>CAMXCT020000336.1:230000-680000 GCA_947184155.2 Cladocopium goreaui | reverse complement strand
GCTGAGGTGACCCTAAATTTTGGAGATGTGGTTCTTCCTGATTGGCAATGTCTATGTGGCAAGGATGCAAAACCGCATCTTGAACTCTGTGGTTCAAAAAATCAGTAACAGCATAAATGGTTTGCCAACCTATATCTAGTGCAGTTAGATTCCATTGACATTGTTATTCTGACTGTCACGCAAGTGCCAGCCCTGGAGCGAACCTCCTGTGGGGAGGTATGGCATTTCATCCACATTCATCATCATATTTTCTTTTGCATTATCTTATCGTCAACTCCTTCCTGCTTTCTTTCGGGCCATACTGTCGTCTAGTTTTGTGCGTTCCCTCATCAAAATTAACCAAAATTGTTCGAAATGATGTGGTGAAGCACCCCGAAAATCCAAGCAACCCATGGCAGATAAGACGTCGCCCCAGTTCAACGGATCTGAAAGATATGATTTCCTCAGTGAAGCGACGCCTGCCATACGTACTGGTAGGTTCCGCAACCAATCGTACATGGTTTTCTGAAGGGTGGTCATGTCTTTTACCAACTCACGGGTTTGATATACCTCTTATTTGGTGAATTCGGAATGACCATTAATTAACCCAATATTAGGTCAGAGCCTGATCTAACCCCGTCCTTTTATTCGTACCGTAGGAACCCCTCAGTGCGGACACACTGTTTGGGGAAAATTCTGGCCACGTTGCGTAGAATGTCCTCTTGGGAAAAAGTACAACTATTCTCCAATCAGAAATATTCTGAAATATTCAGAAATAGTTCATGGTTTCCACTACCAAGCATCATTTATGATGAGGTGGTTGCGAAGCCTCCACAATTTGCGCAGATAAGATCTATAAGGTTTTGGCCACCAACAGATATGTAAGTTAGCTAGTAGCTAAGTAGGCCATTTGTTAGGTTTGGTGTGGATAAATGACTCCAGTTGAATGGGTGAAAACAAACCAACTCATACCCCGGGGGGCCGCCATTTATACAGCAGGGTTCACTCTGGATTCATTACCCAAAACATAGGAAAAAGACATGAATCCAGATCATGAACAAAAAATACTCCCACATCGGCCAGCCCATTTGCAGAATGGGATGATATTTAAGACTTCCCCACGGCACTCTGAAAAAACCACGCATTTTGCCCAGCTTCTTCGATGGAGCCGAAAAAAAGCGAAGCGCAAACTCTAAAAAGAAAATCACGTCGAAGGTGATCTGGGCCCCCTGAGAGCCGATGGTTGAAGAACCCCATTGAAATCATTGGGCTCCAGTATTGGTCAAGGGAGGAAGCATCATTCCAACTACACCCCAGAGGGAGACATCATAGATATGTATATATATATATATGTAAATATACATATATATATATATATATGTACATTATATATATATGTAAATATACATATATATACATATATGTGTAAATATACATATATACATATTATATATATATATTGTATATTATATATATTGTATATATTGTGTAAATATATTGTATATATATATAAATACAATATATACAATATATACTATATATAATATACAATATTATATATATATGTATATATTGTATATATATATATAGTATATATATATTGTATGTATATATATTGTATATATATATTGTATGTATATATATATATATATTTATGTGTATATATATTGTATATATATATTGTGTATATATATATATATTGTATATATATATATATATTGTATATATATATTGTATATATATATATATTGTATATTTATATATATTGTATATTTATATATATTGTATATTTATATATATATTGTATATATATATTGTATATATATATTGTATATATATAAATTGTATATATATATATATATTGTATATATATATTGTATATATATATATTGTATATATATATTGTATATATATATATATATTGTTTATATATATTGTATATATATATATTGTTTATATATATTGTATATATATATTGTATATATATATATTGTATATATATATATATTGTATATATATATTGTATATATATATATTGTATATATATATATTGTATATATATATATATATTGTATATATTGTATATTTATTGTATATATATATATTGCATATATATATATATTGTATATATATATTGTATATATAGTGTATATATATATTGTATATATATATTGTATATATATATATTGTATATATATTGTGTATATATATATATTGTATATATATTGTATATATATATATTGTATATGTATTGTATATATATTGTATATATATTTTATATATTGTGTATATATATATTGTATATATATATTGTATATGTATATTATATATTGTATATGTATATATTGTATATATATACATAAGTATACCAACCGGGCAGAAGCCCTTCTTCGTAGATTATTTCATATGTGTATATATATATATACATATGCGGGAACATCTATGTGTATGGCAAAAAAGAAAATATGTTTGACACAGAAAATATGACGGGGGTATACTGTAGATACTCACTGAGCTCCACCAAAAATTATGAGTTGGTCAATTGGGTAAAAAGAAAAATATCTAAAATCAAGAGTGTTTCCTGGAGCCACTTGTTTCAAATCAAAGATTTTGATAAGTATGTTCTGAAAATGCGAATATTGCCAAGGAGACATACGTTACACGTGGATGGATGGGTACGCCATTGACCCAAAAAACCATCGTTGCACCATGGAGGGGTGTCATGGGGCTTCAGTCATTGAGATTCAGGCTGTCTTAGACGGCCAGGTCAGCAGTGGTCATTAAAATGGTGGTTGCTTGATTGGGAATCTTCCAGCTGGTGAAAAATCTCATATTGAAATTATAGGGTTGTAGTATGAGGCACCCCAGGAACAGCCACCATCCAAGGGTCTTTGCTGATCCTATGCTCCGTCTTCTACTGTACGGTATAAGTGGTGACGATGGGTTGGATTGAATGCACAATTAGCTCGGCATTTTTTGATGAAACTTTTTGTGCTGGCATACTGCACTTAAACTTCTCTTCCCACTAAATACAGAAATTCTCTGAGATGGGGAAAGAAAAAACATGAATGCATATAGATCGTTGTTTTCCCGACAGGAACCATAGTTGTATTCCATATCTTGAGGGTAATGTCAGCCCCTGATTTTCATAACCTCTGTGGATTCATCGGGAGGTTAGTCCCACTTAGTGATGAAACTACTCTCATCAATTGTTACCCCCCTATTAGTAGCATGCTGGGAGCCCCAACACCCCAAATACAAACTGGCTAAATTGGCAAGATAGAGGTAAAATCACCTCGTTTTTTCCACCCTTAACACAAAAACAACGACCTTTTTGATGGGTTGGAGCAACCCTGAGGGTTTACCACTGTTTTGTTCCTGGCTTCCCAGCTCCAGTTCCAAGGAGCCCTACGCCAGAAGCCCTGGAGTACGACCTCTTCGCTAATGG
Source organism: Cladocopium goreaui (assembly GCA_947184155.2). Taxonomy (NCBI): domain Eukaryota; class Dinophyceae; order Suessiales; family Symbiodiniaceae; genus Cladocopium; species Cladocopium goreaui. The sequence goes on along the minus strand of CAMXCT020000336.1, from coordinate 676,573 downwards.
AGTAGGTGGTTAGACCCACCGAAAACACCACCTGAGTCCGACTTTGTGGGGGCCGAAGGGCCGAAGGTGAAGGGTGAGATGTCGAATTTCATGGTTCAAGATGGCTTAGCCAAGAAAAGTTGGAGGATTTACCAACGAAATTTGTCCAAGAGTATGGGGAAATGTGGATATCCATGGATCTTATAAACAGAAATGGGGATAACAATCTGGTGGTGGGTTGGCCCAATCAAGGGTGGATGAATACCAGGATACCCCCAAAATGGCCGATTGAACTGGAAAAAGTGATGATGAATCATGAGATTTTGGAATATCCATGAACATCCCAGTTTCAAAGTTTTTTATCTGTTCAGTAATCTTTGCGACCCAACAGCAGTGGAGGTTGCGTCTATGGTTCCATGGGGCGCACTGCTGTCAGAAAAAAAGTGGGCCTGGGTATGGATGCGGTCAGCATGTTTCAAACTCAAGTTGAAAAGGTTAGTTGTCAAGTTGAAAAGGTTAGTTTCAAAACCCGGGGCCTGGCTGGCTTGGGGGGCAGGGGAAACAGACTAAATGTGAGGAAAGATGTTTGTTTTTGAAGGAAAGACAAACGTTTTGGGGAGGGATGTGAAATGTTAGTTGCTGGGTGCCAAAACAAAGGTTTCGGCCGGGAAAAGGTGTGTTTTCGGAAGGGAAAACAAACGTTTGCAGGAGAGGTTGTGGAATAATACAGAAACCAAAGTTTCAAAACTAGGGTTTTGAGTTGAAGAAAGAAAGGTTTCCAAACCGGAAGGAATGAGTTTGTTAGTTCCCGACCCCCGCCCCCTTCTGGGCTGCAACACAAACTTGTGCGGCGGCGAAAACGACGACGACGACCACCACCACGACCACGACCACGACCACGACCACGACGACGACGACGACGACAACAACAACAACACTGCTGTGGCGAGGTCAGTTTGTTTCTAGACGGAGGTCTCTGGCAGGCGGCATGCAAAGAGCATTTTGGTCGCAGCGGACAAGGGGGAGACGGCGCTGAAAAATTGACGGCACCATACAGCAGACATAGGCCGAGGCATTGGCGAGGCCGAGAGCTTGCAACAGACTGAAAGCAATTGATGGCGAGGCCGACAAGAAGCAAGCCGAAACGTTTTGTTCTGAGTCAGGAAATTTGAAACTGCCAGAAACTCGTGAAACAGCAGTTGTAGGAACGTGAAACTATAGTTTTGAAACAATGGTTTGTTGCACGGAAACAAACGTAGGAAACTAGGTTTATTCCCACGCGCAAAGCAAACTTGGTACCATGCGGAAAAGTTTGCTTTCCAAAAAGAAACGGAAACTAAGGCTTCGTCAAATAGTTGATATATTCTCCCGGTGGAAACAAACTCATCTACTGCTTTCAAACAAACATAACAAACCCCCTGAAAAAACTAACTAAACTTGCCGAAGGAAAGGTTGTTTGTTTTCAGGGTTTGAAACTAGCAGTGTTTGAGTTTGTTCTGAGGGGGTTTGAAACAAAAACTAACTTTTTAGCACGAAAACATATGTTTTAGTCATCAAAAACCTTTGTTTGAGAGCTCCGGGTTTTTCTTTTCTAGTAGGGGCATGTACTACCACAGGAAAAAGGTTAGCAGTCCCCTGGCAAAACAAACCTTTTCTTTCATTGGAAAACGTGTGTTTTCGAAAAAAAACAAAATAGAAAAAAACTAAACCCTGTGACCCTGTGCATGTGAAAACGTTTGTTTTTGCCTCAAAACAAACTCCTGGTTGCATCCCTACTGGTGGGCCTATAAGCAGATCTGAACAGATATCTGACAGGCGTTTCTCGGGAATTGTGATACTAAGGAGAACTAATATGCAGGTAAATTGATTGAAAAACAACGCCAACTGTTGGGTTCATGATACAGTAGATAGTATCTAAAGTTGGATGGTGTTTAGACCAACTTGCAGTTTGGGGAATCTAACTGATATCACTGATATCACTATCACTATCACTGACATAACCAACCAGAAGCTGAGACTTGAGCCACCAACAAACTGAAACCACGATGAAGACAACAGATGTGCTGGGAAATTGCCATTTTGAAATGTGTAAAACATATTCGGTTTATTGGGGCACCCTGGAGTAAACCAAACAAGTCCAGGTAATTCTGGGGCCTACGATTTTATGCTAGATGGTGGTTTGGATTTGTCTGAGAATTGGGTACCCCAGAACCCCCTGGTTCATCATAATTTTCCCCATTGCACGTTCCATTTTGGTTGATTTTGCGGCATCCCCCATTTTTACTTCGTTTCTGCGAGGTGAAATTGAAAGGGCGCAACGAACCCGCAGCTCCACATGGCCATATATGTTGTTGGTATACCTACATTTGTGAGTTGTATCAAAGCATACACCTACGTTCGTGGGCACATTGTTGATGATACTATGCTGAATTGTTAGTTTTGGGCTGAGAGATCTCAATACCACCTGTTGTAGGATGAGAACCATTGAAAACATTCGCATGAAATGTTCAGGAAAAAATAAAGAAGTGTTTTCGGTACAATATCTCGGCGGTTCGTGTCTCTACACCCATAATTTGTATCAATTTGTACATATTTTACACGCGTGTGTGGGGTCTAAAAAATATACTCGAAGCACAGCAGCCACTAAAAGGTGACCAATCAACCCATGCCTGCGATGGCTGGCTGTACACCAATACAACCTACGATGTCCCATCATTTTCTGCTGACATCCCAGTGTTTGTTGATTGATGTTGCTTGATTTTCTCTACATTTTTGTTGATAAAACACCCTAATCATTTTGTGCTGGCAAAATGCCCATGTCTAGTAGTAAAAACCTTACCATGTTTGATGTAAAAAAAACATCCCATGCTCATAAACAAAAAAAATGAGGATTATCATCCCACAGTGGGTCCCCATGCGGGTCTGAAAAACCAAAATGAATCAAATGGATGTCCTGATCATCCAAGCATCTGACATATTTGATCGTCATAGTTATATCAAAATGTATGTTATATATATATATACACGATATATATATATATGTGTATATATATATATATCGCGTATATATATATACATACATACGATATTTGTGTATATATATATATCGTAAGTATCGTGTAAACAATATATATATACTATATATATATACATTGTACGATATATATATATATCGTAAGTATCGTGTAAATAATATAAATATATATCGTAAATATCGCGTGTATAAACAATATAAATATATATATATACATACATCGTATATATATATAATATATCGCATACTTATATATATATATATCAATATATTGCGTAAAAAACAATCGTATTTATATATATATATAAATATCGCATGTATACATCGTATATATATATATACAATTTAAATTGTTTATATATATAAATCGTATACAAATATATCGTATACAAATATATCGTATATGTAAATATATATATATCGTGTATATATATATATCGTGTGTATATATATATATCGTATATAAATATCGTGTATATATACATATGTCGTATATATATATATACACATATCGTATATATAAATCGTGTATATATATATATATCGTATATCTGTATAATTCGTATATATATATATATTTGCTAATATATTTTTGTAAATCGCGTATATATATATATATATAGCGTGTGTAAATATTTATCGTGTGTAGTTTTTTATCGTATACATATATATATATATATCATATACATATTTGAATATCGCATATGTATATCATGTATATATAAAAACTATTTATAGTATCTATACATCGCATATATACATATATATCGCAAATATATATCGTATTTATCTCTCATATATGCAACGTTTAAATATATAGAGTTTATTTAAAAGAAATAAAACGCGTAAATATATATATATATATAGTATATACATCTAAATCGTCGTATATATATATATATGTCTCTCTCTCTATCTATCTATCTATCTATCTATCTATCTATCTATCTATCTATCTATCTATCTATCTATCGTGTGTGTAGATATTTCTTTATACTGTGTAAAATCCAAAAATACTGCTTATATATGTAAATGTTTCTAACTCTATATACATCGTAAATATGTACATCGTAGAAATATATATGTATATGTTTCTAACTCTATATACATCGTAAATATATGTACATCGTGTATATATACATATCGCATCCATATATATATATATATCGCGTATATATATATCGTGCAAATATTGATATATCGGATATATTTATATATCGTGTATATATACATATGGCACATATCTAAAAACAAACGTATATTTATATATCTCGTAGATACATAAATATATATATATATCGTATTTATGTATGTAAATAAATATATATATCGTAAATAAATATATAGTATTTATATCGTATGCATTTTTAAATTTGTGAATAGGATAGGTTTATATATATAGATATAGATATAGATATCGTATTTGTGTATCGTGTCTAAATATATATATATATATATATCGTATATATATATATTTATATTTGTATTTATGCCATATATATATATATATATCTATCTATCTCTCTCTGTATCGAACGTGTATATATATATATAATAGAGTTTATATTTAAATCTATATCGTACATATACTTATCCCAAATATATATACATATCGTAAATATATAGATATATATCGTAATATCTATCTATAAATCTATCGTAAATATATATATACATACATACATACATATCAATAGAATTCTTCCACATCGCATATATCAATATATCGCAGATATGTATATACATGTACATACATCGTATAGACATAAATAAATATGTATACTGTGTATATATATATATCTCTCGTGTATTTCAATATCTATATATATATATCGCATATATATATGTATATATCGTATATACTTATTTTTTGTTGTAAATATATATATATACGGTAAAGACATATTTCTATGTATATATGTTTATCGTATATAAGTGTGTTTATTTATATACATTCTTATCGTGTATTTGTAAACATATATATTTGTATACAAACATCATCCCGTGATGTCCCCATGATGCCTCACCAGCCACTCCCCGACTCACCAAGTTGCCGCGAATTTCAGGAACTGTGAGATCAGCCAAGCAGCCTTGCTGGACCTGACATCGGACGAGGTCCGTCACTTCGCGCGGGGCCCGATAAAATGACGTCTTTGAATTAGTTTACTAAGCTTGGCTCAATGTATCACTTTTCGTGGTTCGCAATGTTCGCAAGGCGAAATTCATCGCAAAGCTGAAGAAAACAGTGGAATTGTGGTATCAGTTTCTTGTTTTTCCTGTTCTGGGTGTTTCAATCCCTGGTCTTGCTCAATACATGTTATGTTTTTCTACGTATGTTGTGTTTCTTTTCGTTCATCTTAAATCTTATACTTATGGTATGTATGTATGCATTTATGTATTTATATACATATATATAAATGCAAATGTACACGTATATTATCATGCGTGTATGTGTATATATATATATATATTCCGAATGGGTTTCCCAATTGGTTTTCCACATCCTTGGTTTACCCTGATGGCATCCCGTTACCTCACCTGGGATCGTCCAAGAGCTCCCAGACCCTATCTGCTCGAGATTGTTGCACCATCCTCGCCGTGACGAGTTTCTCCCAGGAGACGCGGCGTTTCATGATTCATATCGGTTATCTAATAGGATTTTACGCATACATTTGCAGTGTTCAAAATCCCTCTATCATTCCATTATACTGGTCGGTTTTTAGAAATTCCCCTGTTGGATTATTGTAATCCCCAATATATTGGGTGGTATAATCCCCCATAATCATCAACCAACAGAGGTTTTGAACACTGCTCATATGCTATATAGATATATAATGTGTGGTTTTTTGTAGGTACAATGTATGTATATGTGTGTGTGGGGGCGTTCTCTCATCTATATAAACCTTCTATTGTCTGATGGTGCATGGATCTATTGCCTATACATATTTCTACATATATCAGATTGTAACTTGAAATCATGATGAAGACAATACTACAACCAAAAAAAACGGACAATACAATGTAACACAATATCATGTAACTGTATGCTACTTTAATGTTAAAGACCACGCGCGGACTCTCATGAGGTCACAAGGTCACAGCGAACAGTGACCGTTGTGGTTTGTTCAGCGCCTTAAACAGGCCTGGAAAGATCCCCGGCCGACCGCACAGGTCGCCTAGAGGTAAAGGCGGCAAGCTGTTTTCCCATCGTTTTGACAGTACAGCTGCCTAATCTAAGACTGATGCCGTGCTGTGGTGGCACCATACCAAGGGTGGAAAGATCAAGGCGGTCCGCCCATTGGATTTCAAAATCAAAAGCAGCTTCAAGTGACTGGAAAAAATTCTGAGTCGTCTTCAGAATCGCGGCCACTGTAGGTTTGCCCACCATGGAGGTGGGAAGCATCTGAGCATCAACCCAGTGAAGTTTCCTATTCGGGTCTGGCTGTGGCAGTCTGGTGGGGCAAGATGAATGGCAACCTCAACTAAAGACACTTTGTATGTCACCGCATCCTCAATCAATGTCTTCTCCCCGGAGCCACTCAATCATGCCCTTTGTGAACACATACCCAACTTCTCAACCATCTGCACAATGCCAATGTCTGGTCCTGGCAGCAATGGTAAATCTCGTTGGCATGGAACATTGTGAAGACAAAGACGTTGACCATCTAGCCCGTCGCCTTCACCTGAATCCTGCTCAATGTCATACTCATTGGTGTTCTCGGAGACCTTGGCGTGAAAGACCTCTGCAATCATAAAGTGAAAGTCCGCCAAGCGATTCATCAGTGCTGTCTGTTTGTGATAATGTTCCAACATTCGTGTCCTCAATGTTTCCCGTTCAGGAGTTCGTAGGGGGTGTGCTGCTAATGCCTCATGGTCAGCTCTGCTGTTCCAGCATGCTGTCCAACTATCCACATCCATTGCCAGTCTCTCAGAGTGGCGGTGTGAACTGGCATGCTGCACAAAAACGCGGCCTTCTTGTCCATGTAATAGGCGTTGCATCTGCTCCCAGGCGTCAAAGTGCATGTTGCGTGGGATGTCATTGATGTTGCGTAGTAGTCGCACACCCCCGGCCACATATGCATTGTCTGACCAAAGAGTAGTGATGCCCTGGTTCAAAACTGCATACCGCACCGCTTCATGGATTGCAACCAGTTCAGCTCTGTCACTGGTCTGCTGCATTCCTTCCACTGTACCTCTAACTATGACTTTGTCATGTGTAGCACTGACCGCGGCCCAGGCAGCTGCCCAAGGTGTGGAGGGGTCAAGGCAGGAACCATTAGTGAAGATGTCCAAGGTGACCATTGAGCTCAGCTTGCTAACTCCAATCCGCCTAGCTGTGGCCGCAGAGAGCGCCTCCTTGTACAAAGCTTCATAGGGATCCCTGGAGGGCAAGAGCCTCAAAGCCATGGAGCTGGGAATTTCATTCCACTGCCTGGTAAGGTCATCACGTTGATTCAGGTGAGTTAAGTGATTTTCTGAAATACCCCAGACTCCAGTAGGAAGTTCATAGTAAAACTCTTCTTTGCCCCGAAGCCCCCTGGGGTTAGTTGTTCCAATCCAAATGTCTGGTCCAGGGTGCATGGCTTCACCTATCCTGAGCACTTTGCAGCAAAAGGCATAGGTTTCTCCGCTGAGCAACCACAGGCCAAAAAACAAAGTGGGTTTCCTCCACATCCCCACCATGTACAAGTGATCATGTGAAGGTGCCATCCGATGAAAAGGAACATCTCCACCAGTGCTGCCATCTGCATCACGGTGTCCTTCTTGAAAGCGACCTTGCTCCAAGACATGTCTGACTCCTGCTTGTTCATCTTGGATGCTGCGTTGAACGTCCAAAGCGCTCTCTTCAGTGTCATCATCGCCAACATAGACCTGCAAAAAGCTGCCTTCCTCAACGTGAAACCTTGTGCCATGCAGAACGTGTTGTCGGTCTACAATGAGCATACAATCTTCAGTTAAGCACATCTCCTGTAAACTGATCAAGGCATGGAACTCCATCTCCTCCATCTGAAGTGGCAAAAATCTGGACTTGAATTCTACCTCTGGGAGAAGGCCGCCGTGCCCCTTAGCTCTTGACGCAAACGAATCTCGATGAGACAAAGTGCATCTTGCTCAAAACGTGATTGGTGACTTTCCAGGCGAATACCAAAATGCTGAGCCAAACCATCAAGATGAGAACTGTCTGCATGTTGGATATGCACGAAATTCCAGTTCTGCTCCTCGTTGCTCAGCAAGTAGAGCCTATACACATCCAGTTGTAGTTGCTAAGCAAATCGAATGAATACCCCATCATTGGATTCCGGGAGGAAGGTTGCCAGCTGCTAGTTGTAAATGTCCCCCATGTTGGTGAACTCATGAAGGTCACTTCCTGTTTGGTCACCTGTCACTTGTAGTACTTCTTCCACTCTATTGACTGCATGAAGCTGTAAGAAGTCTCCATCAAAAAGACGAAGTGGATATTCATATGTCCATGGTGTGATGACTTGCCCATTATGTTCAATGGGACCAGGTGAGAGGTCGCATCTCCCTTGGAAATCTGTGTTCTGAAAGATCTCCTTGATCACTCCTTGTGTGTGTCATACACAAACGCTCTCAAACTGGATGTTGAAGCATGCCCATTGCGCGGGTTCCAAGTGCGGAGGTTCCATCAACACTACAGAGCGCTGACCCAATCCGGTCGGCCTGGTTGAAGATCCGGCATTCTGATAAGGTTCTCCTCAATCTCCCTCATGGTGGTCTCTGCTGTGACTCTCATGCTGATGGCTTCACACCTCCCTGTGTTGCCAGGATCAGGCCTGAAAATCCACCAGTTTTGATCACCTGGGAAAGCTTGAAAAGCATGAAGGTTGTCAGGGTCATAGATCAGCTCTTCATCAAAATCATGCTCTCCATCCATGTCATGATCCGCATGATCAAGAGGTTCAACTTGATCCTCCTGCGTAGTGGCCATCAAGCGAACAGCTCGCAAAGACTGGTCCGTAAAGGACAATTCTTCTGTCTTGCCTTCCATGACAACGGAATGATAAACACCAAAGCCAAAGCCCCCATAGATCTTGGGTGTCATGTTGTCCTTGGTCAGCACCTCCTCTGCCTCTGCGAACGGAATCAAAAAGCATCCAAAAGCAAAGAATCGAAAGAAGCATCATCTTTGTCCAGCTCCATGCGGTTCTTTGCGCCGAAAAGTCTGCGCATCGTGATGAAGGTTGGCAGCCTTCATCGCGCACAAATAGTCAATCCTGAACCCGCTGTCTCTTGGACAGCAGGGATTCCTTGTGCATGAACCCAGGTTTGATCTCTGCTGAGAGCGCCGAGACATTTTGCTACTGCTGTCCAAGCTGCGTGGTCAATGTGCCCACTTGATTTTGCACGCGCTGTGTGGCTGCACCTGCATCTGGAAACCATTGTTCATGTCGTTGGTTTTGATTCTTGATCTCGGCCATGTCAACTTACAACTTTTGGAATCGCTCTTCATTGGAGGTTTTGATGGATTGAGCAACCCTCTCTTCACAGACTCAATCATAGACTTGGCATGCATGGGCTCATCCTCCATTGCGGCTGATACTCTTGATGGCTGCCAAGTTCTCCACGGGTCAGTCTGGCTCCGAGGGTTAGGTTCCGCTGCGCCCATGGTTAGAGAAGTGCTCACCACCTTGGGTTTGGCATGCTGCGGAGTCGACTGGGGTTCCTTCTGGATTTTGCGCAGATAGCCCTGAATTTTGGCCGAACTAGTCAATGTCACATAGCTGTCACCTTCTGCATGAGAACGGTGCAGCGAGATCATCATGTCCCCTGCATCGGTGGCCATGATCATTTTGGGAGGCTCCTCCGCCACTCCGACCAGCCAACCCATGCTCAGTGAGTCCGCTTTGCAGGGTTGTAACGGATGCGCCTTCCAACCCAAGGCTTTGAGCATAGAGAGTACCCCAAACTTCTGTGTACCATGCAGAAGGGGTCTGATCTCGTAAGTCTTGCTGACCTCAAAGTTTGAGAAAGGAAAGGGATCTCCGGGCTGATCTGGACGTGAATGGACTCAGCCTGTTTTGTGGGCACATGCACACTATATCTGCTGCCAAAACGAGCAACTGCAATGCCATTCTCAGTGATCTTGAGCTTGTGCATGGCTTCCTGTAGCGTTCCATTCTGAACCACTGAGGATCCAGAGTCAACACCACGCCCTTCTGTCTGTCTCGGTTCCACATAAAGACCAAGAGTACCACTCAGCCTCTGCTTCATCAGAGAAGCCGGAACTCCAAGAGCACATGGAAAATGTCAGACTCTTCACCAGGCACCCTTTTCTCACGCGGTGACAACCATGACCTGGCCCAGACATCAAGAATGACAGAGTCCAGTTCAACATCTACTGGGGCATGATGCTTGGCACATCCTTTGCCACGTTTCGTGCACAAGGTCTGTGAAGGATGGTTCTGCGTGGTGCTTTGGTGAGCGCAATCCAATCTTCCGGCCAGTCGTCTCTGTATTGTGCCAACTTGAGGACGCCCGTTTCAATTGCGGTGGTCTCAATGAGTTCCTTGTCTCGCTTTCTGATCACAGTAAGATCTCCCGAGTTGACAAGAGATCCCTCCAGCAACACAGGCTCTTGCGTGGGAATGTAACAGCAGGATATCTCAGATTGATCACAGGTAAAAGCCCCTGTTCTGAGGGCGGGATCCTACTCGTTGTCAGGACAGTGAGCCCATCAAGAGAGATTGATTTCCCTTCTTGCAAAAATGCCAGCACATCCACCACCTGCGCAAATGCCAGTCCAGCTCTGTGTGCCGCTACCTCCTGCATTGGGAGCTGAGTGACTGCAGTTCCATTCTCCAGTGTGAAGGTGCCCTCAATGAGCTTTAATTGATTCGGAGCCACATCGCAAGCCTCCAATTTCTGCTTCTGGACCTTGCTCTTCTTGTCAGATGCCTGCACCTTGAACTTCGATTGGGCACGTTTTCGAACCTGTGATTCGAGTTCATCTGCCTTGACAAACATGAAGTTCACCATCGGCTGAGAGCTCAATGTTTTGAGTCCTTGCCAGGGATTTCTCGATCCCAATGCTTCACGTAGCTTCTGGCTGCCAATCTGTCCAATGCGGCACGAGCTCGTTCTTCTGTACGATGTTCCGGTACTCCATGATCTTGAAACATGCTTCTCAAAGGACAAAGAACGTCACGATCATCTTGAGCAAAGTCTTTCCCATACGCCAAAAGATTGCCTGCTGGGAATGCCTTCAACAACGTCATGTGGAGCTGAGTCTCATCAGGATGCTCTGCTTCATTCCAGAGGCCCAGTCTTTCACCTAGATGAAGGATGGCCACCGTGCCGCAGGTTTGGCTACACATCTGGGAGTAGCATTGCACCTTTGTCACACGGCATGGCGAGATTGCCAGAAGCTGACCCAGCTTGTTCGCAAAGTTCAGAAGATGTTCTTGGAGTGTTCCTGCCCATCCATGTGAAGCATGTGAAGAACTCCTTGTTGATAAAAGATTCCAGCAAGATCCAATGTCGTTTGTGCAATGGCCATGAAAAGATGTCCATGTAGGGCTGCAAGTGCCCAGTGTGCAAAGACCATCTGAATGTCCTTCTGCAGAAACCACTCTGTTGCCAAAGCAGCCGGCATCCAGTAATGGCTCATTGTTTTGCCGGCTTCCCGAATGAGCAAGTTGGCCGTCAAGTCCATGCATAGGTCAGATAGTCCTCCAACTGGAGCGTCCCCTTGTCTCATGCCTTCTGCTTGAATGCGAGGCAATGCCATCAGGAGAGCATCATTCCACATGCGTGAGTCCATGTCAAGACGGTTTCCCAGTTCATCTTGAAGTCGATGTCCCTTGCACTTCACCTCTAGGGTCAATGCCGCCTCAAAGACAAAGGTTCCCAGTGGGAAGATGCCCTCTTTGATCTGAAGGATTCATCTTGGGTTTGAAGGAATGCAATACGAATGACTCCCTGTTGACAGATTTTCCTCTGTTTCTTTGGCCTTTGCATCATGGTATAGTGCCTTGCAATTGGGGCCCTTTGCATGAGATATTCCTCATTCAAGACACCCATCCCATCTCGCACTTGAGTCTTGAAGCCTGGAAGTTGCCATTTGGTTTCAGCTTTGATCACATCAACGACCTTCTGGTCCGGCGCAACATTGATGTTCATCACCTTCTGATGCAGCTGGTCATAGATCGGAATCTCGCACTTGGTCTCCTCAAAGGTGAAGACCCCATGAGCGTCTCGGAAAAGAAGTGTTTGTTAGTTCAGCAGTGCTTGTTGTGCAGATCCATGAATGTTTTGCACAGTATGGTCCATGATGTTGCAATCCATAATGCTTGCACTGGAGCTGCACATTGACCAGTGGGGCACAACGAGTCTCTTGGTACATGAGGGAATCTGGTGCTTGGCAAGATGGTGCATAGGTATGCCGCTTCCATGACATGCAAAAACCACTCTTTGCTGCTGTTGCCCATGAAATAGAAGCCACGAATGCCAACACGTTGCAGCCTCCACATGCTGAACTTGCCTCTGCAGCCACAAGGACACTCGCGCAAAACAGAGCCATAGGAGTGCAGGATGCATGGCGCTGCCTGATTCATCCTCAAATGCCTGATGTCATTGCCATAAAACTTGCTGTGGAACATGTTCAATTCCTCCTCATCAAGTTGAAGTTCACGTTCAACCTCATCTGGCCAGACTGGCCATCTGGCAAAGATATACTCCAGGCTCGGATATGGTGATGCGCCTGGAAGATTGCTGATGTCATGCATTTGGCATCCTGACGGGATAAGAAGAGCCCACCATCTGGATCTCCTGCAAGGCCAAACAGCATGCAAATGCAAAATCCTCTGCTTGATCTCCATGTTCATACTCCAACTGAGCTTCTGCAATTCGTTCTGCACGTACTTGGCCTGCAAAGCTGCGGGTACACATTCCAAAAGGGGGCCATCTGCTTGTTGCGCCCAAGCGGGTTTCATGACGTTCTTGAAGACGTCAGCCCTTTGATCCCATTCACCCTTCATGTCTCCTTGGGTGGAAAAGGGTTGGCATGGGAAGCCACTGAAGATCCAACCTCTTGTCGCTTCATGACATTGAACACTATGTCGAACCTGTGCACTGTTGATGTCGCCCTGGAAGATACTGAAGTGACCATTTGCCTCAAGGGTAGTGCAACCATGTCATTGATGTCCAGTAGGGCGAGGCACTTCATCCCTAAATACATCGCCCGCATGCCAATGCCGCCAATGCCGCTCGTCACCTCCTTGAATGGTGTCAAGTCAACCATGTCATTCGATGGGATGTACTTGTCCAGCACATAGGACTCACTACCTTGGGACTCCTTTACATCGTAGAGGGTTACCTTCTGAAGTGGTTCCAGCGCTGGACCCATCAACCGCACTGATTGCAGGCGCGCCGATGTGATCAGTGCACCGTCAGGATGCACTTCCACCACGCCGCTCCATAGTTTTCCGCAGCTGCCCTCGCACAGCAACGGATCCATCTTGAAAACCCATCTGTTGTTCCTACGTCAACTTTCTGGGGGGGTCGAGCCAAGAGCTACTGTTAAAGACCAAAAAACATAACATATTAATATATGATAATATAATACCATACAGTATCATATTCACGTTACATCATATCTTGTGAAAAATTCACATCCGCTACGTGGGCGGCAGATCAACGGTCGGATCCTCGGATTCTCATCATCAAAATACTGGGTTTTGTGTGACGCCACCATCAAAAATCATCATTTTGAGGGATTTGACATAATTTGACTATGAAATATATTGCGACATGGTGGCTTAACCATCAAAATTTGGTGGATTTATCCAATGAATGTTTCATGGTTTAATAGAAATACAACTGGATATGACGGGATATACAACCGATATTTAGGTGTGCCTGAAATTGGGAATTTCCCCCGATTTCGGCACTTGTTCATTGTTTAAAATGATGATGCATTGATATTGGGGGTACCCCATTTTCAGACAAACCCAGATGACCATCAATCACTCGCTAAGTGCGGCTGCTCCATTTTCGAGGGATCAGCTCCAGAAGAGCTCGATTGCAACACAAATGGCGTGCCGCCTTGTCTGAAAGTATTATTCCTATTACAAAAAGGCTATATATTGGAGGTAGTTTTTCTATGTTCAGACCCACATCCCTGCAATTGGCCCAGCCCAGGAACCGCAGAAAAGGCTTCATGTCTGGATCATTCATGGCTTTGATGTCCTGGAGAACTGGCAACTGGCCGAGGTAGAACGCTTCCAGTGGAGTGGTTCTTTGTTTCATCACAAGAAATAAACCATTGCCTCTCCGGTAATCAAAATGTCCCAATTAGTTCGATGATTTCCCAATAAAACCTCCATTATATTAGGACTTTCCCATTGCCACATTTGATTACCCGAGGGTACCTAGTTAGAACACTTCGAACTGCCGGTGGGAACCTGGGGTTTTACACCGGGAAGTGGCGCCAAAGGCCCTGTAGTCGGATGATCACATCATGAAAGAGTCGATAAAATGGCAGGAATGATGGAAATACCATAAAATACTTCCATCATGGTTGGGTTGAAATCCCTTCCGTGTTTTTTGAACCACCACTTCATAGCAATTCAAGCTCTGTTTGAATCCCGGAGCCAGACCCAGATGTAATTAATGGGCGTGTCTGAAAATGGGAGATACGCACAGTTTATGACCATTTCAATGGGATAAAATGAGAATATGACTAACGTTCAATCATAATCCCTGAGCCGCTGGATTTAGTTGACAAGCCTATTGGATTTAGTGAACCGTTGATGTCATCCAAATATTCCCTCTTCACCTCGTTCGATATACCCTGAAATTGAAGTTCAACACAAATTGAGCTCATATAAATCACATGAAATCCCATCGTATCCCATGAAACAACCCCCCGTCGGCCTTGCACACCTGCTGGGCGTGTAATCTCCGGGCCACGTCCAGGTCCATGGCTTTAAACCCCCTCGGCGAAAATCGAGCAGGGCTATCAAGATTTTTTACGTGTATATATATATATATATCTTTACACACACACATATATATAGATAGATATATACATACACATAAATACATATATACATATATTCATTTAAACATATTTCCATAGATACATATATACATAAATACATATATACATAAATACATATGTACATATATACATATATACAAAAATACATATATACATATATATATACAAATATATACATATATATATATACATATACATATATATTTATATATATGTAATACATTTATGTACATATATATGCATATATCTGCATATAAATACATATATATATACATATAAATACATATATATACATTTATATACGTATAAACATATAAACAAATAGGTTCATAAATACATCAATACATATACATATTTACACATAAATATACACATATACATATATATAAACAAATACATATTTACATATATACATATATTTTTACATATATATATATATCAACATATACAAATATACAAATATACATAAATACATGTATACATATATATACATATGTACATTTATATATATATACATGTATATCTATTTATATATACATATATATATATACACATATATACATATATACATATATACATATATACATTTCTACAAATATATATATATACATATACATATGTACATATTTACATTTATACGTATATATGCATATATTCATATTTACATATATATATACATCTATATACATACATACATACATACATACATACATACGTACGTACATACGTACGTACGTACATACATACATACATACATACATACGTACATACGTACGTACTTACTTACGTACTTTACATTACATAACATTACATTACATAATATTACATTACATTACAGTACATTACATTACATTACACTCATACATACATACATACATACATACATACATACATACATACATATATATATATATGTGTGTGTGAATTGCGTGTCACACAATTGACATTTACATGTTTCATTTGTATCCTCCTGCCTCTTTTTATGGCCTAAAGGAGGGTTTTCTCATGACACCATGCCGAATGGCGTGCTGTGCAGCCGGAAAAGGCTGCTGATGCTGCTGAGCCTTGCCGCACTTCGCGTGGCGGTGGGACCGATTGGGTTTGGAAGCTGCCTAATCAACATTGGTAGCGGAGCTTCTGCTCCGTTGCCTGGGACTTTGGGACCTACAGCCTGGACACCAACACCATTCTTGCCGAGACCTATGGCATCCCAAGCTGCTGGATCTGTGGCGGTTGTGGGGGACGCAACCAAGGATTCATACATACCACTGTTTTCGAATCGCCCCCAAGACTACAAAGAATGGTGTCAGAGAATCTGCTTTGTACAAGAAAAAGCTAGATATTCAGAAGAAGCCGAAAGAAGCCACCCTGAATTTGCTCACCTCGTTGTCTGGCCCTTCCTGGCGACAGGTTGAACATCTTGTGGGCAAAATGCGGACGACGAGACCGATGGCTTCGAGCAAGTTCTAGCCCAGCTGGACCGATGCTACAAATATGATGATCGAGTTGAGATGCCACGTGCCCTGAAGAAGTTCTTCTATGGATCAACTCGCCGTGGTGACCAAAGCCTACTGCAATACTGTGCTGATCATCGAGAAGCCTGCAGATAGCTGGAGAAGCACAAGATAGCTAATTATTCCAGATAGCATCAGTGGATGGCTCCTACTTCGGAGATCAAGTTTGACCTACGAGCAGCGGCAGATGGTTCAAACCCATTGCGCCAGCCTGGAAGAGAACAAAGTGGAGGAGTCTTTGTACTACCTGTTTGGCCAAGACTACAAAGGCAGAAGCGATGTGCGATGGGGAGCAAATGCCACTCCTGCGAAACTTCAGAGTTGGCCTCGACGACAGCAAGCCTACAACGCCGAGGAGATCTATGAGCTTGATGACATGGACCCCTTCGAGGACAACTATGCCAATGAGTATGAAGACGCGGAGGAGGTCTACTATGAGGACGCCACTGAAGGCGACTATGAAGCCTCATGGGATGGACAGCCTGCGGAGGAGACTGAGGATGGCTACTATCAGAACGATGAATTCTCTGGTGACTTTGATTGTGCCCTGGAGGAAGCCTATGCTGCCTACCTTGACGCTCGACGTCAATTTGCAGACCTTCGTGCAGCTCGTGGGTTCTATCCTGTGGTTGCTTTGGCGCCGGATGCATCACCGAGCAGTTCTGGACAATAACATCCAGTTTCTCCAAGCTATGGCAAAGGCAAGATGAAGTCAAGGGGAAAAGGGAAATCAAAAGGGTCAAGTTCAAAGGGCAGAGGAAAAAGTTCCAATCCACCAAGAAAGGGTTCACCTGCCTCAAGGGCATCAGCCTACTTTGGGGGATCTGCCACTGCCAACTGTTTCATTTGCGGCAAAGCTGGACACCTTGCAGCTCAATGCCCAAGCGGATCACCAGCCTCGAAAGGAGCATCTTCCGGCTCTCCCTCGAAGAGGACTAAGACAGCCGATGCGATGATGGTGACCGACACGGCTATGCATGCAGATGAAGGCATTCCTCACCTTAGCCCTAAAGGTTGGTTTGGGATTCAAGATGGTGGAGCATCAGAATGGTGGAGCATCAAGCATGGTGATTGGGCACAACACTTTGATGAAGGTGATTGACCACATGGGTGAGCGTGGAGTGAAAACCTCCAGATTCTTGTTCCACCCCACGGACAAGGCCTTTGCATTTGGAGGTAGTGCCCGCCGTGAAGCACTATGGTCAGTTCGTTTGCCGATCTAAGTGCAGAAGCAACATGGCTATGTGGAGTGCTCTGTGGTTGAAGGGGACACCCCCCTGCTCATTGGTCGCCCAATTCTATCAGCTTTGCAGGTGAAGACGGACTTTGCCACCAACGCCATCTCTGTCCTCAGCAATGATTGGAAACCTGCAGTGGTTGGCGAGCGCGGAGAATATCTACTACAACTTGATGATGGCGCTGCTGAAGATCCTGATGTTCAGACGATTCTCTTTGACTACATGACTGACGAGACCTTCGGCCACTTGCAGAACAACAAGGACACTTCAAGCTATGTCACCTTGCTGGACTATTTGACCGCAACTGGACGACAAGCTCCAGAGAAAGTCTTTTACCTCAACTATGTTGGAACAGCGGCTTTCAGTGCAGAAGAAGCCGTGGTCCCAGAGCTGACTGAGCCCAAGGACATTCGACGCGAGATCACCAACAAGCTGCTGAAGTCCATGTACATGCACTTCAATGCCTGGGGCAACAAAAGAAGGCGAACTTTGGAAGAAGTTCTGAATGCCCACACAACTGGCCGCCGAACGTTTTGGGAGGTCTACAGTGGTGACGCTTTGCTTGCCCAGAACTTTTCAGAGAATGGATGGACGGTCAGAACGTTTGACATTGCCAATGGATGGGATTTGGAAGTTGCGGCGACACGCCGTGAGTTTCTGGCCCTACAAGATGCAGAATGCCCCGATTTCATTTGGTATGCCCCTCCTTGCAAGAAGTGGTCAACGCTTGAGAACCTCAACTTGCACACCTTGGAGCAGATTGAGGCCCTTGAAGCTGAGCGTGACTTTTTGGAAGCCACCCACTTGGCCATGTGCAAGAAGAGTTTCATGAAACAGAAACGTGAAGGGCGACATGCTGGTTTGGAGCATCCTCGCTATGCAGTTTCATGGAAAACAAGAACTATTAAGTCTTTTGAGGCAGACAGCCATGACAGCTTGCTGGATCAGTGTGAGTTCAACACCCGTCTTACTGATCATCAAGGAATTTGGCAACTGATTAAGAAGCCAACACGTCTGCGATGGTCTGCATTCCAGCCTGCCCAAAAGATGTCACTCCTATGCCAAGGAAATCATGAGCACCTGCCCATCGAGCGGTCCAGCCCAAAGATTGGCAATCGAGCCCGAGCTTCGGGATCATACCAACAAGGCCTATGTGATGCCATCTTTCAGGTGGTGAGCCAACTGTATGAAGATGAAGCCACTGACGAGGCCTATGTCAATGAAGATGATGACATGCAAGAGGAGAACGAGGACTTCCAAGTGGAAAGTTCACAGCATGAACATGGAGAAGAAGAACAATCCCCTGCGCATGACTCTCCGGTTGCACCTAAAGGTGATGAACGACCGCCACCACAACATGGAGTTCTTGGACGCCTACGTGGAATTGCTGCCCAAGATGTGAAGCGCACCATCACGCGCCTTCACAGGAATCTTGGCCATCCTACCAGCGGTTGCAAGCCCTGAGATGATCGAAGGTGCCAAGACTCACAAACGCACCACATGTGATTTGCACAAACGGCCCATTGGCCATCCAGTTTCTTCAGTGCCCAGAGCCACGCAGTTCAATGATCGAGTTCAAGCTGATACTCTTTGGGTTCATGTGCCTGGACGCAAGAAAGCCACTCCAGTTTTGGTGATGAGCGATGCTACAACACGTTTGGTTGCTGGACGTGAACTTCGTGCTGAATCCTCTGAAGAGTTCATCAAGCAGCTCGAGCGTGGCTGGGTCCGAAACTTTGGCCCTATGAAGAAGTTGTTTGCGGATGAGCACAGAGCCTGGTGCTCAGATGCAATCAGACTTTGGTGCACTGAGAATGCAGTTGACTTGAAGATAAGCCCTGGTGAAAGCCATACCAGATTGGCGATTTTGGAGAGGAGACATCAGGTGGTTCGACGTGCCTTGACCACGTTCCTCACCGACAACTCTGCCATTGCTGCGACCCCAGAGGCTGTCATCACTGCCTTGTGCTACGTGATTCCTCAAGTCAACAGGATGCCAAATGTTTCAGGTTATTCACCAGTTCAATGGGCAATGGGATACACCCCACACATACCTGGTTTGTTGATGGAGGAGCAGATTTCACCTGCATACTTGGATCCAACAGAAGCTTGTCGTGAGAAGCTGGAACTTCAAGCTTCAGCTGCAAAGGCATTGAACGAAGCCAACATCGACACACATCTTCGTCGAGCCCTTCTCCGAAAGTTTGTTGGCAACCAGTGGTTTTGAGAACTGGTGACAGATGCTACTACTGGTGCGATGGCCCTGCAAATGGACCCAAGTTGCGATGGCGTGGACCTGCCATTGTTGTGATGAAAGAGACCTCTGCAGCTGGACCACATGGAGACATCTACTGGTTGGCGCATGGAACCACTTTGCTTCGTGCTACCCCTGAACATGTTCGGCACGCTACACACCCTGAGTCAGATGAGTCCCGCTTCATGGATTCCCTTGACCGAGCCCAAGCTGCTGTTCTGGGGATTCGCAATCGTGGTGTGACACACTACGTTGACCTGCCGAAGTCCAACAAGCGCAAACGAGAAGAAGTTGCAACAGAAGATGAAGCTGAAGAGCTTAACAATGAGCTTGCGGACTTTCCAACTGAACCCCAAGAAGACAGACGGCAGGCCAGAAATGATGGCCGAACCTGGACAAGGATTCACAACATTCCACGACAACAACTTTTCACTCCAGATGCCCTGTTTGATGAGGTCCCCATTCACCTTTTCAAGGTCGAGCGCATCACGACAGTGCGACGTGGTGGACCTGAACCTGAGACGCTGATCATCCGTGATGAATGGAGAGGTCCTGATGCTGAACGAGTTCTTCACTACAAGTGGACTGGCATCACTACGTTCATTGTCGACCCTGGCTTGCTGACGCGCGACTCTGATGGTGAACTACGCGACCTTTTCCGAGATGATGGACCGACCTCATGGCGGATCTACTGGTGGTGGACATGGACAAGATGATGGAGATGATCCTACAGCCCCTTTTCGTGGCCCACCTTCGGTTTCTCCAAGCCCGAGCATCGCCGATGATGATGAGCCTGCTGGAGATGGAGGAGGTGGCGCTGCCACGTCAATGTCAATGCAACCAATTGAACCGATGGATGATGACCAACATGAACCAGTTCCAATCCTGCCGACGCCTGCTGGTAGCGTTGTGGAACATATGGAAGAACCACTTGGCCAACAACTTTCACCTCGAGCCCTACCACCTGCACTACCTCTACAACCTGTTCAACCTCGACCTGCAGAACAACCTGGACATCCTCTACCTGCTCAACATCAACCTGCACAGCAACCTCCTGGCCCTACTGTGTTTGAGCAACAACGACGACGACATGAACGGCAAGAAACTATGGTGCTGCCAAGGTCCTATGGTCCTGCAGCCTCTCCAGCAGACCGAGAACTACACCATAATTCACAACGAGGTCTTCAAGATGCAGAAGATGCCCAGCACTCCTTTGACGTGGACATTCAAAACAAGACCAAGCTGCCCCATGGTTGGAAGATTGCAAATGGCTACATGGTCTTGGAGGACAATGTGATGGACTCATGGGAGATGGCCGGCAACTACCTCACCAGGTGACACTACACCCCAAGACAGAGCGACTTTGTGCCTGACGAGAAGAGCTGCCCTGTTCCACTGCATTTCCTGGACAAGAAGGTGGTGAGCATGGGAAGCTACCTCTACTGCGAGAAGTGGAAGTCAGGCAATCCAAAGCCCAAGTATGCCACCAGCACTTGGACTGGCTACACGCGCTTCAAGATTTTGCCTGCCTGGCGAAAACAGGCCAAGGAGCTTTTCAACAAGAACTTGGACGGATGCTACGCCCAAGAGCCTAGCAACCAGCCCTTGAATGAGCGCTACATGAGTTTGGAAGATCGAATGACTTTCCGAGAAGTCAAGATGAAGGAGCTGCAGTCGTTCTTCGACAACTCTGTCTGGCAGTTTGACAATGGCAAGAACGTGCCTGCAGACCGAATCCTCAAAGGCAAGTTCATCTTGGGATGGAAGAAAAGCCCGCCTAGTGGTCCAAGGGTTTAAGGACCTGATGCCTTGAGCGGATCTCTCTCCACTACAAGTCCAACGCTCACAAGGCTGGCGAGAGGGGTGATCATGACAGTGGCCACTATGTTGGGTATGGAGCCTTTCACAAGTGATGTGAGTACAGCGTTTTTGCAAGGAAAAGATTTCAAGACTGATGGCTCGCGTGAGATATAATGCGCCTGCCAAGGGATGCTGAGCAGATCCTTGGAATTGAGCGCGAAAGCGGCCAATTGATGAAGTTGATCAAGCCCACCTATGGTTTGTGTGACGCTCCAAGAGCATGGTATGAAGAGGCGACAGAGCGCATTTTGCGCACCGGCAAAGGCACCATCATTCAACATTCCCTGGATGCCTGTCTTTTTCTAGCCTATGACCAAGATCCCCATCAAGCTCATGCGCATGGGATCGAACCTGAGTTGATTGGAATGTTTGGTATTCATGTTGATGATTTGTTTGGATGCCTCAAGCCTAACAACAAGCATGCTGAACGCCTCCAACAATCCTTGATGGGAGTTTTTAGCTTTCGTGAACGGCTGAGCGGTGATCACCTTGAAAACAGTGGATGTCAAATCGACAAGAAGGCCGAGAACCATTGGCACCTCAACCAGGAGAAGTACATCCACAAGCAGAAGCCCATTGCGATTGCCAAAGACCGCCAGAACAACGAGTCTTTGCCTGTGACCGAAAGTGAAAGAACGCAACTTCGTGGCTCAATGGCCTGCAACTCAACCTTCACCACATCTACAAGCTCAAGTTTCCCTGCTGGCTGGGGATGTGACCCGAGCAACCATCAAGACCTTGCAGAAAGCCAACGAAGCCCTGAGGATGGCGAAAACAAATGCGGACGTTGGTTTGGAGTACCGCTACCTTGGCGAAAAGAATGACCTGACCATGATCGCCTACAGCGATGCCTCCTTTGCCTGCCATCATGACCTGAGCAGCCAAGGCGGCTACTTGCTGGTGATGGTGAACAACAAGGTAGCTGAAGTTAAAGAAGGATGGTACAACGTCCTAGACTGGTGTAGTTGGAAACTTGCGAGGGTGGCCCGTTCAACTTTGAGTGCTGAAAGCCAAGGAGCATCAGAAGCTGCAGATGCCCTTTTGTTTGCCTCAACGTTTTGGAACCTTGTTTGGTCCCCATGGCTGCCTTTGGATGACGTTGCAACTGCACAGTTGCCCTGCTCTCCGAGACTGGTGGCTGATGCGAAAGCTTTGTGCGACCTGCTGATCAAAGAAGAAGTTCAAGCTGGAACTGGGTCGGATAAACGGACAACCATCGAGGTCCTCGTGACGCAGGACAAGCTCAAGTGCTGTGGAGCCCGAACTTCATGGGTGAGTTCAGAGCTGCAGTATGCGCACGGCCTGACCAAAGAAGCTGCTGCCCAACTTCTTGCAGACCGTTTGAGAAGCCACCGCACCAAGCTGAAGTCAGACCTGACTTTCCAAGCTGCCAAACGCAAGACTGCTGGTGAGAGAAAGAAGAATGCTGAGATGTTTGCAGGGAAGAAACCTGCAAGAGCTATGCAAGCTATGTTTGCAGGACTCCTGAACGTTGTCAGCGTGGTCAACGCCTTTTAGATTGACCCAAAGACCAACTTCGAAAGTGAGATGCCCAACACCCTGGAGAATGACATCAAGACCAACCTCGAAGAAGCGATGCCCAATGTGACTGAATATGCCAACATGACCAACTTCGACTTCGCGGTGCCCATGATCTACCTGCAGCACCTGGACGAGCACTACCTGCTGGACTATGTCAACGACCCTGCCGTGTTCCTGACCATGATCATGCTGATGATCTTCGGCTGCTGGCTGCTGCGACGCTGGATTTTCCGGCGGGAGCTCCCTGAACCTCATGCAGAACCTGCTGCTTCCCGCACTGTCACCGAGACGGTGATGACGCCCGAAGACACAGCCACTCTTCGGAAGATGTACGAAGAAGTGATGGTTCTTCGAGAGCATCGACTCGGACTTGAAGCTGAGTTGATGAAGAAGCAGAACATGCTGATCGATGTTCGAGACGAGGCCAGAAAGTGGAAGGCCAAATGGGAAGTGCATCGTATGGACTTCCAGCGCAACCTGGAGGACTACGAGATCTACCTGCTGCCCCATAGCTCAATAAGGCATGCAAACTTGGACTGCGTGTACTGCAGGACTGATGGCAACCAAGTCATCTACAAGTGCGTTGCCTGCAGAGTTTGCAGCAAGGACTTTGGCCGACCTGAGTGCGACTTCCGTGGCGATGCTCGCGCTGTGGATCCACCTGGAGCTCTACAAATTGGCGACCTAGCCGATGCAAATTCACGGGAAGCGATCTGAAGCGATGTTTTCTTCCCACCTTTTCCACCTGTGTGAATTGCGTGTCACACAATTGACATTTACATGTTTCATTTGTATCCTCCTGCCTCTTTTTATGGCCTAAGTGAGGGTTTTCTCATGAGACCATGCCGAATGGCGCGCTGTGCAGCCCGAAAAGGCTGCTGATGCTGCTGAGCCTTGCCGCACTTCGCGTGGCGGTGGGACCCATTGGGTTTGGAAGCTGCCTAATCAACAATATATATATATACAAATATACATAAATACATATGTACATTTATATATATATACATACATAAATACATATATACATATACACCTGTATACATATATACATATATACATATATACATATACACATATATACATATACACATATATACATATACACATATATACATATATACATATATACATATATACATATATACATATATACATATATACATATATACATATATACATGCATACATGTATACATATATACATATCTACATATGTACATACAAATTGGTGTTTACATATATATATATATATACAAATATACACAGACCGAGAGAGAGAGAGAGGGATATCAATTTTGATAAACATATGTAGAGAGAGAGAGAGAGAGAAAGAGAGATGGATATCAAGTTTGGTGGAAAAAAAGAGAGAGAGAGAGAGAGGAGGAGGAGGAGGAGGGATATCAATTTTGATGAAAATCCGCCCGCACCGAAGGTGCCGAGGCGTTTTTTGTGTGCACGTATTAACTGGAACCAATTGCAATAGCTATTAAGCTTTAGCTTGGGGGGGGGCTTTATTGCTCGAGAATCCTGTGTTTTTCCACGTTTTTTGAAGGGACCTCCCAATATGGTTCACCATGGAACCAATATAGGCCCAACATGGGCACAACATAGGCCCAAGATGGCCCAACATGGGCCCAACACGGCCCAACATAGAGCCAACATGTGCCCAACATACCCCCAACAACATGGAACATATATATATATATGATTTTATTATGTTTTATTGGAACTTCGGAGCAAACACTCCGGTGCGGGCGGTTGTCGTCGCGAAGCGACCAGAAAATACAGAGAGAGAGAGGGATATCAGTTTTGATGAACATATACACAGAGAAAGAAAGAGAGGGATATCAGTTTTGATGAAAATATATACAGAGAGAGAGAGAGAGGGATATCGATTTTGATGAACATATACACAGAGAAAGAGAGAGAGGGATATCAATTTTGATGAAAATACAGAGAGAGAGATATCAATTTTGATGAAAATATACAGAGAGAGAAAGAGAGGGATATCAATTTTGATGCAAATATACACAGAGACAGAGAGAGAGAGAGAGAAAGAGAGGATATCAATTTTGATCAAATATACAGAGAGAGGGCGAGAGAGAGGGATATCATTTCTGATGAATATATATATATATGTGTGATGACTTCCTTGCAGCTGTTCACTCCCAAGTTGCCTTTTTTGTCACTCCGGGGCTCACCTGAATCTGTTGTTGGCCGGCTGGCCAATTGGCTGCTTTGCAGCTTGCGACGCAGTGATCGGAGCTGGAATCTGGATGTCATGACAGCTGAGTGTTATTCCCTAGGATTACGACCTTGTGCCTAAGGTCAAAGGAGGTGCTCAACCTACCTTAAAACAATGCTAGAGAAGTACCAACCCTCCCAATTATCCTAGTGTACCATTGATCCAACTCACACGACACGTAGGCGAGTGGGAGTGCGGGCAGCTATTGGGACACGTTGCAAGCGATGTCCAATGAGAACACCAAGGAGCGTGAAGATCCCATGCATCAAATATGCTGAAAACGAATTCATCGGTTGCACATGAAACTGCTGCTGATTAAAATGGTTGTTTTGAGCGTGTGATGGATGAGCTAAAAGTGGTGGGGGTCCTAAACTACTCTCAAGTTGGACAGCAGCTTCGTCCAAGATGGCATCAAGGATTGCCGCTACAAGGCCCATGGACCGTCTCAAAAACAATCGCACACTCAGAGAGGCCATTTTGGTCAGGACCACGTAAAATAGTGGTCGTGTGAGCAGCATAGTCAGCAAAAGCGCTAGGATGAAGGAGAAGCCCCAGCGCAATCTGGCTTTGCCCAACAGCCATAGGCAAAAGGTTTTACAGCGCTTCCACAGGTTTGAGCGGAAGGTTAGATCACCTGGACTGCTTGAATTACTGTTAGGCCCAAAAGTCTTTTCAGCAACACATCTTCGAGCAAACTGATGGAAGCGACCGTCAGCTTTGTAGTTCTTGGCTGCTTTGCGAAGATCCTCCCAGCTGACTTCTAAGTAGGGGGCCCCCTTTAGAGAGCCACCCAGCACCACGGCTTTCTTGAACTGTGCTTGCCAGTTGGCTCCAGATTCGGATGCTGGCAACGACATGGCCGGCACAGGGTATCTCAATTACCTCAGAAGTCACGCGATGCTCTTTGGGCACAAGTGCTGCAAAGTGTTCAGGCAGGGTGAGCATGAATGAGAACTTGAGTAGCAGGCTTCTCAAACGGCGCACTGCTTCAGGCTCAAGAGTCAAAGCAATTTGCTGTGCTCTGGCTACTTGGAGGTAGTGTTCAAGAGAACGTAGGTTACTCCATCTACCTAGGAAACGGATCTTGGAGATCTCCATTCCTTCGTCCATCATCCATGTAGCCCCACCGGCACGCAAAGATGCGGGTGAGAGTTTCATGCCATTGATCCCTAACTTCTCACAGAGCTCTTTGAACATCACTCGAAACTTGTTGGGTGAGCTAGGCCACAGTGCTTTTCTTGTTTTCACGCTGGTGAGGGTCAACCATGACAACCAGTTTATGGCGTCAGGGTGGTGAACAACGGTGAACTGCTCAAGCATCACCACGGCAAAAGGCCCCCCAAGCGAGAGGGAATTTGGCAGGGTGACGTGTCGGCTATGAAGTTTGAACATCTCGCCAGGACGTAGCAACCCAAAGAAACCCAGCATGAGCAGGGCCGACAACCTGAACCACAGGTCCCTCTGTCGATCAACTTCTTTTTCAGCAAATTTCCGTGCTTGACAAACTAAGGCCGCTAGCAGAGCCACAGGTAAAGGTGGTCTGAAGCCGCTCGGTTTCTGTTCTTCCCAGCTTCTGATGGCGCTCCATGTGGCACCCAGGTGTCGCTTCAGTCTGGGACGAATGCATTGCACAAACAGGACCGCGTGCTTTGCTACTCGGAGAGAGCTGCTCTTTCCCAGTGCATGCATGTCCTTGACAAATGATTCCAGGAGTTCATCCACTGTCTGGCTACTTTCTGTTTCCACCAATCTCCAAGGCGCCTTGTGTCGGCGCAAGAACAGGTCTAGCGCCAGGCCGCCTTCCGTGAGGCGCTGTCTGTAAGCTCCACTGAACTTACTCCATCTCAGCTTGGCACCGAGAGGCGCCGCAGATTCGGCCATGCTGGCGAAACGTGCAAATAAAAAACTAAAAGGTTCGATGCATATTTTTTGATGATGTGTTAAAAAACTGCTCTCTTATGTAGTCATGTGCTGAAGGCCTTTGCAAAAGCCTTGTGGTATGCAACGCACAACTGCTGCGGGTATGAACCTGCTAGAGTTGACCTCTTTTGCCACCTGCCGTTGTGCTTGACGCCACCAACCACGGGAACGTGCTCATGTGAGTGGTCACACTTCCGCTCCAACTGTGAGAGGTTCGGCATGGTTCCTACAATGGAGGTGGCTTTTTTGGCTAATCCTGGGATGCCCTCTTTAATTGGTATCTTCAAACCGTATTGACATTGATCGAAGTGAACTATGGTGCAATCACACTCGGCAATCAGCTCCAACATTTTTGGGGTTTTCCAAGCATATGAGGCGCGGGGGTTTTCAAGTGTGAATTTGGATCCATGTTCATGCAGCAATCTACAAAGATGGATGGTCCTATGCATTACTTCATTACCAACTATCTCACGATGTAAAGTTCCGTTGCCTAAAGGTTCATCAGAGGTGCGGGTACCTTTGTTCATATTTTGCATTAAACTAAATGAACCGCAGGGGAAACCAAAGTGCCAGAGTTGGTGGGGCGCACGAGCATCTTTGCATAATCGATCAAAGGTGGCATCGTCCAAGATATCATGAGACCTACGGGGTTTTCCCTTTTCCATTATTTCAACTGGTGGCTGTACCCGAAAAATCCCCTTTTCATGGAAAACCCCCGTCAGATGTCCTACCCCTGAAAAAATCTCTCGGAAGCTCCAGGCTTTCACGGCAGGGTGGTTCCCTGCTTCATTCTGCTTGGCTGTCACACGCATTTTTGCCGGCGACGGGGCGTCGCAAGCAGGTATGGCCTTGAAGGCCTGCTCAGGGCACAATGCGTCTTGCCGCACTGCACGCCAAATGGCCTTATTGGACCTTCTGGCCTGGTGTTCATGCAGGTCTTTGCCGAAAGCCAACTGAGAGATTTCACTAGGTATTTCAGGAGGGTCCGGTATCTTCTTACAACGTGATGGGTAGTCGGCTGGGTTGGCTTCCGATCTGACCCACAACACATGTAACGTTTTGCATCCTGCCAAGGACCATCCCAGTGATTGTCTCATGATTCGATTAAGGTTTTTTGAGGAGGATCTACCCTTAGCCCAGGCACCTGCAGCTGCACGTGAATCAACAACCAAAACACATCTCAAAGGCTGAGTGGATTGCATTACCACGTCCTTAAGCTCCCTAAAAATCATCTTAGCTTCAAGAATGTTGATATGTTGTTTGTGTGCAAACTTACAACTCTCGGTCTGGTTCCAAGGTAGGTCACTGAGCAGCTGCTCAATTTCAGCTGGGGCCCTGTGCATTTGCGATTCTGGTGCTATAGCCCCTATTGACCAGTCCAGGCGGACGTGTTCTCCCTTATGTTCGGAGTATCTATAGAGGGTCTGCGCTATCGGGCTCGTGACCAGAGACGCGCAACGGCCTCCATGCGACAGCGAGGCGTCGCTCGCCCCTACACGCTTCGAGACACCCCACCTAATATTACTATGGCAAGTTGGGAGAACCAAACCACTACATATTAGCTCTTCTTTGACACTAGGGGGTAATGGCCTAGACTCACCATCTTTTAGTTTTTCTATAAAGGTAAAGGTGTCCTGAAGGATGCACATGAGGTTGCGTCTGTGAGTGAACGGATGCACCAAAAGCCCTACGACACCCTGCAATAACTTTTTACTAACCTGCTTGAGGCTGCAAACGCTCGCAATGATGTCTGTCAAATGTTTAAGTTTAAACATAGGTGCACCCAAGCAGTGTAGTTCTCTAGTTTTGAAAATGCCTTTCCGCTGGAAGTAGGGATTCCTTTCTCCTGATACTGCTGCCTGCTGCGAGAAAGGAGTTCCTCATCCCTGAATTTCATATTGGGGTTCCGATTCTTTTTTGAAGGGAGTACTTGCGTGATTATATGGTCATCTATGTACAAACCCTCTAGAGTATGGCTGGCTGGTACAGGTGAGCGGAACTCCAAGCATTCACCTTCGTTCATGCATTGGCAGTCCTTAAGGATTTCAAGGTGAACCTGCTGAGCTAAGTCAACCGCGTTGAGGTCGCCCATGGCAATGACACGAAATGAGAGTAGGTACTTTTTACCAGGAACACCGCCAA
Source organism: Cladocopium goreaui (assembly GCA_947184155.2). NCBI lineage: Eukaryota > Dinophyceae > Suessiales > Symbiodiniaceae > Cladocopium > Cladocopium goreaui. Next base: position 646,824 of record CAMXCT020000336.1, on the reverse strand, counting down.
ATTGTTCATAACCAGCACCGTCGAAAGTTTTCCCAATGGTATTGCGGGGGAGCCAATCATCCTGATGCTTTAGTAAATAGAAATAGTTATTGAGATCATCACCGCTACCTCTAACCGAAAAACCAGGGGGGGTGATTAATTGAGTCAAGAGGGAGCCGTGCGGCAGCTTAGCCCAAACCAGTCTCCTCTCTAGTTCATTAAAGGGGCGACGATCAAGGATTACCCTGTCACTTTGGGGTTTATGGTCAACAGCGAACAATCCCCCGGTGATTATGTTACCCTTACTATCTCTAAGCCCGAGTTCTTCAGGAATCAAAACGGCAACACCGCTTTCAAGGAGTTTTAGGTTCACCTCTCGTAGCTTGTCTGGTGGAACCCTGAAGCAACCGACGGTCGGTCTGGGTGGCTCCACTCCGTGCGGAATCTCGGCTGACATGTTCTGGAACGAGGCCAGCTGATCGCCTTTCAAAAACTGCGAAGGATCTACAATGCCTGCCTGTGATGGCAGGGACATCCTTTCAGGCAGAACGTCTTTAGCAACCTTACACAACTGTTCTAGGGCTTGACTACTGGAGTAACATGAATTCTGACGAACCACTTTAATTAATGAGCTAATTTTGTGAATGCCGCGACTAAGGGGTGTGTCGTCACTCCGTAGGCGGACAAACCGCTTAATTCCACTATGCAGGGAACCGGCATACGATGAGTGCAATGGTGTCCATGGTGTCTGGGCAGCTTTATGCAAAAGGCGTTTCTGATCAGCAGTCTTATGAGGGGAACCCCCATCTAAGAAAGTGAAGTAAGCCCACAATACTTCGGTGTGTTTCCATGACTCATCACGGTCTCGCCTCCTGGCTCGCTGTCGAGCACTTCTGGACTTACCATTATTCTCAGGTGTAACCAGTAGAGACGGAAAAAGAGGGATATTCCCATGTTGATTATTGGGTGTCCTAGGCCCCGACCTCTGACTAAAACCAGAGGACTTCAATAACTTCCAAAAACGCCCGAAAGAGCCCCAGCTCTTGTCCAAGCACTGTACAATGCGGCTGGCTGCAGGGATGGCCTGCTCAGTCGTCTCAGCCGTCAACCTTCGCTGGTGGTCTTGTCCTTGTCCTTGTCCTTGCCGTGCTTCTGCTTTCCGCGGCCCTTGCTCGACCCTGGATTCTCCTTTCCGGCCTGGTCGTCTTCCAGGCCCTTTCCGCTTCCCTTCTTCTTCAGGGATTCGGTATTCTTGGCCAGGTCGTTCATGGATCGCAGATAGCTCGTCACATGTTGGAGCGATGATGGGTCGCCTCCAAAGATCTTCTGCTTGTAAGGATCGGCTGTGTGAGTCAGCAGCCATGCCACTTCCCAGCTTCCATCTATCGCAGCTTGGTGCATTGCCTGCAAAGCCAGCACCGTCTGCAAGGCCGCCTTCTGCGGCTCCTCTTTCAAGAGGTACTCCAAAATTGTGGAGCAAAGGTAATGGCACCTTTTGAGGTTCTGCTGCTTCCCAAAGTGGATCTTTCGGTTCATGTCTGTGATGCGAAAGGGCTTGTCCTGAGCTCCAAGCTCCTCCTCGATCGACTTCACATAGCGCCTGACATGGCGCAGAGGATGCTTGAACTTCTTCTTCCCTTCCTTCCTGTAGTTGTGGACGGCTCGAGAATGCCCCTTTTCGCCTCTCACTGAATCGCTGCTCCCACTGGAGCTGCTTGAGCCTCTTTGGTTGCTCACACTGCTGCTGCTTGAAGATCTGTCTTTCATCTTCTTTTTGTTGCGGCCCCTTCTCATTGACTCTGCTAGCTGTAAGGCCAGCAAGCCGTGGAGCGGATCGCCGGACTGGACAGCGGCGGCCAACACCGTTTCCTCGGCGGTCTTCTCCTTGGAGTTGGTCTGGCCGCTTTTCTTCTTCTCGATCAGTGCAAACCGTCGAGGCTTCTTGTGCGTGTCGGTCTCGGCACCTTTCCTTTCTGCGGAGGTACCAGAGCCTAGCCAAGATTTTTTCAGCTGTGCCAGTAGGTCGGCTTCCCCTGCAGAGGCGCTTCCGGAACTGCTGCTGCTGGCTGCTTTCTTGCCACGGCCCTGAGCTTTGGGCCTTGGCTGTCCCATTTCCGAGGCAGTTCCAAAGACCATCTCTTCGTCTGTCTCCAGCAAGGCCTTCCCGGCGTCCAGCAACTTCTTGTTCTCGGTGCCGAGTTCCATTGCGGCCACAGGGGCCCCAAAACGCATGTTGTGGACCTCGCACTACACTATGCAGAAGGTGCTTTCCTCCACACTCAAAGGAGTGAAGCCTGTGCTGGTAATCTCTTCGCGACTGCAACGCACGATGGTCTTCATCCAATCCCCATCGACTTGCAGGACCAAAGCTTGGCGCCATCTTGGCTCGGCAAAGGCGCCGCCGAGCAGCAGGTAGCCTCCGTGGCCAGGTTTAGGCGGCATCGGTGATCAGCCAACCGATCACCTTCTCCCTTCAGCTCTCAGGCAATGCGAAGCGATGTGCTTCCAGGCGGAAGCGCTCCTCTGCCTCGGCCTGCCCGTCGCAACGGCACCACTTGATCCTCTTGAACTCGTTTCTGGCCAATTTCAGAATGGAGGTGTGCGCGGAGGTACCTTTTCCCCAATGAATCCCGGCAATGGAATCTCTATCCTGGTATGGCACGTCCCAGACCGCGTACCAGCGGAGGTCGGTGGCCTTCAGGTTCCTGTCCAAGCCGAACTCTTCAGGCAAGGCCCCAACTATGCCACAGAAGATACTCTCTTCTATGTGCACCAGATGTTCTGTCCTGGCGTCAGCTGAAGGATCAGGCGGATGAGAGATCTCGACCGCTGCAACCGGGCTGACAACCCCGACCGCCTCAGGTTCCGATACCGAGGAGGTACCTGGCTCAAGCGAGGTCAGATTGGATTGCCTGCGATGGCTGCACACGCTGGAAAACCAACTGAACATGGACTCGACCCAGATGGCTACAAGTCAGAATCAACATTTGAGAGGCATATATACAGAGAGAGAGAGAGAGGGATATCAATTTTGATCAAAATATACACAGAGGGAGAGAGGGACATCAATCTTGATGAACATATACAGAGAGAGAGAAAGAGAAAGGGATACATATCAATTTGATGAGAAATTTTACAGGCAGAGAGAGAGAGAGAGAGATATCAATTTGGTGAAATTTACAGAAGAGAGAGAGAGAGAGGGGCAGCGAGGGATATCAATTTTGATGAACATATTATTTACAGAGAGAGAGAGAGGGAGAGAGACAGGGATTTCAATCTTGATGAAAATATACAGAGACAGAGAGAGGGATATCAATTTTGAGGAAAAGGAAAAACAGGGTGTTCTACTTCTTGTGACGAAATCAGCTGAAGTCATCTTACATAAATCCCCAACAGTCCCCAACATTCTGTCGCTGTGTGGCCGTTTGGAAAGCGGCCGCGCAGGCACGCCAGTCTGAAAGGAGGGACGGTCGCCTGCAGGGCGCATTTCGTAGTTGCTTTAAAGGTACAATGGCGGATGTAGTGGGGTGTAATAGGGGTAACATGGGATATAAATTCCCAATGAAGTATCTGGAACCAGGATTCAATCAACCATCCACAAATGAGCAATGTCAAAAACCTATCCGAAAATTCCAAACTATTGGTTCGTCACTCAGGGTCCCCAGTTCATGGATGATAATTCCAATGTGTTGGGTAGTGCAACCGTGCAACCAAAAAAAGGCTGCTATGAAATTCATCATCCCCTATGTCAGAGCAAATCGGTGATTGTGACTATGGCGTTGTGGATCCCACATGTACCTTAAAGAGATTTAATGAAGAAAATGTTCCGATTTTCCCACGAAAAGTGGGGAAGCAAGAAAAGTTGTGATTTAGCAAAAACTTGCAACCAAAATTGGGGATTGCGCCTGAAAAAATTGAGGATTCAAATGACATAAGAAACCAAAAAATGTGTATAATTTGCAAAGATGGGAGACTTTATTTTATTCACTCAACCAACAATGATGGATTTAACCACCAAAATCGAGCAGATTGAACGCCAGAACTGGGGTTTTCACTGAGTTTCCTGGAAATTGCCTAGACTAAATTTGACATTCGGCAGCTTGAGCAAACAAACACCAACAAGAAACAGGGTCTATCTATCAAATATAGGAATGCAAAAAATACAGTAATTTCCATGGATGATGTGCACTCCAACTACAGGGTTGAAAGAAGATTTCTGTAAGTTAATCCATCTCTGAGTCGGTCCTACTGATTGGTTTATTAGGGAATTTCCATGACGTTTCCGAAAGTCCTCAAGGCTTGTTCAACTGCTTCAAGAACCCGTTACTCTGAGTCATTTCCCAGAAAAAAATCGCCTCGTAAAGTTGAAGAGGACATGATCTTTGAAGTTGGTGTGAAGGGGTCCCCTTACATTCCAGTTCCAATATGTTCCAACACGTTCCAACATTCTTTTGGAGATGGTCAATCTGTGAAACATCTGCGAAAGGCGACAGTTCCAGTTAGTAAGGCAGCAAGCCTCTTCAGCAAGTCACCAACCAGTTTTCCCAACATGTCCCTACTAATTGTGAGCTGAATGGTCATGCAAGTCGAAGTAAAATGGATTGGGACTCATGTTCCATGCAAATGGAGTATGTAGTTGTTGATCTACCATGCACCTATATGATTTGGAAGTGGAAAGCAACAATTAATACCATGGAAAACCCCTTTTATATATATAATCACACCAGCAGAGACCCTAGATAGCAAAATATGTTGGTATCAGTCTAGTGAACCAAGGGAGACAAGATGGGGCCAATGTCGACAGCTGCTGAAAAGTGACAACGCTTGTGCAAAATACCATATCTAATTAAGTATGAATGTAGATAAATGTATACATAGATACATATAATTAATTATAATATTATATATATATATACATACTGTATGTCATAAGTAAGTACACATTATTGTGATTGTCCCGATGAGTTATTATATGTTATTATCATTACGTATCCTCAGTATTGTGATGATTGCTGAATTTACATGCGGACATCGGATCGCCTGGCTATGATTTTCTCTCAGCGATGTCCGCCGCGCCTGAGTTTTGGCTGCCAGAACTTTTGCACATCGAAACCCGAAGAGTCGAGAAGGCCACCGTATCTCCTGCTTTTAGTCGGAGCCAGGGCATGGTCAAAATCTGTGCCTAAAAAGATGAGGATCCAACCAGCTTGAAAAATATAAGGGCTGTCAGAGTTCGGAATGGAATGAGTTCTGAATGCAACGGAACTTCGGAATGGAATAGAATGTATGTCTATCATATGTCCCCATGAAGGGAGAGTGATATCCACACCATGCACCATAAATGGATTGCTGGCAGGCTTTGGTTTGGCCATTGCTTGAAAGTAAGGGGGAAACGTGTGAAACTCACGTTGGACGTCATATTGCCACACGGGTGGTGACCAAACTGTTCCACTTAAACATCTCCTGTCGAGATGAATGAGATGAATTATAAAGATGAATCTGCGCAAGTATTGGAAATGGTTGATCCATTTGACATAGGGGAAGGTCTACCTCTCAAATTGGCACAACAATGACAGGATCGGAACGATCCATTAGCCAACCATAGGGGTGACACGTTCAATATCAATAACTATTTGAAGGTAAGAAACCAGCAACCACCAAGGTGTCAACCTTGGGGCCTTTACCTTTGGTCACTGGCCTCTTGGGTGTTCCATCGGGGGGTACCAAGCAGTGCAAAAAGGGGATCTATGCCTCCCGCAGTCAAGCCATCGACTGGGGGATTGTTATTCCTCCATTGATAGCAACTAAACTCAAGACATTACGCTGACATTCACCCAGATTCACCCATATTTTGATGTTGAAATTATGTTTTAAGGTGAACTTCAATTTGTTCATGGCCAAATTTCACCAAATACCTCGCTTTATCTTTAAATATGCCCGCAAGTGCTCCAATGGATCCTCATCATTCTCGCATTCAAATGCCTGAAAATAGGTGACAAAAAACCCATTGTCAGACACATTCAAAAATCCACCGAGAAACCTGAAGCGATCGCTTGCGCTGAGGACTGGCGGCCCCTCAGGTCTGAAGGCGATGGCGGAGGTGGACTCCTGGGAATGGATGAAGGCTGATCAATGAGGAAATTCATGGTGATTAATGGTGATTAATAGGTTATTAATAAGTGATTAATGTTGAATAATAAGTGATTAATGATGTAGAATGGTCATTAATGGTGATTAATAAAAAATAATAGGTGATAAATAGTGATTCATGGTGGTTAATGGTGAATAAAAAGTGATTAATGGTGATTAATGGTGAATAAAAAGTGACTAATGATGTAAAAGGGTCATTAATGGTGATTAATGGTGAATAAAAAGTGATTAATGGTGATTAATGGTGAATAATAAGTGATTAATGATGAACAATGATAATTAATGGTGATTAATGGTGATTAATATGTGATTAATGGTGCATAATAAGAGATTAATGATGAAAAATGGTGATTAATGGTGATTAATAAGTGATTAATGGTGCATAATAAGTGATTAATGATGAAGAAATGGTGACTAATGGTGATTAATAAGTGATTAATTGTGCATAATAAGTAATTAATGATGAAGAATGGTGATTAATGGTGATTAATGGTGGATAATAAGTGATTAATGGTGCATAATAAGTGATTAATGATGAAGAATGGTGATTAATGGTGATTAATGGTGATTAATAAGTGATGAATGGTGCATCATAAGTGATCAATGACGAAGAATGGTGATTAATGGTGATTAATAAGTGATTAATGGTGCATACACAAATAGGTGATTAATCATGAAGAATGGTGATTAATATTATTCAGCGATTAATAAGTGAGTAATAAGTGATTAATAAGTGATTAATGGTGAACAATAAGTGATTAATGATGAAGAGTGGTAATGAATGGTAATTAAAAAGTGATTCATGGTGAATGATACGTGATTAATGATGAAGAATGGTGATTAATGGTGATTAACGAGTGATTAATTGTGAATAATAAGTGATTAATGATGAAAAATGGTGATTAATGGTGATTAATGAGTGATGAATGGTGAATAAAAAGTGATTAATGATAAAGAATAGTGATTAATGGTGATTAATACGTGATTAAGTGATGAATGGTGAATAATATGTGATTAATGCAAAGAATGGTGATTGATGGTGATTAATAAGTGATTAATGGTGAATAATAAGTGATTAATGATGTAGAACGGTCATTAATGGTGATTAATGGTGATTAATAAGTGATTAATAAGTGATTAATGGTGAATAATAAGTGATTAAGGAAAAATAATGGTGATTAACGGTGAGTAATGGTGATTAATAAGTGATTTATAAGTGATTTATAAATGATTTAAAAGTGATTACTAGTGAATAACAAGTGATTAATGAAGAAGAATGGTGATTAATGGTGATTAATGGTGATTAATAAGTGATTAATGGTGAATAATAAATGATTAATAGGTGATTAATAAGTGATTAATGGTAAATAATAAGTGATTAATGATGAGGAATGGTGATTATTGGTGATTAATAAATGATTAATGTTGCATGATAAGTGATTAATGATGTAGAAAAGTCATCAATGGTGATTAATGGTGAAAAATAAGTGATTAATGGTGATTAATGGTGAATAATACGTGATTACTGGTGATTAATAAGTGATTGATAAGTGATTAATGGTGAATAATACTTGCTTAATGATTAAGAGAGGTGATTAATGGTGATTAATAAGTGATTAATAAGTGACTAATGGTGAATAATAAGTGATTAATGGTGCATAATAAGTGATTATTGAAAAAGAATGGTGATTAATGGGGATTAATAACTAAGAAGTGATTAATAGTACATAATAAGTGATTAATGATGAAGAATGGTGATTAATGGTGATTAATAAATAATAAGTGATTAATGGTGCAGATTGATAAAGAATGGTGATTGATGGTGATTAAAAAGTGATTAATGGTGCATAATAAGTGATTAATGGTGCATAATAAGTGATTAATAAGTGATTAATAAGTGATTAATAAGTGATTAATAAGTGATTAATAAGTGATTAATAAGTGATTAATAAGTGATTAGTAAGTGATTAATTGTGAATAATGAGTGATTAATGGTAAAGAATCGTGATTAATGTTGATACATGGCGATTAATAAGTGATTGATGGTGAATAATCAGCGACCGACGGCGAAGAATGGTGATTAATAAGTGATTAATGGTGAAGAATGGTGATACATCGTGATTAATGGTGAAGAATGGTGATTAATCAGTGATTGATGATGAAGAATGTTGATTAATGGTGATTAATGGTCATTAATGGTGATTAAGGGTAAAGAATGTCGATTAATGGTGATAAATAAGTGATTAATGGTGAACAATGGTGAAGAATTGTGATTCATGATGATTCACGGTGAAGAATGGTGATTAATGGTGAACAATGGTGATTAATGGTGATCAATGGTGAAGAATGGTGATTAATGGTGAAGGATCGTGAAGAATGGTGATTATTGGTGAAGAATGGTGATCAATGGCAAGAATGGTGAAGAATGGTGAAGAATGGTGAAAAATCTTGATTAATGCTGAAGAATTATATATTTGATGGTAAGTAATGGTGATCAATGGTGATTAATGGTGAAGAATGGTGATTAATGGTGATGAATAAGTGATTAATGGTGAAGAATGGTGATGGATAAGTGATTAATGGTGAAGAATGGTGATTAATGGTCAAGAATGGTGATTAATAAGTGATTAATGATGAAGAATGGTCATTAATAAGTGATTCATGGTAATTAATTGTGATTAATGGCAAAGAATGGTTATTAATGGTAAAGAATGGTGAAGAATCGTGATTGATGGCGATTAATGGTGAAGAATGGTGAAGAATGGTGATTAATGGTGAAGAATGGTGATTAATGGTGATTAATGGTGAAGAATGGTGATTAATAGTGATTAATGGTGAAGAATGATTAATAAGTGATTAATAAGTGATTAATAAGTGATTAATAAGTGATTAATAAGTGATTAATGGTGAAGAATGGTGAAGAATGGTGATTGGTGGTGATTAATGGTGAAGAATGGTGATGAATAAGTGATTAATGATGAAGAATGGTGATTAATGGTGATTAATGGTAGAGAATGTTGATAAATGGTGATTAATAAGTGATTAATGGTAAATAATGGTCAAGAATGGTGAAGAATGGTGATTAATGGTGATGAATGGTGAAGAATTGGTGAAGAATGGTGATTAATGCTGAAGAATTGTGATTCATGGTGATTCATGGTGATTAAATGGTGAAGAATGCTGATTAATGGTGATAAATGGTGAAGAATGGTGAAGAATGATGAAGAATGGTGAAGAATGGTGAACAATGGTCAAGAATGGAGAAGAATGCAAAAGAATGCAGAAGAATGGTGAATAGTTCGAATAGTCTGAATAATTTGATTAGTCTGAATAGTCTGACTAGTCTGAATAGTCTGGATAGTCTGAATCGAAAAAAACAAAAGCCAGAGGAATCTGGATTTGTCTGACAATACGGTATCCCCCCGAAAACCCATGGTTTATCATCAATTGCCTCACTGTTTAATTGCCATTTTTGTGCAGGTCCCATTTTCAAACACCCCCCCCAACCTGCAAATGGATCACCATTTTTGGTGGTTGAAACTCCAGGTCTCTAAATGACATCTCTTGTTCCGCTTTTTAAATCCGTCAATTGTTGATCAAAAACCCGTGTTTCATGGGTAAGACCGGTAAAACCCCCCTCTTTTTTGAGCGGATGCCATGAAGACATTCCCAAAGTATGACTGAGGTGGATCAAAACCAAATCTCTGAAACCCAAGCCAGAATCCTATTGATCATCGTTTCTTAGGTCATGGATCAGCTACAACTCACAACCCAAATCACCATGAATGGATAAACTATGATAAACTACATATAACTACATCATACTGATACTACATCTGTTCTGTTCATCTCATGTTTATATTGCCAGTTCATGATCTAATGGTTATCCCAAAAAAAAAAAAACGTGGGCGACCTGGGCGACCTCGGCGACCTGGGCGCCGTTGAGATGATGGAACTCCGTGCCTTGGCCATGTTGATGGTGATTTTTGGCAAAGATTAGGATCGGGATTGTGATTGGGATTTGATGATTTCACCACCTACAGGACCTACAGAAACACCAGCGGGAGTTCCCAATGAAGAATTTTGGGAACAAAACACTGAAAGGATTTCAACAGCGCAAAAAGAGATCTGGCCAGCGATGGAAATGGACCTGTGAGGCTGGCCGGCAAAAAAGGGGACATTAAGCCGCTGCATTCCAGCGACAAACAAGGGGTACATTGGCTAGATAAAATAGTGATTCCAATATTTACGCTCCAACAATGTGCTGTTTTTTAGGTAGCACAAATCAGGGGCAGACAATCTGGGACCTGGGAACAGAGATTGTAGGATCAACAAAGTAACATCGCCGAAACGGGGAGAGGTCCTCCCCCATGTTTGGGTTTGTCTGTGTAAAATAGGGTCCCAAAAAATGTGATGTTCACAGTAATTGTGCAATCAACATTTTCCTTCCAATACTTGCGACGAATTGGGGCTATACCCTGTTCTTAGACAAACCCATCTGGTCCGTTTTGACATCGCTACTGGGTAAATCCTCCTTGGTGAAATTCGCTGAATCACCAGCATTTTTTGCTGGCAAAACCCCCCAATTGTGTTTGGTTAAATCCCCATTTAAGATGCTTAAATTAAACCCCAATGTAATTGTTTCACATAGTCTTCTCACTCAAAATCACATTTGGTCACAATGTGTTCCTGGTTAAATCGCCTGGTTTCTTCCACATATCACATTTGCTCATATTTTTTCCTGATTCAATCGTAATGTTTCTTCCTTAAATCACATGTTTTCGCCATTGTTTCTTGCTCAAATCCCCATGTTTCCAGCAACAAAAACTCCATTTTTCCCATATGTTCCAGCGAAAGACCTGGAAGCTACTCATCCGCGGACCGCGTTTCAGCTGCATCACCTCCTCGATGCAAATGTCCATCTTTTCCTAGGAACTGAATCGCTTGGATTTGGAGAACCCCGCCCATAAACCTACCATGACTGCCCATGGTTTAGTTTGTAGCACCCATAGAAAGCGGTGAATCATGGTGAAAATTCTTGGAATTAGAGGGATGAAATGTGGTAAACGCTGGCTGCCATGACTGGGATGTTTTTTATCCCACCCATCAAAATGGTGATTTTTGGGCTGGTTTATGGCATTGGGTTTCCCACATTGGGTTCTGTTCAGGGTTAGCTACATGTTTTTCCCAAGTGCGTAGCAAGGGTTCCCGCTTCGCTCTGGGGGTTTGGGAGTTGAGGGTGTGTTCACTAGACGTTGCCCCGCCGTCCGCAACCGTTCTCAACCGTTCGCAACCGTCCGTGTGAGGTCGCTATGGCCGTGCCCACGGGGATTGCTGCAAAAGTGGTCACTTTTGAAGGTTTGAAACGTTGCGCAACCTCGTTTCGTGTGGCATGGCACTTTGTGACATCGCAACCTGTTTCATAACGTGTCAAACTCGTTCTGTGTAACAGGCGCAATACTTTTGCATCGTTTTCAGAAGATGACTTTCATTTCGTGGCAGGCGCAGCACTTTGGACGTGTCCATCTTCATTTTGCTTGGCAAGCCCAGCATTTTAGACGTGTGGTGTTGCGTGTTCTTTTGGGAATCGCATTGTCAGAGCTGCGTCAAGTGGTGACAACGTGTAAATTGCGTGGCAGGCGTGGGACATTGTGAGAGTATAATTTTGCGTGGCAGGGGCAGTATTTAGTCAAAATTTAGTGCGTGTGGAATGTATATAATTTTGCGTGGCAGGCACTGTATTTGGGACACTCTCACTCCACACTCTACACTTTACACTTGACACCCCACACTCTACATTTTACACTTCACACTCTACACTTCACACTGTACGCTCCACACTCTATACTTTACACTCCACACTCTACACTTGACACTTTACACTCCACACTTCACACTTCACACTTCAAACTTGACACTCCACACTCTACCCAGGACATGCCTGACATATCTCCTCATTGTCGATTGGGTGAGTCACAGGATTGAAAATGTCTTATATACCAGATATTTATATGTATATATCATATACGTGCATTATATACAAGAGCTTGCAGTTTGCTATTATTCTGGATAAATAATAGTAGCAATAATTTGCTAGCCTGAAAACAAGCATGTTTGGGGAATAGTTACCCCGATCAGGTGTAGAATAGTTTTTGGATTTTTCTTGCCTCAGGTTTTGGATTTTTTTTTGGCTTTCTTTCCCAGTACCATTTGCCTTGTCTTTGCAACAGTTTTGAACTGGAACCAGTCATTTTGCATGGTATTTGCTACATTTTGGCATGGCCTCTTTGCATTTTGCATGGTATTTGCTACATTTGGCAATGTTTGCCTTCCATTTTGTGTGGTATTTGGCATCTCAACCTCTCATTTGCTTGGTCTTTGCTACATTTTGGTGCTTCAAACGTTCATGTGGGTCTCTTGAAGGTTCTTTAGGCTTTCATTTAGGGTTTCATTTAAAGTTTCATTTAGGGTTTCATTTGTGGTATCATTTAGGGTTTCATTTAGGGTTTCTTTAGAGTTTCATTTTGGGTTTTTTCCGGTTTCATGTAGGGTCTCTAATCGGGATTTCTTATCAGGAGTTCAAAACGTTCAAATGGGTTTCTTTAGGGCTTCTTTAGGGTTTCATTTAGGGTTTCGTTGGGGGTTCTTTAGGGTTTCATTTAGGGTTTCATTTAGGGGTTCATTTAGGGTTTCTTTAGGGTTTCAGTTTGGGTTTCATTTAGGTCTCATTTAACGTTTCTTTAGGGTTTCATTTAGAGTTTCTTTAGGGCTTCTCTAGGGTTTCATTTAGGGTTTCTTTAGGGTTTCATTTAGGGTTTCTTTAGGGTTTCATTTAAGGTTTCTTTAGGGTTTCAATTTAGGGTTTCATTCAGGAGTTCATTTAAGCTTTCTTTAGGGTTTCATTCCAGGGTTTCTTATCAGTATTTCTTTTCACGGTTTCTAAAACGTTCAAGTGGGTTCCTTTAGGGTTTCATTTCGGGTGTCATTTAGGGTTTCTTTAGGGTTTCATTTAGGGTTTCTTTAGGGTTTCGTTTAGGCTTTCAATTTAGGGTTTCATTTAGGGTTTCATTTAGGGTTTCTTTGGGGTGTCAGTTTAGGGTTTAAGCTAAGGTGTCAGTTAAGGTTTCATTTAGTTTTTTTTTCCAGAGTGTTGTTTAGGGTTTCTTTGGGATGTCATTTAGGGTGTCATTTAAATTGTCTTTAGGGTTTCATTTATGGTTTCTTTATGATTAATCTATGGTTTCTTTATGGTTCATTTATGGTTTCTTTAGGGTTCATTTAGGCTTCATGTAGGGTTTCTTATCAGCATTTCTTTGGGTTTCACCTAGGGTCTCTCTAGGGTTTCATTTAGGATACAAACAGAACAGAATAAAGAAAAAGAAAATGAAAAACAAAGAGACTGTAAAGACAGGAAGCAAAGAAGCAAAGGAGCAGGAAGTAGAGCAGCAAAAGCACATGACTGAAGAAAAGAAAAAGTAGAATAGTAGAAGTAGAAAGGACCAGAAGTACAAAAGCAGAGAAGCAGGGAAATCAGAGAAGCAGAAAAGCAAAGAAGCAGGAAAGGCAAAAAGCAGAAAAGTCGAGAAGCAGGAAAAACAGAGAAGCAGGGAAAACAGAGAAGCAGGGAAAGCAAAAAGCAGAAAAGCAGAGAAGCAGAAAAGCAGCAGAAAAGCAGAAGCATGAAAAGCAGAAAATCAGAGAAACAGGAAAGCATAGAACCAGGAACCCAAAAAAAAATCGAAAACCTGCCGCGAAAAAAAATAGTAATAAATATATAAATATATATATATATAAATATATATATATATAGCCCTCCGTTACCCCTTACTAACCATCATTTCCTTGACGATACTAACCTGTGTTTGTATGAACATTTAGGGGAACCCCGCTAAAATATCTAAAATCCCATGATTTAAAGCCGTGGATCAACAGCTGAAGCAGCAGCTGCTAGGCAAGACCTTTTTCGTCTCGCCCTTGAGCCAACTTTCGTTGGCTTGAGCCATTTTGCAATGGCAGTCACATGTCATCCTTGCGCAGTGGCCATGCTATGTTTGGTGCATGCCACCACATGTCAACTTCTAAGTTTTTAAAATTCCACAGGGACTGGTGAAGTGCTTGGTGAATCGCACTCCCCCCCGCAGCCACCTGCGGAAACTCACAAAAGCTTAGCCAAAATGGCTATCGTAGCCCGGCTCTCAGCAGCGCTTTTCCAGGTCTTCATTGTTTTAGGGCTCCTCCTCATTCACATTGGCATCATCTGACTCAGGGTCGGTCAGCAAAGACCACTCTTCGACATGGGAGACGAAGGAGTCAGGGACCCTTTGGCTAGAGTCTGAGCTCAAAGTGTTGGTGACGTCCCATTCCACGGTCAGGGGGACGTAGGACTTCGGCAGCGAGCCCAAGTCTGAACCCGTAGAGGAGGGCATAGCAGCGACCCCACGTGCACGTCTAGGTCATCATCTTTGGGCACCTCAGTCTGGGGCCATGGAGGGTCTTCTGCAGTTGCAGCCGGCTCCAGCTGGATGCTCAGGTTCATCTTTTCCATGACTTCCCGCCTCATTGTCAGGAAGGTGTAGCCGATCCATCGTGACTCGGCTCTGACGACCGGATCGTCCCATCGGTCAGCAACCAAGAACCCCACTCCATCAGCAGGATTCACAAAAAAGGCTTTTGTGACCCTTTCACCAGTCAGGAATTGGGCTTCAATTGGTGCCGAACGGTGCAGTGGATGAAACCTCTGTTTCCTCGGTGACTTGTGTACTTTGACCAAGAAGATTTCTTCCCCGCACTTCGCAACGGACCAAGAGTCCTTTTTTCCTGTGGTGTTCGGCTGGAGGTACCGACTATCCAGCCAGGGTCCATGCCTTGGCATACCGTCCAGCATGGTTCCACCAGCAGCCTTCTGAGCCATTTCTGCATCTCGACGGGCTGGAGGAAACTTCGGCAAAGCGCCGATGTAGGGTCCCCTTATTTCAGAGGAGCTTGAAGGTGCACCCATCGCCGCAGCACATTGCAGCATCATCGGCGGCGCTTTGCGGCGCACAGCTGCAGGCTTAGGAGCAGCCTTTGGAGCAGCAAAGCCCGGCTCTTGCGGCGGCAGCGGCGGCGCAGGTTTGGACATCTTAGGGGCCATGGCAGCTAAACGCACGGCCGGAACTTTTGGGCAGCCCGTAGGGCAGTGGCAGGTATCAGCCAACAGTGGCTGCAACATTTCAACAGCATCTTCAGAGTCACCACCAACGGACTCAAAACTGTTGTGCGCCATGCCACAGCTGTTTCCTGCCACAAAATCCCCAAAACCAGGACCTTCTTCGGGGTTACTGTCCCAAAAATCCCTTCGACTTTCATAGGTTCGGTGAGCCCAATTACCATTTTCAGGGGTTCTATCCCAAACCTTCCCAAAACTGTTTTCTCCAGGTTCATCTTCCCTTGGAGATCTCACACATTTTTTGGTTCTTATTTGAGGGTTTATGCCTCCAGGTTCATTTTCCCTTCATCTCCCCTGGCATCTTTTTCGCTTTTGAGGCCAATGGCTCTTGATGGTTTTTCCACCTCCCTCCCGTCTAAACAGATCTCTTTGGATCGATCCGCTGATGAAGGCGCAGGGTGCCAGTTGCAAGCCAGCCATCCAGCGCATGCAGCAGCAGCAGTAGCACAGGCCAGCCGCACGTCAGCTCGCCCAGCTGCTGAAGACGCCACAGCCAGCGCAGCCATAGCCACGATCACCTTCACCTTGGTCACCACATCATCAGATCCCTTAGTTTCATCAGGTCCTGAAGTGGCGGTTGTTTTGGAAGACCCTTTGGAAGTTTTTTGAGGTGTGTTTTCGGGGTCATATTTGGGGATTGACGCATCAACATGAAACCCAAGGAAATGCCAGAACTTAACCCAATCCCTCAACAACGTGATTGGTTTGGTGAGCATGTCAGCGGGAAGGTCAACTCCCCTTTGGTGTCTGACTTTCCATGTTTGGGGGTCACTTTTCAACAACTCACGCAAGCAAGACGAACGAAGCCTCAAATGGCGTGTTCTCCATCCACCATCAGGGTTCATAAGTATGCTAAGTGCACTGGAATTGTCCCCATAAATAACCTTTTCAAACCCATCAAAACCATCACCCGTGTTGCATGAACCATGGATAACCTTCAATAGGGCTTCAGCAGATTTCAACATTGTTGTGGCTTCGCAGTATCCAACCAATTCGGATTCCGCTGTGCTCATGGTGTGAAATGCCTGCCGAGTTGCCTCCCACTGAATTGGAGATCCTGCAGCACATAGAATGATGCCCTGGTGACTGCGGTCACCTTGAGGAGCGAAGCTGATATCGGCGAAGGCCTCAATGAGTTTCTCATGCCTTGGTACCTGAAGTGTGCCATGTGCACCGTGGTCCTTGTTGCAAGGGCGGTACAGGAGGCAAGTTTCTGGGGTGTTACACAAAAACCCTAGCACATGTTGTCCCAACTGTTGGACCCACCTTGGTTTTCTAGTAACATTCCTTCCCATGACACTTACAGCATAGGCTATGTCAGGCCGGGCCTACTTCTCACAGAAAGCCAAAGCAGTTCACCTGTGATTGCTTGGGCTGCACGGACATCAGGTGTTGTGATATCCGTTTCATCCGTTTCTGAACTGTCCAGTTTTGGCATGGGGCATGACTTTGGGGAAACATGTTCATGACGTTTCAACAACTCAGCAGTGTAAGACTTTTGTCCTACCATCAGACTCACCCCATCATCATGTCTTTTCAACTCAAAACCACAAAACCGGATCCATTCATTTTTGTCAACAGTTTCGACATCGGAACACTTCCATTCTTTTTTCAACCGGTCAAAAAAGGAGTTTCGAACATTATCATTTGCAAGAGCCATGATGTCGTCCACATAAACAATAACATGACCTTCACATGTTGGTTCGGCATCCCCATGACCATGTTTCATGATTTTCCACAAGTTCCCTTCTTCGGTTCTTTTGAGGGAAAAGTCACAACCATCCATCTTCCATGTGAACCCACTCATGACCTGATCCCTGTGCACGGCCCAATGTGCCGGGCTTGACGTGAACCCATATAAAGCATTATGAACTCTCCACCGTTCAGAAGGGCTGCAAACTTTGGCTTCCACAAGTATTTTTGGGGGCACAACAATCACCTCCCGGGCATCTTGAGGTTTCGGCCGAGGAGCTAGGAGAAATGCTGTGCGTATGTCGGTAATGCCAGCGCCCCATCCCATCTGCACGGAGTGAGCCAATGTAGCTCTGATCAGAATGCCATCAGCGCCAGAAGCGTAGAGATTGCCCGGAGCAGGATCCAAGTCACTTTGCAGCAGGTAAGCAAACTACTGCTCTACATTTCTTTTTTCCACCATTTGGACCCGCTTTTCGAACAGTCACAAGTTTTCCAGGAACAAACTCAACCGCTTCTTGGTTCAACATGGAAAGGTCAACAGGTTCAATGGCCTTTGTTTCATGGACCAAACTGTTGTATTCTTCCATCATCGCATCCTTCCATTCCCCAAGTTCATTTCTGACTTCATTCAAAGGGATTGTGGTTGTTTGCAAGACCTCCCCCGGATTCACGGCCATAACATCATCAGTTTGAAGGCCACACATTTTAATAACCCGTTTATTTTGGGCATCACGGACCAGGAACAAGTCATTTTCCAACCGTTCTTTTTCCCCTTGAAGCCATTGGATATCAGCCCCACAAACTTCCCCAAGAGATTTCGTGGTGGGAACAACATCCAACAGGTCTTGTAATGAACTGGAAATGGTTTGATGTTTCCAACCCAAACATTTTTCCAAACAATCCAAAGATTCCAACTTGGCAACAACCCTTGATTTCGATCCCAAACCAAAATTTTCAGGGTTTTTTGGGTGGCTATCTCCCCCGGACCCAGCTTCAACATTCAACCCCTTAACAAACCGTGGTGCCTCCCTAAGGTTTTCTTGGTCGATTTCATCAAAGATCCCCAACATTTCATCCCCATTATCCCCATGTTCACCATCAACCTCAAGAACAACTTCATTTCGGGGTTCATTTTCAGGGATTTTTTCAAGTTGAGAATCCAAAACCAAAGAGGACTCCCCCCCGCGATCCAATCGCGGCAGTGGCGGCAGTTTCATGGGTGCTGGTCCTGGAGGTGGCTGCTTATGCCAAAGACGCAAGTGAGGTTTGCCAGGCCGCAGGTCTTCTTCAAGTTGCAGTTGGGCTTGATCGCCCAGTGGATCTGGCAGTATGGCCTCACGAGCATGCAAAACATGTTGGTCCTTAGTCGTTCGGACAAGCCAACCTGAAGTCATGTCAGGGCTTGGACACAACAAACGTGTTTCAACAAAAGGTTGAGCCAACAAATTCCCTTTATCATGCCATCTTTTTCTTTTGACCAAAACCAGGGAATTGTACGGCAACATTTTTTGAACAGGGGAACCAAGGAGCTCCATCTGTTGCCTTAGTCGTTCCTCAGTGGCAAATCGCATGGCCTGTGGCCAATGTGTGTTGTCCTGACCTGCCATGTGAAGCAACAGCCTGGTACGCCTTTTAAGTTGGTTCACCTCGGCCTCACAATGGCCGTTACTTTGGGGGTCATCACCAGCTGTGAACGTGTGCATCATGTTTCTTTGTGCAACCCATGACCTAAACTTTCGAGCCAACAGTTCTTTGGCCCTGTCAGAATGAATGCGTGTGACACAGACACCCATGTATCTCATTCTAGTCACCAAAGCATCCATCGCAGGCATCACATGTTTCACGTTTCTTGACTCGACAGGTTCCATGAGTGTGACATGACGAACTTTCACAGGTTGAGAAAGTTCTCCAACAGCTTTCTCAAAACTTTTTGACTCCCATTCTTTCAACTCATCATCACCCATGATTGAAGGTTCATAGTCAGTTTCGTTTCCGTCACCTCCATCATGGTCCTTCACATTTTCACCATCATCACCTTCAGGGTTTTCCTCTGTTTTTTCGTCCCCCTGAAGGGAATATTCCTTTTCATCAAGTCCCTCCCCCCAACATGCATCCACAGTTTCCATTGGTTGCGGAGCATCGGAAGACACATCGCCAGCAACAAGCGGCTTTTCGGCAGCTGACGTTTCGTCCCCCGGAGGAGAGTCAAACACTGGAACAAGGGCTGTGGCAACCAAACCATATCTCACAACTCTTTTGGTAGCAAGGTCACGTGCTTTGGGGAGGTTCACCAAATCAACAGACATGGTCCAAGCAGAACTCCCAGCGTGTTCCCTACGTCGGTGTGGTTTTGACCCAGCCATGTTGAGTATACATGTCCTACAATCCCGTCGGTATGGTTGATGTCCTTGGTTGATATGTTGTTTCCATTGATCCAACCCCAAACTTTTGGACAATTTTGGTGGTGAGATCCCATACCATTCAACCAAAACCAACAAAGACGTTTTGATGGCAGCCCTCAACCCTGGTGCCCAAAGTGACCAAGAGGCAGTTTGGTTCAACCTTTCATCCAAGTTCACCGCCAAGTGTAGTTCACGTTCGCCAGAGCGACAGCCATCTAGTTCTTTCATGTCAGGGAGGTTGGTCATACATGTTGTGGGTTTTTTCCGAGTATGCCCAAACGCACCCTGGTCAAAACTGATCAACTCCATTCCATTTGGTTGGAAAGCTTCAAGAAAATCCCTTGTTTCATCCCAAGCCCAAAAACTCGCAGACTCATCCCCTTCACCATTTTGGAGGTAAGTTTTGGGGTCTTTAGGGGATTCCAACATAAATCCAACCCTGTTCGCAACATGTTTCATGTGGGGCCATTTTGAACCATCCCATGACTCGTGAGCATGCATGTACAACCCCAACTGTTTCAAGTACAGCGCAGTGTCACTGTCCGTTTTTTGTTGTTGGGATTCATTGAGGTGTTCAAACCCAAATCTTTCAGGACCATTTCTTGACCTCAACCTTGGTGGTCCTGGTGTTTTCTCCAACAATCTACTCACAGTACGACATGGTGGTCCCCCCAACACAGCTATGACACGACCAGATGCAGCAAGTCGCCAAAGGTAGGCCCAAGTTGCAGCATCGTGGACGTTCTGACCATCTCGAACGTCCAAGGTGATCATTTCGACGTCAGCAGGCCAACCAAGACTCCAATCCTTAGATGCTTCACCGGCATACAAGTGGATGACAATCGCCTTAGCTTGGGCATGTCGACGCCTTTGGGCTCGATTCCAAGGCAAGTGAACCCCGGGAGTTTCAACCCCTTGACCCTTCATGTATCTCCAAATTCTTTTGGGAACATTCGGAAACCTTTGTGACCACCATTCATGTGCAGTCTCAGACACGGTTTCAGGACTTTCAGAAGGGATTCTTTTGGCTAACTCCAAAGATTCAATGTCATGAATCAACCCTAACGCATGTTTTTCAGACACAACAGGACACCCATTTCGCAACCAACACTGAATGGTTCCTCTTGAGGGATGTTTGATTTCACAACCATGGGTACTCCATTTGATGACAAAACCAAGGTCAATTAATCCCCTTAATGGCACAATGGGTTCAACCGCATGTTCAGTGAGAATGGTCCCCGTCAAAGCATGTTGTTTCAGTTCAACCGACCCATGTGCTAACTCCACAACGACAGGATCAGCTTCAGCCAGTTCTTTTGGGGTTCCCCTTCTCAAAGCGTTTGTTGCCCCACCATCCAAAAGACCTGTGGGTCCATCAGGAGCATTCACCCTTTTGATTTTGACAGCCTTGGCAACCGGCTTAAGGGTTTTCAGGAGGGTAGTGGCTTCACTCAACAGCCCAGTGACCCTTTCAGGAGTACTTTCTCCCCCGTCCCCAGTTTCCGGCCCAGTCCTGTACGCAGTTTCAGATCCAAGAGGCTTCTCTGCTGCAGCAACATCCCCAGTAGTTTTTTCAGGGCTACTATGTTCCCCAATACCCTTCCCATACTTTTCGGGGGTCCCTTTTCCACTTGGTTTTGACACCTTGGCAACCCTCTTTTTGGTGGGATCATGTTTGGGGTCCGACCCTGTATTCTTCAAAGGACAGTCACGTTTTGAATGACCCACAGCAGAACAGTTGAAACATCGGTTACTTTGGGGGTCCAAATTCGCATGACCAAAAGAACATTGATCACCCCTGGTACACCCCTTTTCACTCATCCAATACCTACAAGGCTTTCTTTTTGAGTTCGGAAACCTCGGATCCGATTCATTTTGAGGTTTTGGGGAACTTTGAGGATTTTGAGGGATCCCAGGAGGCAATGGCACACCCAAAGCAGCAGCCCTCACAGCCGAAGTTGCCTTCGCAGGCGCGCTCAAAGTCAGCTCTTCAGCTTCAGCTTGCAGATGCTCGGAGTAGCTCAGGATCGTCTCTGCTGTTGGCAACTGATCCGCATTCAACTGCTGGCGGATCATGTTGAGACGATATGCCACTTGTGGGGATTTTCCACTCAAAACATCAGTACATTTGTTCAAAGCCCCTAGCAAAACCAAACCATCAGGCAACGTGACATGGAGTTCCCTGGCCCTTTGAACAAACCGTCGCCAGGTTCGAATCCAGTCCAAAACTTCATGAACATTGGAACCACATTTGGAATCCGTAATGTTCTGCAACAACTTCGTGCGCTCAGTAGCACCTCCCGGTTGGAAGGTGATGCACAACTTGTACAACACTTGGTCAGTGGTCAGTTTTCGAGCTGAAATCACTTCTTCTTTGATGGGGTCAGGAATGGCTCCCAAAAGCATGGCTAAAGCCCTTCTTTCCGTTCGAGGCCAAAGATGAACCCTAGGATCCACCTGTGGTCGAAGCCTAAGCCTTTCAATTGGTCCAACATTCAACCAATCCCTATAACACTGATCAACAGCTCCCCTGACCATGGTCCACCAATCCCCCGACGAGTACGACAAGTCACCCATGAGAGAATCGATGATGCTGAGCCAATCACCAAATTGCAGAGCAGTGGCATCCATGGACAACTTCGGAAGCTCCACCGTCCTGAGATTTTCAGATGGATTTTCACCACCTGAGTTTTGCAAGTTTCCTGCCACAGACGCAGGAAAAGGTGGCAATGCAGGAGGGAATTGAGGTGTTACTGACCCTAACCCACATACACTATTCAACATTCTTGGCGGCGATGGTGGTGGAGGTCCAGGTGGTGGCCTAGGCACAAATGGTTCAACAACATTTGACACAGTTGACACAACGTTTTCAGGTGCAACCCTCGTGAACGTCACAGCCTTTTCAGGTACAACCCTCACATATGGATCATGAACCATTTGGGATTCAACCACATCATGAGATTTGGGGGCAACAGGCTCTTGGAAATCCACTGCCGAAACATATGAACTTTGAGAACCATGCGACCCTTTTTCATGCTCATGCTTTTCAACCCTTGACTCCTTGGCACTCATCCCCATATTCAACAAACCCTGCCGAAACTTTTCTTCAGCATCTCTCAAACAACGCAATCGGAACAGTTCTATTGGATCCATTTCAACATCAACACTTTCCCTTTGTTCCACATGAACTTTTTGGGGTGTCGACGCATTTGAACCCGGCTGCAAACCCAAGGCACTCACATCGTACCCAGGCCCGAATGCTTCTCGAACAGCTTCACGCTGCTGAGTTTCGCTCCAGAAGGGATTCACAACTTCCCCCATTTGGTCTGGAACCACAACAACATTTTTGCTACCCTGAGGCGCGACAACAACGGCTCCGGAGCCCTGAGGCCCATCACCTATGTAAAACCTTTGAACCCCTGAACCCTTCGCGGAGCCCTGAGGCATGGTTTCACTCACAACAACAGAACCCTTTTCAGTGAGGCCCTGCGACACATTTTGACAACCCTCAGAACCCCTCACATGTGAGCCCTGAGACACATTTTCACAACCCTCAGAATCCCTCACATGTGAGCCCTGAGACACATTTTCACAACCAAAACCCCTCATGCGTGAGTCTTGGGACACAGTTTCACAAACAGAACCCCTCATTCGTGAGCCCTGCGACACATTTTCAACACCCTCAGAACCCCTCACACGTGAGCTCTGCACATCCCGGTTTGAGTGTTGTGCTTCTGCGGCAACATTTTTCCTACCAGACTCAGAGCCAGACCCCTTTCCCTTGCCAGCACCATCTCTAGGACTATGTTCATTCACAATCCCCTGCACTGGTTCGGTGGTAGTTCTATGCCCCTCATTTGGTGGGTTTCCAGTTTGTTGCTCTGTCACAACGACCCTTTTGACACCAGGTGTGTTTTCAACATTCTGTTTCACCTCGAGGTTTTGCATTCCCTTAGCTCTCTCAACTAACATGGGTGGCTGACCAGGGGAAAAAGACAACGGAGGTCCTACAGGTCCCAAAGCATCCAACATACCCCCACTATTCAGTTCAGTGGTGTTAGGTTCAACAGTCAAAGCTCCAACAGACCCACCAGTTCCAGACCCAGCAGCTTCTTCCAACATCTCCTCCATCAGGTCGTCTGCGCAGCTGGCAGCATTCGCAGCGCTAACAGCGGCAGCAGCTCTTCGCTGGAGAGAAGACTCACGACGACTGGCAAGCTCCATGTCAGCTGAGATCCTTTGGGCTCATAACCCGTGGATCAACAACTGAAGCAGCAGCTGCTAGGCAAGACCTTTTTCGTCTCGCCCTTGAGCCATTTTGCAATGGCAGTCATGTTTCATCCTTGTGCAGTGGCCATGCTATGGTTGGTGCATGCCACCACATGTCAACTTCTAAGTTTTTAAAATTCCACAGGGACTGGTGAAGTGCTTGGTGAATCGCACCTTTAAATTCTTTTAAATGCGTTTAAATTCTTTTAAATTCTTTGAAATTTCCTAAAATTCCTTGAAATTCCTTGAAATTCCTTAAAAGACGAATTTATTTACCACATGACATGGGACTTCCAGTTCCTTAAAATTCCTTTAAATTCTGTTTAATTCCTTTAAATTCTTTGAAATTCCTTTAAATTCCTTGAAATTCCATTAAATTCCTTTAAATTCCTTGAAAGATACATGACATGGGACTTCCAATTCCTTTAAATTCTTTTAAATTCCTTTAAATTCCTTTAAATTCCTTTAAACTCATTTGCATTCCTTCAAATTCTTTTAAATACTTTAAAATTCCCTAAAAGTCTTTTAAATTCCTTTAAATCCCTGTAAATTCCTTAAAAGACGAATTTACCACATGACATGGGACTTCCAATTCCTTAATTCCTTAAAATTCCCTTAAATTCCTTTAAATTCCTTAAAAGACGAATTTACCACATGACATGGTACTTCCAATCCCTTTAAATTCTTTCAAATTCCTTAAAATTCCTTTAAATTCATTAAAGTCCCTTTAAATTCCTTAAAAGACGAATGTACAACATTACATGGGACTTCCATTCCTTAAGTCCGTAAAATTCCCTTAAATTCCTCTAAATTCCTGAAAAGCCAAATTTACCACATGACATGGGGCTTCCAATTCCTTTAAATTCCTTTAAATTCCCTTAAATTCCTTTAAATTCCTTAAAATACGAATTTACCACATGACACGGGACTTCGAATTCCTTTAAATTCCTTTAAATTCCCTTAAATTCCATTAAATTCATTAAAAGACGAATTTACCACATGGGATGGGACTTCCAATTCCTGAAATTCTTTTAATTTCCTTTAAATCCCTTTAAATTCCTTAAAAAACGAAGTTACCACATGGCATGGGACTTCCAATTCCTTTAAATTCTTTTAAATTCCCTTAAATTCCTTAAAAGACGAATTTACCACATGACATGGGACTTCCAATTCCATTATATTCTTTTAAATTCCTTTAAATTCTTTAAAATTGCTTTAAATTCTTCGAAATTCCTTAAATTCATTTAAATTCCCTTAAGTTCCTTTAAATTCCTTGAACGATGAATTTACCACATGACATGGGACTTCCAATTCCTTTAAATTCCCTTAAAATCCCTTAAATTCCCTTAAAATCCCTTAAATTCCTTGAAATCCCTTAAAGGACGAATTTACCACATGACATGGTACTTCCTATTCGTTTAAATTCTTTTAAATTCCCCTAAATTCTTTGAAATTCATGTTAAATTCCTTAAAATTCCCTTAAATTCCTTTAAATTCCTTAAAAGATGTATTTACCACATTACATGGGACTTCCAATTCCTGAAATTCGTTAAAATACCTTTAAATTCCTTTAAATTCTTTTACATTCCTTTAAATTCTTGAAAATTCCTTAAAATCCCTTTAAATTCCTTAAAATCCCTTTAAATTCTTTAAAACAGCAATTTACCACATGACATGGGATTCCAATTCCTTGAAATTCCTTAAAATTCCAGCTGCTCAGCTCCGACCCGCCCGGACGGTTTTCCAAATAGTTGCTGAATAGCTTCGAAATAGCTGCTAAATAGCTGCTAAGTAGCTGCAAAATAGCTGCTAAATTGCTACTAAGTAGCTGCTAAATAGCTGGTCAATAGCTGCTAAATAGCTGCTAAATAGTTGCAAAATAGTTTCCAAATAGTTGCTGAATAATTGATAAATGGCTTCCAAATAGTTGCTGAATAATTGATAAATGGCTTCTAAATAGCTTCGAAATAGCTGCTAAATAGCTGCTAAATGGCTTCGAAATAGCTGCTAAATAGCTGCTAAGTAGCTGCTAAATAGCTGCTCAATAGCTGCTAAATAGCTGCTGAATAGTTGTTGAATAACTACTAAATACAGTAGGTGCTAAATAACTGCTAAATAGCTGCTAAGTAGCTGCTAAATAGCTGCTCAATAGCTGCAAAATAGCTGCTAAATAGTTGCTGAATACCTGCTAAATAGCTGCTAAATAGTTGCGAAATAGCTTCCAAATAGTTGCTGAATAATTGATCAATGGCTTCTAAATAGCTTCGAAATAGCTGCTAAATAGCTTCTAAATAGGTGGCAAATAGCTGCTGAATAAATGCTAAAGAGCTGCTAAATAGCTTCTGAATAGCTGCTAAATAGTTGCTAAATAGAACAAGGAGGTGAATGGATTCACGTGACTTTGGAATATTCTAACTGCTGACGTATTATTTTGGATTATTCCAACTGCTAGTAGGTAGTCATGCACTAATATACTATCTTTGTTCATGTGGGATGTGAAATGTACAGTGTGTGAGTTAGTTGACATGACATGTTTTGCATCTTTTTGGATGCAGAGGTCCCATGTCATGTGATTTTATTTTTTCCGAGGCACTTTACAGATGACACGGGACTTATGCATTTTTCTGCTTTTTTCACTTTGCAGATGACATGGGAGTTTGCATTTTTTGGGTATGTCCGACAACTCCCATGTCATCTGCAGGTACTATAATAGGCATTACGGCATTCCTCTTATGGGTTGTGACAATCCCGACCCAAACCTGGCGATATCACCCACAAATAGTGGTCTCGCTTCAGGTTGATACCACTGGAATGGCAAGGCCGGGAACACCCGACAAAATGTGTAGTTTAGCAGCCACGGGGCTCTCAGGGCTTGCCTCTCATCTTTTGGGCTCACAAAACTCCATGACATATAAATTATAAATTGGTTTACCCTTCCACGAGCTTCACCACTCCTCTGGAAAGCAGCAGAATCCCGTCGCCTGCTGTGTCGACGCTCACTGTCATGGAACCTGCCAGCGTGTAGTCCATGTTCACGAAAATGTCCTGCCACTGCCATGGCCACCCACAGATGGGGTTGTCCATTAATCAGGTATACTGTATACTCCAATTCATTGCAAGGTTGCTGGATAGGCAACATGACAATCAGATCATCAACCGTTGGATTTAGGAGTTTTCCCCCTAATGTTCAGCCAAAGCCACAAAAACCCAACAGAAGTTGCTTTTTTAGCTGGAGGTCTTATAGTTCCTGTCACCCATTCATCGATGGCTTTTTAGAGTTTGGCAACGAAACTGGAAACTCTGTTCGGCATCTTTTTGGGGGTTGCAAAAAAGCCGTTCCCGAACGGTGACGAACGGCCATTGAAATTGAAAATTCACCAGCCTAGCATATCAGATGGCGATGAGTGGCATCCATCATGCCAGAGTGGCTGAACAAAGCGGAGTCACATGGACCACTTACGATTCATGAGATGCACATCCACATTGTTGTTCCCATCACCCCAGACAGCAGGGGTATCTAAATTGGGTGTTTGGCAACCATTTACCTAAGGACATAGAATGAGTTTCTGTCCGGAAAAACATTGGTCAAACGGTTAGGTGGAAGGGAATGGCAACAATTTTTGGTCAAAATCCCCATGAAATCCTCATGTTTGGATGGTGAAAATCTCCATGAAAAGTCATTCAATCACTGTTGATGATCAATATCCCCATGAAATCAGGGAATACCCCAACCCTTGCCACATTCACTCGACCCTCCCGCGGTCCCACAGCTGGATTTCGTCCCCAGACAGTTCACTGGTCACTGATTCATAGCCTAGGCAAGCCGCGTGCTGCTGATTTCGATGAGTTCAAGAACCAATATCTGGCCCTTTTAAAGAGAATAATATGGGTTTTAAATACCTAGAACCTGGACGTTCAAACAAGGGAAATATGAAGAACAACTGGTAGGTCTATTTAAAGCAAATTGAATTAAACAAAAATGTGGCTTTTATCATCACCAGAATGTAATTGGTGTCTCTAGATGGGCATATAGTGGGGATGTCACCAATGAGGACTTTGACACAATAGGGATGAAACCAACAAGCGCAAGGGGGGTCACTATCACACCATGACAATACAACCATAAGAATGAGAGGTGCACATAGAATATGTATACATTATATATGTATAATGTATATATGTATACATCCATATCCATTCACTCACTTCCCATCCAGGTCCAGCATGTCGAGCTAGGCTCAGGGACAACCAATCAGGTGGGAAGCCAACCTTGCCCTGACCTCAGAGACATCAAGACTGTCGTTTGGCCGATGGGTCGACAGCAAAGAACGTCTTTTGTTGATATCTATTTGATACATCTACTGATTTATAAAAACATACATATTCCCAACAGCAGGGCCTGTTGGGTTTCAATCTCTAGGGCTGGGGCTGGCTTGCGGGGACTTGCAGCCTTCAAAATCCGGAATGGAACCCTGGAACCCTGGAACCCTGAAACCCTGGAACCCTGGAACCTTGGAATCCTGGAAAATCTGGAACCCTGGAACCCTGGAACCCTGGAACCTTGGAACCCCGGAACCCTGGAACCCTGGAACCCTGGAACCCCGGAACCCTGAAACACTGGAACCTTGGAACCCTGCGACCGTGGAAACTTGAAAGCTGCACACCTGGAACCCTGCTGGGATCCTGGAACCCTGAAACCCTGGAACCCTGGAACCCTGGACCCTGGAACCTGGAACCCTGGAACCTTGGAACCCTGAAACCTTGGAACCCCAGAACCCTGGAACCCCGGAACCCTGGAACCCTGAAACCCTGGAACCTTGGAACCCTGCGACCGTGGAACCCTGAAACCTTGGAACCTTGGCACCCTGGAACCCTCAAGGATTCTGGAACCCTGCCTGGCAACCTTGGAACCCTAGAACCTTAACCCTGGACACCTGGCACCCTGCTGGCACCCTGCTGGCACCCTGCTGGGACCCTGAAACCCTGAAACCCTGGAACCCCTGGAACCCTTGGAACCCTTGGAACCCTGGAAACCTTGGAACCCTGAAACCGTGGGACCCTGGTACCCTGGAACCCTGGAACCCTGAAACCTTGGAACCCCGGAACCCTGGAACCCTGGAACCCTGGAACCCCGGAACCCTGGAACCCTGAAACCCTGGAACCTTGGAACCCTGCGACCGTGGAACCCTGAAACCTTGGAACCTTGGCACCCTGGAACCCTCAAGGATTCTGGAACCCTGCAACCTTGGAACCCTGGAACCTTGGAACCCTGCAACCGTGCACGCTGCATGCAATAAAATAAACTATAAAACTTCCAAACCCTAAACCCTAATGCGCGCTGCGCGCACTGCGTGCCACACACATAAACCCTAAAACTTTCAAACTTTAAACCGTAACGCGTACTGCGCGCACAGCCTGCCATAGAGGTAAACGGTTAAACTTTCAAACGCTGCGTGCCATAGAGACAAAGCCTAAAACTTTCAAACGCTAAACCGTAAAGCAGGCTGCGCGCGCTGCGTGCCATAGAGTGCTCCTCAAAAGTGATTACATGTCATACTTTAGTGGCATCCTCCAAATTCATTAGTCAGCCTTTGTTAATCCAGGGCCCATTTTACACATGTCATCTTCTTGGTCGTGGCGCCATTTCAGGATCACACTGATGACCTAAGCTTTGGCCTTAACTATTATGCAGGCAAGCGACATCAGCACGCTATGGTATTGGAAGACACAGGGTTTGCCCGTAGACCAGCCAAAAAATCGATTTTCCACACTGAACAATTGGATTTAACACATTTAGAATAGGAGCTCCGCCTGATTCAGATTTCATCACTTAAAAGGTACCCATGCCTGACTCGCCTTCATGACTTAAAGCGTAACCACACCCGACTTAAGGGAACCATGTCTGACTAGCCTTCATAATTAAGAGGTACCCACCCACGCCTGACTTAACAGAACCCATGCCTGACTAGCCTTCATAATTAAAAGGTACCCATGCCCCTGAATTAAGGGAACCATGCCTGACTAGCCTTCACAATTAAAAGGTACCCACTGGAACCATGCCTGACTAGCTTTAATGACTTAAAAGGTAACTACACCTGACTTAATACCTGATTTACTGGTTTTGCCTGATTTTGGAAAAACGCAGGGCCGGAATTTGCAGGGCGCGGGCCGGAATTTGCCGGGCCCGGGCCGGAATTTGCCGGGCTGGGATTTTGGGGTCGTGCCTAAATAGGATTTTTGCAAAAATCGTGCATGACTGAAGGGAACCATGCCTGACTAAACATCATACCAATCATCCCAAAAGAATCCAATAATTCCAGCAAGTGATGCCTGACCAATCCCTGCGTCATAATAAACCGTCTGCCCCTCCCCATCCAATAATGAACACACGGAATAGTTTTTTGTATTTAGTGGGTATTTAGTATGAGGGTGCGAAACTTCCCCCTTTGTTAAAAAAAACTAAATTGGAAAACATTTTTTTAATAACATCTAACTAAAATATTGCCAAAATTGGATTCCGAAGCTTCCCCCTGACATTAAATTGAAAACATTCGTTTTAAAAAATGAACTTTCTATTTCAAAACCGATTGAATTCCTATTCAAAATCTAACTCAAATCTTGCCAAATTGGATTTCGAAGCTTCCCCTTATATTAAATTGAAAACCTTACTAATCCCCATCTCCTTTTACTAAACGTACCCTAAATACTAAAATATTACATTGATTCCTTTTACTAGGGTCCGCGTTAAATTTTGGGAAATTTCAGGCTGGCCAGTTTGACTTTTAATTGATACTTTTTCAAAAACAAATGAAACATGAAGGTCCCATTTCAGGATTTCACCACCAAAAAATAAAAACTAGTCAGCCCCGGTGTTTTTTTTAACTAGGGTCTTTTAAGGTCGAAAAAATAAGTATTTTATATTACAACGTTTATATAATATTGGGGGAAAACTTCGAAATCCACTTTTTGGCATTGCCTGGCAATATTTTTGCTGGATGTCAAAAGGAAATCTAATCGATTCTTGAAATCGAAAAAACATAGTTTTTTTTCTATTAGTGTTTTTAATTTAATCTTAGGGGAAAACTTCGAAATCCAATTTTTAGCAATATCTTAATTATATGTTAAACAGAAAACTAATCGATTTTGAAACAGTTTTTTTTTTAATATATTAGGGCTGGTAATTTAATATTAGAGGAAACATTTCAAAATCCGGTTTTTGTTTTTATTTTTGTTACTACAATTTAAAAGGAAATCGAATCGAATTCAAAAAAGAAAAAATAATATTTTATATTAGGGTTTTTAAGTGTAATATTAGGGGAAAACTTCAAAATCCAGTTTTTGACCATATTCTAATTAGATTTCAAAAGGAAATCTAATGAATTTTGATATAGAAAAAATAGTCTTTGATATGAGGGTTTAATATTAGGGGAAAGCTTCGAAATCCAATTTCTGGCAATATCTTAATTTGAATTTACAAGGAAATCTAATCGATTCTGAAATAGAACAAATTTAGTTTTTTATATTGGAATTTTTCATGCAAGATTAGGGGAAGCATCGAAATCCAATTTTTGAACATATTTTAATAATTGGATTTTAATTTGATATTAGGGGAAAGCTTCAAAATCAGTTTTTTGTTTTTTTCATTAGATTTCAAAAGGAAATCTAATCGATTTTGAAACAGGAAAAAAACAAATGATATTAGGGTTTAATATAAGGGAAAAGCTTCGACATCCAATTTTGTGGCCATATTTTATTTGAATTTTTAAAAGGAAATCTAATCGATTTCGAAATAGAAAAACATACATAGTTTTTTATGTTGGGGGTTTTTATTTGATATTAAGCTTCGGAATCC
Source organism: Cladocopium goreaui (assembly GCA_947184155.2). Classification (NCBI taxonomy): domain Eukaryota; class Dinophyceae; order Suessiales; family Symbiodiniaceae; genus Cladocopium; species Cladocopium goreaui. The sequence continues at coordinate 615,269 of CAMXCT020000336.1, read as the reverse complement.
ACTTGTTTGCCATATTTTAATTGGATTTAAAAAGAAAGAAATCTGATCGATTTTGAAATAGAAATATGTGTATATATATATATGTGTGTGTGTGTGTTTTTTATCAGTATTAGGGGGAAGCTTCGTACCCTAATACTAAAGACCCCCCCAATACTAAAAACTCCTCCAGGTGTTTGTTATTTGGGTGGGTGGGTGAAGGGGCGACTGTTTAGCAACAGGGGGAAGGGATTAAACCGTTTTTTGTTTCTAATTTCAAAATCCATGAAAATAATCTTTAAATAGAATACTGCCAAGAATAGGATTTCGAAGCTTTCGCCTAGTATCAAATAAAACACCAACACCTGAATTAAAAAAACTAAAATTGACGATCTTAAAGGACGGACCCCAATAAAAGACACCCCGGTGTTGACTAGTTTTTTTTTCTTTGGGGGTGAAACCCTCACATGGTACCTTCATTTTTAAAATTGTTTCCTCAAGGGGATCAATTAAAAATCAGATTAACCAATTTGACATTTCCCAAAATTGGAAATCGTACCTAGTTTTTGTCATTTGGGGGTATTTTTCGTGTAATAGGGAGAAAGGATTAGCAAAAAGAATGCCTGATCAAAATGATGCTGATTCTGTGTGTTACAATCTTTTTGCCCACTACAGTGTCTACAGGGTTACAAGGGATGCTGTGCCAGCTAGAGTCCCAAGTCCATTCAACCAACACCCTAATCGATGAAGTTGGACTTGTTGAAATGGAAGTGGGACTGGACCAGTTGACATGGGGCGATGCTGACCTTCAACGGGAGCTTCGGCGCCTGAAGGACAACAGTTTGAAAATTCCGAACCTGAAATATATTTTCAAAATTGCCTTACTAAGAGTGATCCCCACCCTGACACACTATTCTGACATAGTTTCTGACATATCATCTGGACGTATATGTGGCATATATGTTCTGACATACTATCTTACATTCTTTTCTGAGATTCTATTTGACATTCTTTCTGGCATCCTATCTGGCATCTATTCTGACATACTTTCTGGAATATACTATATTCTGATCCTGCCTTGCCATGAGTTTGGGCTGGGAGTGCTTTTATTTGCGTGGATCAATGCCAATGGCTTGAATATCCCCCAAATGTTGGTTTCACATGTTTGCACCCAATGATTGCCATTACCATTGATACCCCAAAATGGCCAGGTCCTGAATTTGAGAGTAGGTCCTGAAAAGTTTTCTGGGCGCTGAAAAAACAGGATTTTGGCACAGGGTCTGAAAAAAACGTAGGTGGAAGATTCAGGTATGCTGTTGGGTTGCAAAGCTGGGTTAATATACATATACATACATATTGATATACATTGATATATATATATATATATACATATTGATATATATATATACACAGTAAATATATTCATATATATTGATATATATATATACATATATATTGATATATATATATATATATTGAGACATATTGAGATACATATTGAGATATATATTGAAATATACATTGAGATATATATTGAGATATATATTGAGATATATATTGAGATATATATTGAGATATATATATATTTTGGGATACATATATTTTGAGATACATAGTGGTGTATATATATATTGATATATATATATTGAGATATATTGAGATACATATTGAGATATATATTGAGATTTACATTGAGATGTATATTGAGATATATATTGAGATATATGTTGAGATATATATTGAGATATATATATATATTTTGAGATACATATATTTTGAGATACATTTATATATATATTGATATATATATATATATAGATATATATAATATATATATTGACATATATGGACATATACTGATATATATATATATCTATTGATATATGTTGATATATATATATACATGTATTACATATATATATATGTGTGTGTTGATATGTATATATATATATATTGATATGTATATATATACATTGATATATGTATATTGATATGTATATATATATACATTGATATATGTATATATTGATTTATGTATATATATTGATATATAATGATATATATTGATATATCTTAATTGATAAATTTTGATATATATTGAGATATATTGAGATATATTGATACATATTGAAATATATTGATAGATATATATATTGATATATATATATTGATATATATATATATTGATATATATATTGATATATATTGATATATATTGATATATATTGATATATATTGATATAGCAATATTCATATATATATATTGATATATATATTGATATAATATTGATATATATATATATATTGATATATATTGATATATATTGATATATATTGATATATATTGATATATATTGATATATATTGATATATATTGATATATATTGATATATATATATATTGATATATATATATATATTGATATATATATATATATATTGATATATATTGATATATATTGATATATATTGATATATATTGATATATATATATATATTGATATATATTGATATATATATATATTGATATATATTGATGAATATTGATATATATATATTGATATATATTTTTATATATTGATATATATTGATATATATATATATATATATTGATGAATATTGATATATATATATTGATATATATTTTTATATATTGATATATATCAATATATATATATATTGATATACATTGACATATATATATATTGATATACAGTGATATATGTATATAGATACATATATATTTATTGAAATTTATAGATATTGAGATATATATTGAGATATACATTGAGATATATATTGAGATATATATTGATATATATATATCAATATATATATATATTGACAAATATATTGATGTATATATATATTGATGTATATAAATATATATATTTATGTAGTGATATATACATATATATATATGTATAGTGATATAATATATGTTTGATATACATTGATATATATTGACATAAATTGATACATTATGTATTGATATATATATATATAGTGATATCTTTCCGCGAATTCCTGAAGTCATTCTGCCTTCCATTCCGGATGTCTCCACACTGTCAAAGTCCGGATGTCTCCACATTTTGTCCAGTTTGGAATGACAATTCAAAGCTCCATCACAAACCAGCCGAAGCATAAGCCACCAACCACTGCTGAAAATAGAGGGGATTGTACCTGCGCCGGTAAGTTGAAGTGCCTCGAACTCCAGAGCTGGAAAATTCATGGTTTTCCATCTGGTTTCAAGAAAGGTTTTACTGGTCTTATCCAAAGTATCTGGGATGAAATAATTCTGCTTTGCCATGAAAATTCGAGTTTCACTTGAGATCTGGTCCCCCTCGCAGACCAAGGCTTTGGTAGGGGTTCTTTGACAATCTCAGATCCAAACATAAAATGAGAAAGACATGAATACCAGGCAGCAATTGGTCTGTCAGCTGGGAATGGCTCGATAATGGGGTACCAATCCCACGCACAAAATCAGTAGCTCCTTGTGTCAATCCGTCCAAATTCCGGGTGAAATATCAATCTCTAGGTTCTGGTCCCTCATCTTGCTTCCATTGCTCAAAATCATTCGAAAGAAGAAAACTAAAACGTGGCAACCATCCAAACCATCATAAACCATCAAAAAACATCCAACCATCGCCCCATGCCCCGCTTCAATGACCCCGAGACAACGCTGCCTGCATCGCCACGGTCGAGCTGGCTGCGCTGGTGGCATCATCCCTATGGCCTGTGCAGCTTGAAGGGTCATCCAGTGAGACCCACAGGCAAAATGAGAGTTGTATATTGTACATTATAAATATATATTTATATATACAGATTATACGGACGGACGGATGATATGCAATGTAATGCAATGTAATGTGATGTAATGTGATGTAATGTAATGTAATGTGATATCATGGTACTGGTAATGGTAATGGTACTGGTAATGGTATGGATTGGTATGGTATGTTTGTATGTTATGTGTATATGCATATGTATATATATATGTGTGTATGGATATGTAAGTATTTGTGAATGTCTATGTATACCTATGTATATCTATGTATGTATATATATATACATGTATATCTATATAAGTATATCTACGTATAACTACGTATATCATCGTATATCTACGTATATCTATGTATATCTATGCATACCTATGTATATCTATGTATACCTATGTGTATCTATGTGTATATATATATACGTGTATATCTAAGTATATCTACGTATAACTACGTATATCTACGTATATCTATGTATACCTATGTCTATCTATGTGTATATCTACGCATATCTATGTATATCTACGCATATCTACATATATCTACGTATATCTATGTATATCTATGTATATATTTGTAGATATGTGTATATCTATATATGTAAATCTATGTATATCTATGTATATCTAAGTATATCTATTATGTAAATTATGCATATTTATGTATATCTATGTATATCTATGTATATCTATGTATATCTATGATTATTTATGTATATCTATGTATATCTATGTATGTCTATGTATGTCTATATATGTCTGTGTATGTCTATGTCTATGTATGTATTTTTTATATGTACGTATATCTATGTATGGTTGTATTTAGGTATTCAGGGATTCAGGTATTCATGTATTCATGTAATGTATGTATTAGTGTAATGTATATATGAATGTAATGTAATGATGAAATGAAATGAAATGAAGTAAAGTGAAATGAAATGAAATACATGTATATATGGATGGATGGATGGACGGATGCATGCATGCATGCATGCATTCATGTATGTATATACAGTACATTTATGTTCCAATTCTAAAATTGGGCTCGCAGTTTGCCTGTTGTATACATACTTGTGTCATCCCTTTCTCCTTTCATAAAGAAATATATATATATATTACAGTAGATGGTGATGTAAGAAGGAATGACTTGGCATTAACCAACTAATTATCAAGAGCTGGATTTATCCATGTTGAACAGGTACGTAGACAAGAAAACATGTGGGGATGGAATCGGATATAATGGGATGTAATGGGCTATATCACCAACAACTTGATCTCGGGTATGTACAGTATATAGAAATGCCCCAGATCGAAACCCGTGGTGAGATGTTCTGGCCCTATTCATGAACTCGAGGCCCATCGTATTGAAGGTATTTCATGTGATCAAAGGATAGTATTTGTTTTGAGGCAAAGCGTTGTCATGAGACTTGCAGGGACTTTCCAAGTGGCAGTCTTGCAGTCACTTCGACCCCTGACGACCCGAGATCCGAGAATGGTCGCTACGGTGTCCCCTGACCACATCAGACCAGCGTTGTTCTTAAAGCAAAGATCGCAGCAACATTTCATGAAGCCACCACAATGCTATGGCTGCTATGGGTCAAACATGGACCCAACCACCTGGTGAAACGGTCGCTCAAAAAATGCTCACTGCTTTGAATCCTGAGGATTCCCTAAAATGTGACCAGCTTGCAGAATTCCATAAAATGAGTCTCATTTCTTAAAAATAAATCTAAACTGATGAGCCACTCTGTGATTGCCATGGATTCCTGGTGCCATGCCTGGACACCCATGGACCACGCCTGACTCGGACGCCAAGTCAACTTGGAGCTCTGGCGCCTGACAGGCCAGGGCACCCCGTTTGGCACAGCTCGGGCACGGCTCGGGCACAGCTCCAGTTTCACTGGATCAACCAGGAAGAAATTTCTCAGTCCAAGTGTGTGTTCCACGGTGTGTTCCACGGTGTGTTCCACGGTGTGTTCCACAGTGTGTTCCACGGTGTGTTCCACGGTTGAACCCACTCCATGCTATTGCCTAAGCCTCTTCAAAGCATCAACGGTTCTACTGCCTAAGCCTGATCTTTCAATTTCTTTGACAGGTGATACACTCGACCTGACCACTAATCCCATCCCCCCAATATTAAGCACTCCCTAAATGGTCCCAACTATGTGTAGATCCTATTAAAGCATAGCTCCCGGGGGATTATTCATACTATCGGGCTGAAGGACCCCACCCCAGCCTGAGTTGCTCCCTGTAGCCGCTTTAGCTGAGGGAAAGCAGACAAAATGCCACCAGGATTGTTCTGGCCGTGAGTCGAGGGCCATACGGTACCCAATTTGAACCCATGGCAATTTCCGGGGGATGGTAACTCAAGCGAAAAGCAATTGCTTCGTATTAGAAACCCCATCACGCATACAACTGGCACACCAAGGAGCCATGTCCCACTACACTCACCAAGTTGCGAGCGGCAACGTCCATGCCATGACGATCCATGACGTGTGGCAACTCACCTGTTGCAACCTGGGCATCCAGCCTCCGGGTCTGGGATTTCTTGCAACAGCTGGCGAAAAGGTAGGTGGGCCTGCCGAGATTCCGAGATGGCGTCTTCAACCAGGGTCCAATCGGGAAGGTTCTTCGGATTTACGTGGTCCCAGATAGAATTATTGTGAAACAGCATTGAAACAGCAGGACACCAACTATTTCTACCAGCTCTAGTTACCCACCCAGTAAACTAGCAGAACTATGGAAAATCCCTCATGTTCATAGCAAATCAACGAACTAAATGGACCATCTATACCATAGCTATGTCACTACGTCCAGGCCCACCTCATTCATGAGGCTGTCCAGGTTCAAGCAGGACCTGGTAGAGTGAATTCCCCGCTGGCTGTTTACTCAGATTTTTGGTACCGCTGTTCGATCAAGATGGTACATTTGTAAATATAGTTTGATATCAAAGTGTCACCATATTAGTATAGTATACATATATATATATATATGTATCTGTATGTTCGTGTAGATATATATATACACATATCAAATCAACAGTACTTCATCACAAGTTTGAGGTTCCATCTGCATGGACATAGGATGCAACACTACTCTACAATCATCCAATTTCCAGGTGGTGTTGAAATTGCGTGCAGAATGGTATCTTAAACATCCGACTTGATGTAAAGGATGTTGAAGTTGAAGATTGACACACACCTACTTCTTTCAGTCTACACTGTCACCTATCCCTTAATGTCTCAGTGGGACACTCCCGAAATCCAGCAAAGCACGAGAGGGCCAAGATCCGGAACCCAAGGAATAGGTCGCAGTTTGTACTCGGTCACTATCAGATACCCACACATGTTGGTTAATATCCCCGTGTTCATTCGTATATCCATGGTGATGGTCTTTAAATCCCAATCCAACTTGTTTACTATTAAAACTGCATCTTCTGCTGGTTACAGTTCTATGAACCTGTATTATGTTTGCTGGAAAAACTCCCTTGTTTGCCATCACTGTAAATGCCCCAAAAAAAAAAACTGACGCACGTCCGAGGGTTCGCCTGTCATCGTTGGGGGATGCCTAGGCCGGCAGATGTTGATCCCCGAGCCACATCCTTTTGATGGGCCTTTTGATGGGCCTTTTGATGGGCCAAATGGGATCAGTTTACCTAAAAAACACCAAATAGATGAGGATATCAACTTCAACCACAAACACTTCGGATGAGTACATTGGTACATCAATATTCCTCAGGATTCGGAACTCTCAGAATTGCAGAGGGTGTGACATGTTGTGGCCGTGTTTTTATCATCTGCAACCATCCTAATGCGGTCCATTGAAGCAGAACTTGGGAAACAAGACTTGTAAGATCCTACAATTTCTATTGAAACCGGCCCTCTTTTTGAACTGACTTTCATAGTTCGGAGTTCAAAACCTTGGCACCCTGTAGACGCCAGCGTCTTGACCCCCACAGTAAGGTCAGGGATGGGAAAGTTGACACCCCAAAGGATCCAATGATACCGTGAGGAACCTGAGAAACTGCCAGGAAACCCCCACAAAGCGGGCCTACATAGTTAAATTGGTGTATAACTATACGGGTGAACTACGGTTTATGGTACATATATCTGTAGTGAACAGGTTTTATAAACCTTTTTTTTTTACTACGGGGTACAACCGTGTAAGAACCCTGATGCAGCATCGGCTGACCAGTTACAGGGCTGAGATTCTCGTGATCACGAACACCCGTCCACGTTGCCTGGCCGTTGAACATAGTTTGTCTTGCTGATCTATATGTCTAATATGTAGATCTATGTATGAGATTGTACCTGTATCTAGATATGGCCAATTGTAGACATGTATGTGTATAAGTGTGTATGTGTATAATTATATATACCCTCCGGTAAATTAACATAGACCCTGGCAGATAGGGGTTGGAAGATTAGTTTCCACTAAAAATTGGTCATTTTCAGGGTCTATGTTTATTTACCATAGGATATATACACACTTTCCAGGTGTTAAAACCAAATACCAGGTGAGCCCCTCACAACCCGAAATATCATCCACTGGGGGCCTTGGGGAACCTGGGGAACCTTGCTGTAGCTAACTCGTTGAAAGTTCTATGAAGTCCATCCGAAATTTGGTCGTTTGTGGAGAGCAACCTCCTAAAATCTGGCGATTTAACATGAAATATCATTCAAATCTGTATGCAATGGATCTATTATATATATATATATGTATATCTAATATTTATAATTTATATATATATATATGTATATATTTATATATTTATATATTCATATATATCTATATATTTCTATATTTATGTATATATATATGCATACATGTTATTTATATTTTTTATTTATTTATATTTAAATATGTTTTTATACTTAATATTTTATATATGTGTACATTTAAATAGTTGTATATTTATATATTATATATTCATATATTTGTATATATATATACATAAACATGTTTTTGATAAATTGTTAAGTTTGCACATTTCTTTCTGTACATATTTTTATATGTTGATTTTGATATATTTATATTTTTATAAATTTATTTGTCTATATATTTTGATATACAGTATATTTATATATTGATATATTTATATATTTAAGATAGTTGTATATTTATATGTTTATATTTTTCTACTTTTTATTTATATAATTATCGACGGAAGTTTAGAAGTTCAAACTTCCGACAATATGGACAAATGGAAAAGCAGAGGTGGGAAGAGTCAGAGAAGAGAAGAAAAAAGAATATCAGAGAAGAGAAAGAGTCAGAGGAAAGAAAATATAGGTGCGCGAACAGGTAGAAAAGTCGCGATTCACTGGGTTTTTTCAATGATTTGTGGCTCCGGAGGGTCGAAAAGTAGGCTCCCTAAAGCGGCGGGTGCGGAGCCCGCTGGCCAGATGAGAGATGAAAAATTGCACGCCGTTGTGGCGCGAAGCACATTTGCAAGTGAAAAAGCTAAAAACATTTCACGTTCCGACCACTTTTGGAAGTTGACATGTCCAAAAAGTGCACGCCGTTGTGGCGCCAAGCCCATTTCCCAAGTCTAAATGTACAAAACACACCATTCTCAGACCACTTTTGGAAGTTGACATGTCCAAAAAGTGCACACAGTTGTGGCGCGAAGCACATTTCCAAGTCAAAATGTACAAAACACACCATTCTCAGACCACTTTTGGAAGTTGACATGTTGAAAAAGTGCACGCCGGTGTGGCACGAAGCACATTTCCAAATCAAAAGTGCAAAAAACTGACGGGCATGGAGCACTTTTGGATGTTCAGACGTCGTTTCGAGTGGCCGGTGCTGTACGTTGTCACAGTGAAAAAAAAAAACGTGAGGCTTTTGCAGAAATTTCAACTACAACCACCACTACGCTCCACTACACTACTGTAGGCTACACTACAACTACAACTACGACTACGACTACAACTACACTAATTACATTTCACTACGCTACACTCCACACCACTACACTACACTACCTACAACCACAACTACAACTACACTACAGCTACAAACTTCAACTACACTACATTACACTACACTATACTACACTCAAGTACACTATGCACTTCACTACAACTACAACGACAACTACAACCACGCTACAGCTACAACTTCAACTACACTACATTACACTACACTACACTAATTACACCGCACTTCACAACACTACACTACACTTCACTACACTACACTACACTATACTACACTCAATTACTCAACACTACAGCACACTACACTGCACTACATTACATTGCGCTACACTCATTACACCACACCACAACTACAACTGCAACTGCACCAGAGCAATTACACTACACTACAACTACAACTACAGCTGCACTACACCACACTACATCCAGCACTTGTGGGTGAGGTGACCACTGCAACCATTGCAGCCACTCCAAAAGACACGACTCCAACCACCTTTCGGTCCATCAGTGGATTCGCTCTGCCATCCATGCATCACAACAACTCAACTCTCTTGTAGTGTCCTATCGTTGAAACTTCCGCCACCGCCTTGTGCGGTACCACTGGTATATTTATATATCTATATAATTATATATTTATATTTATATATTTACATATTTATGTTTCTATTTCTAAGTTTATATATACTTATACTTATATATATATATGTATTTATATATTTATATGTTTATATGGTTATATTTGTATGTATATATATATAGAGAGTCTTGTATATACATTATATCTTATATATGTTATATTTTATTATATACACATTAGAAATAACATCCCCTGCGAAATCAGCTCGCACCTCAGGTGCATGTCGCGCCATCGATGCCACCTCGGCACTTTTATTTTGGCGAAGGACTTGTTCGGTGGGCTCGCTGGGAAATCCCCCAACTACATGGGCATCGCTATATATATATATTATTATTATTATGTTTATTATTATTATAGTGGCAATAACAATAGCAATATATAATAAGATAATATGATAATTCTGATAATAATGTGATAATAATATTATGAATAATCATAATAACAATAATATGATAATTCTGATAATAAAAAATAACAATAATAAGATGAATAGCAAGATGAATAATAATAATATTGATAATATACAAACCAGTTATTGATATGGAAATCCCCATCAAGAATGGAGGTGTCACAGTAATAGCAAAATCATGGATAAAAATGTTCCAAGGTAAAACATAAGCCAGAGAAGACGACCATAGTTCCTATAAACAGAGTCTTCTTGTGGTTCCATATTTGATCTGGACTTGCACTACATAGCATTACCATCTGATCCAATACATTTAAAATCTCCAAGCGACTAACAGTCGACCCTCACCCAGAGTAGCTTTCAGGCCCCAAGCTTGCTCTTTATCTTTTCCCCTACTTGGGGCTGCATCCCACTTCCCAAGTGCTTGCGAAATGTTGATAACCCATGCAAAATGGGGTATATCGGTATATCCCACACCTGCAATTAACTGAACGGTTTTTTGGCGTGCTACCCATTTGCCTGGGATGCACATGAGTCGCCCAAGCTCCTGGCACCTGCCGAAAGATCCGAGGAGAGCCTGAAAAAGCACTCCGAGACCAAGGACGGACCAGGGAAAGGAAAATCACACCATCTTAGAATCATAAAGAAAGCTACACACTTACTACAAATCATGTGCTTTCTGAATCTGAGGTGTGGCCATATGTTGCGAGTACAACTCATTCTCGACAAATGTGCAGACTCGCAAAGGTGCTATGGTTCACCTGTAATTACTGTGCCCATCATAGTCATCTCAAGTATCGCCAGATCCATCAAGAATTCTCTGGCGCTCTGGAACTCCACCTTTCCACGAATGGCTCCCAAGGCAAGCATGCCCCGGCTGTTCGTCCATTCTTTGCTTCAAAACGAATCAGTCAGGCTATCTTCCCGACCCGTGTCGTTTCTCCCTTGACATTACCTTTTTGAAAAGATCAGAAAGGATCCATATGCTGGAATCATTAGAACTCTCCCCATTCTTGTTGTTGGTTCCAACTTTTGCTGCTGTTGGTTAAGTGAGATTCTTGCTGTTGAAATTCCCCAATCTTGGCTGTCAGATTCCCCAACATCCCGCAGCCTTTTTAAGCTTTGAGCCAGCTCCGTTGCCAGGAAAAGGCTTCCCCGATGGCCCTGGCAAGCCAGGAATCAGGTTCACCGGACTATCCCAAAATGGATGGTTTACAATGGAAAAGCCATGAAAATATGGATGATTTGGGGGTAACCCGTCTGACTTTGGAAACCTCCATATATTGATATCTTTGGCTGATCTTTGCTAATCCATCCCCCTTTTCTCGAGGTGCAAAAAAAAAATACCCAAACATTGCGAAGAAGCCGCATCTCCACTACTAAGCTGGTCTACCAAAGGTTGGGATACTCCAATGTGGATAGTGCAGATCATCAATATATATATATACAACTAGACCTCACCCTCATGAAACACCAATGCTTGATGGTTGGATGGTGGTTCAATCCTCATCAAAGGATTAATATCATGTGGTCGTGCGATAACAATGTGTCTATGATCGAGACCAATGGTTCACTCTCACACTGCCCCATGGGGAATCCCCCAAATACCATTTTGATTGCCATTAACCATCACTCTTTCAGGGTTCTGAGCTCAAGGCATTTGCTTCATCAATGGCTTCCTTCTTTTCCTGCTGAGCATGGGCTCCAAACAGCAGCGAATGGTGCCCCAAATCCCGTGCACATCAAGATGTAGTAGTTTGCATATGTTTGCATTAGCAACCCAAAGAAAGGGCCACCAGGGACCACTCGAGAATTCTGCTCGCCGCTCTGTGAAGTGTTCGAAGACACTCCTCTTCCACCCGGTCCAGTCCTCATCTACGAATTTCTCCTGCTCAGAGCAGACTCTAAGGACTCTAAGGACCCAATTTTGGACAGAATCGATTCGTGTGTGTGCTAGTCTCAACGTAGTCTCACCCCTCACCCTTTTTCGGCATCGATGGCGCGTCAGCTCGTCCCTCTCCTCACCCTCCTGAGTCACCAAAACCTCGGGTCAATCCACAAGATCAAATGTGGAGGGTTTGAGACGGTTTGAGACTACCTCTTCCCCTCCTTCGTAATGAACACCCCCCAGAAAACTTGCGTTAGTAGCGTTAGTATTGAAGTGTCTGTCAAGTGGATGGCATTCCTGCAAATGACACACATGTTGTGGGCTTACTGGGTACTTCTGAGCCATACCAAATTGAGGAGTCACCGGAACTTGAACAGAAGTAAACCAGGTGATCTTGGTGAGACCTATCCCATAGAAGGCTATGGCGCTATGGCTCAAAATGATGCACTTTTTATGTTGGATGAATCGGATTCGGTGTAGCTGAGCATTCCCACCGTAGATTGGATTGAGTCCTGTCCGGGACCACGTCCAAACGGGGGAAGCAAACAGTAAACTCAAGATGGGAACACGTGAGAAATCTGGACGTGGACTCTTGGAGCCTTTGGTTGGATCATGTTGGATCATAACCCCAAGTTGAAGAAATCCCCCGATTTTCAACGGAGAAAAAAAAAAAACGAACTGTCACCATCCCTGTCCCTAGAGGGCGGTGTTCTCGCTTCCCTTGGCTCAAAGGACCAAAGGTTGGCGACCTGGCAAATCCCGTTGCCCCAAAATGTTCGGGCCCCAAAACGATTGGCCCAAAAACAGCATGTTTATACCTATGTTGTACATCTGTATGTATATATATATACATACATCACTGTAGTTGCAGAAAAAGGACCAAATATTTGGCCAAGTGATTTACAAGCTATGGACGGTTCACCAGTCGTTTTGTAAAATCAACCAGGTTCTCTTGGAAAAGTACGAATTTGTTGTTGGCTAGGCCTTGTTAGTCACTCAAAAAAGGTTGGATGGTTTAGTAGTGAAAATGACCAGTCCATCTGTATACCCTGGGCCGAAAACCATTTTTGAGGCGTATCCGTTTCTGCTTGGGCTATGGCTCCGTTGGTGACTCCGTTGGGCTATGCCTCCTGACCATGATTTGCCACCAATTTCATAGATAGGGATTTGGCCTCCAAAATTAAGCGTTCCTCTCGGAACCCTCAAAGTTGGGTCGATCCAACGTGGTTTTTTTCTCCCCAACAGTCACCAGGCAGATTGATAAAGCCCAGGCAGTAACTCATGGTTAATAGATGTTAATAGTGGTGATTAATCATGGTTAATGTTACTGGGATCCATCATGATCCATCAAAAAAAACCTCTGATTGAAGGATTTGGGTCACACCTAGTTCCGACCCAGAAATCATCGAGCGTCACAGCACCCCTTCACTGAGACTCTCCAGGAACGAGGCTCTCTGTCTGGAGACCTGGCACGCCGAAAGGCAACGCGGCAACCAGCGGGGAAACGAAGCAACTGGCCTAGGGTATGTGTATATAATATAATATTACTATATATATATGTATGTATATGTATATGTATATATATATATATATGTATATATATATGTATATATATATATATGTATATATATATATATATATGTAGCCAAGAATATGATATTTGGGTTTATCTGAAAATAGGGGATACCCGGGATACCCCCAGCTATGGCCAAGTGCGGAAGGGAAACTGATGATTTTTCCATATCGCTGGCCAAGCGGCAAGGCGGTTCCTTCGAACAACAAGCATCAAGGAACATGCGGAATGCATCCATTGAGAATTGGATTTTGTTCCACAAACACGTAACGTATGGATATAACAACAAGATGTAATGTGTAATATTGTGTAAACATCACGGGAAAATCCTGCGACCCTGCAACCACCATTTTTTACGCGATTGGGACAGAAAACGTGATTGGGATGTTGAGATCAGCAAGGAATATCGTAAAAAAAATAACCTCTGCCACCAAGAGCGCCGCAAAACCACAACGTGTAGTATTTTTTTGGCTTTTGGGGCATCATTGGATAAGTCTTCATTGGACTGCTGGGTCCTTCACAAGGGGGCCAGGAGTTTAAGAAGCATGTTCACCTCTCGACGTCTTATTCAAGGTCAACAGCAGTTTTCTTCACATAGTTGCTCATGAAGCAAACATCTAAGAGATTGACAACTAAGGAGTGGCCCAAACCTATAATGCTTAGCAAATTTAAACGTTGATGTTTTTGTTTCTTTGGATGGCTGTGAATGGGACTACTTGTCCTTTGGGAAGGGGGCTGGAGTTTACTGCGGTTTACTAAACATTTTGGTGGGTGAGACACTGGTGCTTTGGCAAGAACGCATGTCGTTTACCAAGCGTTTGGTCGGTAAGACGCTCAATTCCATAGTGATATCGGAAACACAACTAATCAAAATTACAAAAACAAATAAACCTTAATAGGGTGTCCATCTATCACTAAACAGTTTGCAAGGTTATGCCATGTTCAAAGTAAGCCTTAGTAGTCCTGGTGGTTTGGGGAGGCTCTTGTCTTGGTGGCAGAATAGATGTCAACTTTCCAGTTGACCCCAGATGTTTGAAAAGTAGAATGGCTTTGGGATGTGTTCTTTCATCATCCCGGGCTGTTTGGATGATGAACAACAATGTTTAATCTTTGCTATATAAACGCTAAACATTTGAGGATATCTCATGTCATTCCATATGTTCAATGGACGAAGATACCAGACGTATAATCTTTACTAGAGGTGTTGCCTTTTTGCCAAAACCAAGATCTCCGGTAAGTGTTTATGAAACACTTTGTCATCTTGCCCCATCTAGATTGGACCCTTCACTCGGTCAAGCCACCACATAAAGCCAAAAATTGCGTACTAACATATGTATATGTATATAGATGCGTACATGTGTATGTATGTATGTATGTATGTATGTATGTATGTATGTATGTATGTATGTATGTATGTATGTATGTATGTATGTATGTATGTATGTATGTATGTATGTATGTATGTATGTATGTATACGTATAGATATACATATAGATATACATATAGATATACATATACAACTATTCAAATAACAATATATATACATATAAAACTGTATGTATTCAGCTATGTATATATATATAATCATGTATATATGTTATGTAACTGTATGTTTATGTGTATATAATATATATATATGTTTTATACATATATGGTAACAATCAATCAGCACCCCAGAAATCAGGACCTGCCTGGGACCCTCGAACGGCATCACCTGAAATCATCGTTCGCTGAATCCGTCCCCCCTTCCTTCGCTCTGAAGGGACCTTGAAAAACCTCCGAATCTGAAGGCGTTATCTGAAAATATGCTAATTGCATCATCAGTTTCCACATGAATATGGCTGAATATGGGGTCATTCTGAAAATAGTGCACACCCCAATTCCAATGAAAAAATCATCATTTCCCTCACTAAAAAGCCATTTAGGGGTATCCCCCACATTCAGACAAGCCGTGACAAAGCCAAATATCATATTCTTGGTCATATTGTATAGTCTCTACCCCTATCTTATCCCATTAACCCATCATCCCCCATTCAAACATAGCACAGGAAAAACGGCACCAAGGCGCTGGGAGGCGACGGCGAAGGCTCACCTTTGTGGACTAGGTCACCTGGCTGAACTTCATGGATTCCTGGGTTAATTGGCATAAGATTATGTTAACCAGCCATGGTTATAAGACTATATCAATTAATAAGTGGTATAAATCATAAATGGATGTTGTTAAGTGATAAATGGACCCAAGATGGAGAATGGGATATCTTGATGATTAATGGTTTTTTAACGGGATATAGTGGATACCAATATGGTTAGTAATGGTGAGTAGTGGCTAGTAATGAATATTTGATAGGATATCTAATGGATACCTTCCGGTGTCATCAAACATGGCTAGCTGGGAATCCCTGAAAATCATCCAACTACCGATTGCCAAAGGGTTGATATTATACATAGACAGGTAGAGAGCTAAATAGAGGTGGAGCTAGAGATAGAGATAACAAATATCTCTTGTGATAGTATTGATTGCAATATGATGGTAAATGAAACCATTATGAGAATAAATTGGGTATCTGGGCATTATCGCAATAGATTGTAGAGGATACCAAAATGGATATGGATAAATGATGGCATTGTGAGAGCATTAAGTAGTTGCAAGTTTCTGATGGCATATGTATATATGTATATGTATATATATATATATAATGGGCCCGGTAAATGGGGAAAAACATATACATCCACATATCAAATGTTGCACCAAAATGACCGAACCTTTGGGTCACTGGTCTTAAACTGGATCTCACTTCTGTCACGTGTCACACCCTCCGCCCGAGCCCCAGTCGGGGGAAAGCGCTGATGGCCCCACCAATGGATTTCTATATCCATTATTGGTTCATATTATACTATGGTTTATTGGTTTATTTTATCAAATAGATATATACATATATATATGTATATATCGAATAGATATACTAACCAATTTACTGGAGGGTAGGCGGAATTCCCTTCTAGTCTTGCCTTACTGAGAATTCGATTCCGCCAGGATGTCGAGTTTTCCGACTTTGAATCATCAACCCTTTGGCTATTGCTCAAAATGATTGACACCTCAAATTGGATGGGAGTCCTAAAACTTGCCGGCACCCATCAATAGGTCGCAAACCCATTAATTATCATTGTAGTCACTAATCGTTCATAGGTATATACTGTAGGTTCAGACCCCCTCCCCACATCTTTTGGTGAAGTCCCATATGTTCTGCTGTTTTGCTAGTTAAAGTTTATCTTCCCATTCGATCCCCAATTCTCAGATCACCTATGTATGTATATGTGTGTATGTATGTATGTGTATGTGTATGTGTATATATGTACATATATATATATATTTATATATATATATATATATATGTATATATATATGTATATTTACATATATATATATATATATGTATATGTACATGCATGTGTATATGTGTACATGTGTATATGTGTATATGCATATATATATATATATACTGTGAGTGGTTGGAACCTCACACTGGCAGCTGCAATCTCCGGATCCACCTCCAAAGGCAAAAAGCGGCTCACGGCCTTTTTCCCCTTCACGGCACACAAATCCTGGGCAACACGGTAAGGAGACAGGCAGTCTCTTCCCGGCAACGGTTATGGTCCTTGGACCTCCAGTGAATGGGCAAGTCACCCAGCTATGAATGGCCCCCTGGCCAAATTGGTGAAGCGGCCTCGCTTCCAAGCTTATGGCTCAGCACGGATGATTTCCCACCCACCTTCAACCCTGGGCCCTCCGGAGCCACGTGTGCTTTGGAAACAAGTGCTGTGTAAACCCCGGGTTTTTGGTAAACATCCTTTATGGGTGGTTTCTTCCATGACCCCGCAATGATGTAGAATCACACTCCCAAAAAACTAAAATCTTCGAGAAAGCAAACATCATTGCAGCCTGAGCCATGCTGATTGGTGGATTCACCTTTCAGCCATCGAAGACGGTTTCGGGATGACGCGCGGTTTTTCAGGACCTCCAGTTCATCATGAAGTTTATAATGGCCTAATCTAAGGGTCTCCCTTAGGAAGGTATTCTCCATTATTTTGGTGAGAGCATCTGCTAGCTGGGCCCCGCTGTGTACCCATCTCAGTGCTACTCCCTCAGATAATAAGTCCTTGATGGATCGCGCGGTCAATTGCGTCCGAAACTCTGTACAACTAGGCACGGCAGTGCGGGTAACGAGGTCATACAGAGACTTGCAGTCTGTGGCGGCAAAACTTTCTGGCAATTCCTGTGCTTTCATAGTGGCAGTGGAGTATGTTTCGGGGAGATTTTGGAATGCAAGTTTGGGATTTTTCCATGGTACTTTTGGGTCTAAGATCCATGCCCAACACTGTCTTATCCAGGAGAGTTGGTCTAATACTGTATTCAGCGACGTGGTTTCGGCTGCAAGAGTACTGGTTACAACACGCTGTACTTTCTTACAGCCCCATGAAATCGGATTGACAGGACACTTGGTATTGTTACCGATATCTCTATGGGTAGCCATTACTATGGAACCAGTATGGGAATTGGGGTTACTCTTTGATGCAAACGAGGCGTCCGAAAAGGCAAGGAATCTGAGATCTGCTGTGGCAATTGGTTGAATCTTGATGGTCACATCATGATGTTTCTTGGCTTCGTGGAGAGCTTGATTTGCTGTTATGAGGGTTTCGATTGTTGCTCGGTTAATGGCTGATTGAAGGATGCTTAATCTGCTGGATAAATCTGGTCTGGTGTGGACGGATGCGTATTGTAGGCTTCCAATGAGAGCTCTCAATTGTTGTCTTTCTTCTTCAGTGACAGGTGATTCACTCTGTTTTCTGCGTTCTTGTGAAATCTTGATGGGTTCAATGGCTCGAATGTATTTGGATTGTGACAAGTGAATCGTTCCTTCAGGGGTCTGTTGCATTTCAATACCAGTGAAAGTGAATTGACCTACCCTTTTTGTCCCGAAAGGATACTTCTTCTCCAGTAACCTCAGTTTTTCATGAAAATGAGAGTTTCCTGCACATAGGCCATCATCGACATGAAGTCCAAGAATTCCGTCAAGCTGTAGATTTTGTGGATTTCTCAGAGTAAACAAACAGGGGTCGAATGGTGACTGTTCAAAACCCAAATTGATAAGTTCTTCAAGGATGGCTTGGAACCACATGTATGGTGCATCCACTAACCCGTATGCCCCTTTTCCCAATTTGCATATCTCTTGGGATGAGAGTTTCATCATTTGAATGATTTCCGCTACGGGTTCAATGGCAAGTACCCGATCCTTCTGATTTTTGCCCTGTAAAAACGCAGCTTTTATATCAAATGATTGAAGATTCCATCCATTGGATGCTATTGCTTGGAGCAGTAACATTTTTGAATGCCTACCCAGGGTGGGGGAATCACGGGGAACTTCTGCTATTTTTGGATCTAGATATCCCAAAATTACCAGTCGGGCTTTTGCCTTATGGTTTTTGGTTCCCTGAAGTTGCTCTTTTTCTTGATCATCAATTGGTTTCCATGTCAAAATCCAACGGCATCTAAGGATCTGGTCGGGTGGAACTTGGTCCCTCATGATTCGGGATATGGTGCCAGTTTTCAACCAGTTTTGAATTTCATTTTCCTTGGCTCTTTGAAATTCTGCCCGTTCTTTGGGTCCCAGTGTCGTGAGTTTGACTTCTGCTCTTTGTCTTTTTGCGGCAGTGGCTAGAAAACTACATTCTTGGGGCTTATCTTCCCGTTTCCAATTTTCAACATCACTCTCGGTCACATAGATTTCGCATTGCCATGCCTGATTGGCTTCGGGTTGAACGGACTCTGGCTCCATGTCCTCGCAGTGAAGGCCTTCACACACCAAATCATCATCATCCAAACTTTGTGGTATTGGTGTGTTTTGTGCAACATGCTCTCGCATCATGTCTTGTTCTGGATTCAGAACATTCGGGTGTGTGGTTTCCGCCTCGTCTGGAGCAGGAGTCGTGTTTGTCTGACTCCCCATTGGTGATTGACTGCTTCCTGTCGCTCCCGGCTCTGCATCCGGTTGGATTTCAGAATGGCTTTCAGAGTCTTGAATGGTCGGTGGAAGTGGGTTATTTTCTTGTTGATCAGGTACAGGGTTATGAGGTGGAGGTAAGGTTACATCAGGTGTAGGACTATTGATGGGGTTATTTTGCATGGCATTCTGAAGTTGAGGGGCAAGCTGCTGAGCAATCTGTGACACCGATGGTGCGTTGGGAAGCATCACAATCCCTTTGGCCTCCATTGCGGAAACGGGTCGAACATGCTCTGGTGCGGCACGATAGAGCTTGGCTGCCATCGTCGTCCATACTGTTTGTGAGTTTTCATGCACTACTACTTTCATGGGACCTGTCCATTGGTCGGGATAGGCTCCTTTCCCTTGTCTCCAAACCATTACCCATTCTCCCGTTAAGTACTTCCGGGGTTCCCCTTTAGACTTACGGAGTACTGATCGTCGTAGTGCTGCATCATGATCAGTCTGGACAAATGCCTTTCGAGCACTCTCACGCCGGGCCAATTGCAATCGGAACTGTACGCCTTGGGCCGACTCTGAATCGGCAAGCATGTGGGCAGGCAAAAGTTCGTCACTGCAGTTGGAACCTGGCAGCCTTGTCTGCTTACCTAACACAAGGATTTCTGGCGAAAAACCCTTTCGGATGCTATAGGCATTTTTGGCCTGAACACACCACCAAAGCCCTTGTTTGAGGTCATGATATGTGTGTACTGCATGTTCTGACTCGTACTTGGTCAACATGGATTGCAGTATGGATCCGTGTCTTTCGGCCTTGCCATTTTGGAAATGAGCTTGTGTGCTGATGGTCGTCATGTGGATATTGTGTGCCTGTGCAAAGTTGGTGACTTCTTCAGAATTGAGTTCTGTGCCGGCATCTATGACCATCTCATGAGGTGTACCGGCCCACATCAACCAAGACTGTAAAAAGCATTCAAGGAAAGCATCGGCCGCACGTGATGGGGCTATGCTGGCAACCTGAAAGCTGGTGGCACTGTCCACAAAGTGATAAACATGAAACCCTTTTCCTTGAGCATTGGTCCACGTGAAGCCATCCACATGAATCCTGTCATTAAAATCCAGTTCATCCCTCAGGTTTCCAGGTGCACCCGGCTTTGGCGATTGCTGTGCTTGGCACACTGAGCATTTCAGCTCCAAAGCTGCACGCGCTACTTCAGGTCGGAATCCCTGCTGACGGAGGATACTGCTGAATTTTTCGGCATGAGGGTGGCCCAAGTTCTTGTGCGCTCTGATCAAGGCTTGTTGTTCTTCCTTGGTGAGGCTCTTGAAATGTGCTGATTGATTAACCATCTTCAAATCCGCCTGCTGGGATTCAGTCATGTCTCCGGTTGGATTAGAACTTGTGGCCGGTACGGATTCGGAGTCCTTCGCCTCCGATGCACTGGGCCTTTCGGTCGGCGGGGCAATCACTGAATTGGGTGCAGTGGGGTCAGTGGGATCTATCCGAGATTCACTGGCCTCGGGAACAGTTGGATTGCAAGCGAAGACTGTCATATTCAATCTGCACGGATGGGAGGCTCGAATAAGCTGTCTTTTGGAAAGGCTTTCCCAAGATTCCCATGATTCATCGGCCTTATGCTTACCAGTGTTACGTTCTATGAACACACATCTTCGATAGGGGGCTTCACCTTTCATGAGATCCTGTGGTGGTGCAATAGTCCGGTTGGTTCCTCGGCATACGATGATTCTGCGAATCTCTTTGTCTTCCATGAGGCTTTGAACTTGAGATATGATTTGAGGGTCTGTGACTTCCATCTTTCCCACTCGGGGTGCTGTTCGTTGGAATTCCAGGAAAATGGTCTGCCATTGTTGATTGACGTTAATTGGTGTAGTTTTGGTGGAACATTTTATGCGTTTACCCCATGGTAGTTGATCTACATCCCGTGCACGGCTGACCTTCAGTCTTGCCTGTACGGCCAGTCTCTGGCGCTTTGGAGCCCGTTCACCATGGTCGGATTCATTGGCTAGAGTCCATGCCCAGAGACATTCCTCTTGCTGCAGTAGGTGAGGCAATTCACGGGGCTTTCGAATGCGACACAAACTCTTGGCCAGCTTGCGAGCAAACTTTCTGGGATAATTTTCAGAAAATGATGTTCTGAGCACCGTCTTGCCACCTACCTTGCACGACCCTGCGATCTGCTGGTGTGGATGTGAACCACGGCATTTCAGGCCTTCAAGCTCTTGACACAAACTTTGGCATGATGTCATGATGGTTAACGCCTTTCGCATGTGGTTCTGGGTGTCAGGGTCTCGCAAGTCACCTGCCATGCAGAGGTCAACTTCCAGCACTAGCAACATTTGTCGAATCTCTTGCATGTACGGGAGTTTGAACATGTGAGAGTTTTGTGGCTGTTCCCAGTGGAAGTGGTTTTTGTGACTCCTTTGATATCTCATGAGGACAATACCCAAAGCTATTTGATCGATGTGTTGAAGTCGGTTATTTTGGAGGGCATCCCATGCTTCAAGAGATTTACTTCCATTCAGATTAGACCAACTGCTCCACGGACCACATTTTGGGGAATACCAGACATGTTTGGGCTTATGTTTTGTTAATACCTTAAACAGGCGCTGGCGACCTTCTGAGGTCTGCAGATCTCCTTCGGCAAGCCCAAAACGCATGGCTCGGTGTCCCATCTGTTGACACTGGTGTGTCAGCTGGCTTGATGGTCCGCAGAAAACTTCCAAAACATCGATCTTGGTCCCCCCGGGATTATCTTCAAGAATAACTTGTTCCAACTCGTGAGATATTTGTGATATCAACTTGTTGAACATCTTTCGTTCACGGTTGGTTTCGGGAGTAGCATGATGAATATGTTCCTCATTCATCTCATAATCA
Organism: Cladocopium goreaui; assembly: GCA_947184155.2. NCBI lineage: Eukaryota > Dinophyceae > Suessiales > Symbiodiniaceae > Cladocopium > Cladocopium goreaui. The sequence continues at coordinate 592,177 of CAMXCT020000336.1, read as the reverse complement.
CCAGCCAGGATGGACTGAGCCCAGCTGGGGCATTGATCTACTGGGGCTCGGTTGCCGGCTGGATGTTTTCCAGTGCAAGGAGAATCTGAGACAGGGCATTCTCCATGGACAGCATTCGGGCTTCCAATTGAGCCACATTTGGACTGGGACCCTCGGTGGCTGCTACTACACTCATGCCAGCTTCGATCTCGTCGCCGTACATCTCGAACTCCTCCATCTCTGTGGCATCCCACACTGGGATTGTTTCGTTCGGTGGTTGGGCCAGTTTCTTGGGCCACGCCTTGGCTTTCGGCTTCTCGATCTTCACACTCGATGGCACCCCTTTGTGGACAGGGATGCGAGTGCCCGACACCTCGGCCCGTTCCACCATCAGTTGAACATAGTGGAGGATCTTCTGATGACTCTCCTACCCTGATTTCTCGTACCTCCCGGCAAACCAGAGAAGCCACTCCTGATGGTTCAACCACATCTCGCGGTAAGTGCGACCCACATGGGCCTGTCCGAAATCCACCTTGGTCTCCTCTAACTGTGAGAAGCTCAGGTGACTGAAATCGAACTTGGCGGTTTCGCCTGGCACTTGGAGTTCCTTCAGGCGCTGGCTCAGGGAGGACATCACGGCGAACTCTAGGAAATCGAAAACTCTTGGCAAACGACACGTGTTTTGAGCTGCGAGGGTCTATCGGGTCTGTATATTCAGGACATGTTTCGGCTGATTGCAAAAATTCATCCAGGATATTTGGGAAAGTTTTGGAAACTGTCGGTGTTATTGGAGTCGATGTAGATTTCTCCCTGGGTGTGTCGGTTGTGATTGGCATGTCATGTGACGTGGCATGTTGGTGATGACATGGGACATGTGTGCATGGCTCGGCTGCTTTGGATTCTGTACACGGCTTTGCACACGCTGTTTTGGTCTCTTCGGACACCTGGTGAATCTCCGCGGCATGCTTGGACACGGTCGTATCCACGAGATCATTCAAATCCAAAAGAAACAACCCTCTATCTGTGAGCTGGATTGGAATCACCTTGTTGATCTTGGATGCAAAAATGGTCTTTTGGCTCGTGTCGATGACAGCACCAATAGCTCGCAATAGGGTGTTTGACAAAAGGAAAGGGGTTGACCCAGGCACTACTGCAACCTTTAACCATAACCCATGAATAGGTATTACCAAGGCTTGTTCACTTTGTAGTGTACCCTGATTCCCAAACCTAAAGGTAATGGCACATGGACACCTTCGGACAGCTTTTCGGGCTTCAGGGGATAAACCGTCTAAAAGACCTTTGACCAAATTGCTACCAATGACTGTCTTGGTTGCTCCTAGGTCAACTACCCCCATGCTGCTGTACGTTGCAAACATTGCTGCGTGTTCCGTCAAGGAACCTTGGTCAGGTCTGGTGCATGGATTGGCTGCCACAGGCTCTGGCTTGACTGTCGACCAGGACGTCGAGCTGTCTTGCACATCATGGGGCCTGGGCACGGCTGCAGTGGTTTTCGATGTCAACCATCTTTGAATTGATCTCTGGAGTCTATCCTTGGATTCCATTTTATCAACCCTTTCGGAATGGCAAACAAAACATTGGCTAACTGATGCTAGAGGTACATCTACGGCTTCTTCAAAGGCTGGCAGGTTGAGAAACTCTAGTGGCAGACCTTGCGCCTCGCTCTGCACTTGGACAAAGGACGTAGGAGCTTGAGGTCTGGAGGCTCCTGTGGCATCGTTCCTGCTAGGACATTCGGCCTTCCAATGGCCCATTTTTCCACAGATCCTGCATGTGGAGCTAAGGATCCTCTGCTGCAGTGTTTTGCGGCTGGAGTTATGTCCCTTACTGAACTTACCCTTTACCCCACGGTTAAACCCTTTGGACTTACCCTTGGAGCTTTGAGACAGGGGCCAGAAACCACGTGATTTCACTTTCTCACTTAAGCGCCTGCGCGCCTCAGTGTATGCATTCAGCGCACTCGCCAGCTCTTCATCTCCTTGAAGCACATCAGAGGCCGCCGTCTCAAAGTCGGCGATCAGGATGGCGTCAGCGTCGCCTTCCAGTACCAGAGCATCAATCATCTCGTCTTCAGTGATCTCTTCAGGAACTTCGGCAAGCAAAGCCTGTGAGGCTTCCTCATCGTCTTCCATTTGATCCGCAACCATGGTGCTAGCGTCATACGTCTTCAGTTTTCCAGTTTTCTTTCCAGATGTAATCTCATGAAAGAACCCTGCACCAAGCATGCGAATTGCTGACGATACCCTTGTCAAAGTCAGCTTGCCATCAGTGCTCACCTGGCTGTCAATCACCACGTGTTTTTTGTCCTCCGCACTGAGATTGGAACCCCTCAGAGTTATGTATGCCTGCAGTTCTTCCAGCTTGATGTCCTTGTTCAGAAGTTCTTGCCACAGCACGTCGGCCCTTGCAAGATAGCTATCATTTGTCTCATCTTGTCGCTGGACACATCGGAACAAGGCTCGTTCCGCTGACTCATACTTTTCTCCAGAGGTATTTGGCCCCATTGGCCGCCCAACAGTTCAATGATCTGTTGTATCGACTTCTTTTCATTCACGGTAATCTCAGCACTTTTCAACTGTAGTTTCTGAAACGCAGATCCTGTACAGCCTAAGATCAAGCGAGTTGCCAGTTCTGTCCATTTGCCCTCCGGCCACATATTCATAAGCAGCTGCACCTTCTTCGTATAGTCGGTGAGGTCATCTTTGGATGGGTCAAATGTAGGTACCAGGCTTGCAAGTTGATTGGGCACAAGAGTGCTGGAGGTTCCTTCAGCACCGTCAGATGCTTCAGGCATCTCTCCACCTCCAAATCCACCTCCCTGGATACTCAGCTAGGGGAGCAGAGCTGAGCTCCGCTACCAGTGTGAGTGGTTGGAGCCTCACACTGGCAGCTGCAATCTCCGGATCCACCTCCAAAGGCAAAAAGCGGCTCACGGCCTTTTTCCCCTTCACGGCACACAAATCCTGGGCAACACGGTAAGGAGACAGGCAGTCTCTTCCCGGCAACGGTTATGGTCCTTGGACCTCCAGTGAATGGGCAAGTCACCCAGCTATGAATGGCCCCCTGGCCAAATTGGTGAAGCGGCCTCGCTTCCAAGCTTATGGCTCAGCACGGATGATTTCCCACCCACCTTCAACCCTGGGCCCTCCGGAGCCACGTGTGCTTTGGAAACAAGTGCTGTGTAAACCCCGGGTTTTTGGTAAACATCCTTTATGGGTGGTTTCTTCCATGACCCCGCAATGATGTAGAATCACAATATACATGTATACATATACATGTGTGTAAATATATATATATATCCGTGATCTTCCCATGTAAGGGTGATTTTCATCGCCTCATTCCTTGCTATAAAAAACAAAAACAAAAAAACGACCCGCCTGATGCTGAAGCTCTGGAGGCTCTGCGACGCTTCATGTAGCCACTACTAGTCCTGCAGTCGGCAATGGGTGAAAAGTGTGGGAAAAAAACATACAAAACATACCCTCTGGTAATTTAACATAGCTATTGAAACTTGTCATTGATAGTTGATATACCTATTAAAAATGATGATTTTCAATAGCTATTTTAGTTTACCAGAGGGTAAATCAGTGGTTTGGATCATCCCTTTCCCCTTAAAATTGCCCTTAAAAATCTGGTAAATCGCTAAATCCGGCACTTTTGGATAAACCCATATCTACTTCATAAGCAAAACTGTTTGCTTTTGGCCCCAGAACAAATGGATGTCAAGTCTTGAAAATGAGACTTTGACCAGGGAAGATGTGGGTTGAAGCAGCAAAATCAATTCACATAACAGACTATGGTGAACTAACCACACCTCCACATGGAAGCATCCCACCATTTGTTTGAAGGATAAAACTCACATAGTCTTAATCGAAAATGAAACACAAGCGGGTGTCCCTTTCACACGATGAGTTGTTTTTGGAACTAGGCCATCTAGGTTACTAGGTTTTGTGCTGGATGGATACACCTGTTTATGTATATATATATATGTGTGTATGTATGTATGTATGTATGTATGTATGTATGTATGTATGTATGCATGGATGGATGGATGGATGGATGGATGGATGGATGGATGGATGGATGTATGGATGTATGGATGTATGGATGTATGGATGTATGCATGCATGCATGGACGTATGTGTGTGTGTGGTATGGTATGGTATGGTATGGTACGGTACGGTACGGTACGGTATGGTATGGTATGGTATGTGTGTATCGTATGTATGTGTGTGTCGTATGTATGTGTGTGTCGTATGTATGTGTGTATGGTATATATGTGTGTGTGTGCGTGTGCATGTTCATGTATATGTATATGTATATGTACATGTATATGTATGTGTGCGTATATATATATATACATATATATATATACATATATATATACATATATATATATATACATATATATATACATATATATATATATGTGTGTGTGAAGGTTTCTGACTGAAACAATGCGGGTACCCGTAAATCATCCATTTATAGATTGGATTTTCCATGATAAACCATCCAGCTATTGGGGGATCCTCCATGACTGGTTTCCAACCCCCATATCACCGACTGGATTCCCCACATGGATGATTTATGGAAAATCCGAAAAAAAAAACACATGACTGGGGGTACCCCCCATGACTTTGGAAACTTTAGGAAACCTCCATATATCTGGGTAAATTACAATATTTCACTAACCTGAATTAAGGCCATTTGGGGATGATTTCCCTTATTAACCATGATTCCAGTGAGGTCGCAGTGAGGTCGTTATAATTTTCCCAGATATATGAACTAAAAAATGGCTTTGAACTTTAGGAAACCTCCAAAAAATCCAACCGTGGCAAGGCAAGCCACCTCCGAGGCTCGTCACCAAAACGATCATCGCCCTGCAGGCGGAGAGGAAAGAAAGCAAGGTGAAGCAACCATTGTGATTTCAAACATCATCATAATAGTGTGATTAATATTCCGACTTATGGATAATATGATGACTAATATGACAAAAAAAAACATTGTATAGACCCCACACATCGATACAAATCACGGATCTGCTTTGTAGACACGGATCTGCATGTTCATCAGAAATGGTCGCTATGTGTATCCAATCCTAAGCACCAAATGAGTTGGTTTGAAAATACCACCAGTTTTCCCATGGTCGTTTGGAAACTTATCATTATCACCATGAAAATTGCAAAAAAAATCGATCATGATGGTTTCAACAACACAATTTTGTCGGTTTTTCATCACAATTAAAATGGGCCAAATTTATTGAGGCCATTCCCCCCATCAGATGGCCTCCTCCACTCCGCTGCTTTCATCCGTGGACCAGGCCTGGGATGCCTGCACCATGGGTGAAACGATGCCATAAACCACCCATGAATGGTTTATACCACCTATAAAAATTATACTGGGATGGTAAACATCACATTCTTTTAGCCACATTAAACAATAAAGTTGTAAGGTTGAATCTCAAGATTCATTGTGATATGGCTCAGAAACTTGGGATCTCACCAATCATATTGGCAGAATACGAAAAAAATAATGACAGGGGTGATGAAATGGTTTACTCAAACACCACCCTGGCCCACTGGACAAATGATGGAAGGCCTAGTGATTTCCTAATCCTCCAAATAAGACATTTGCCAAACTCGGCAATTTGTGAACCTTGGTTTGCCAATTCGCAGTCTGCCAAACGGCTGATACCCAGTTCTCCACTTGCCAGACCATTTGTCAGGGATAACCACACATATCAGTTAGACTTTTGCCTGTTGCTATGTCAAAAGCTTGATCCGGGCGAATTCCCACACTTTACACCGGCTGAAATTGGGTAGTTTCTGGAATGTCTTGCCATCAGCAACACGTCTCTATGAGTTCCTGTCCTTAGGGTCTGTGATTTTGGTGAACTGCCAGTGAACTGCTCCAAAGATCCAAGGGCGACAATGTGGGCATGTACTACACACTGCTTCTAATCCAATCCGATTATGGAAAAAAACTTATTCTTTTATTTATATATATATACAGTTCTGGATCTGAACCTGTGGCATTTTTGATCACCATGTTTGATCATTTAGACCTCATTCTCCCTGGCTCCAGGGAGTCCGGCCACGACGGGGGGAGGCATCAACGAGGGTGTACTGCTCTCACTGTTTGGGCTTCGCCCTCGGCCCACCATCCTGGAGGCCGTGAAGAATTTCGGCAGTCACAACCTGGGACTTATTAAGCAGGCTAACAAGCCATTTGTTCAGAGAGATTATTATCCAAATCGCTTCTTCTTCTTCTTCCAAATCGCTTCTTCTTCTTCTTCTTCTGCTTCTTCTTCTTCTTCTTCGTCTTCTTCTTCTTCTTCTTTGATCCTTTTATCAACAATAAACCCTGCAGCCTTCCCATGAACAATTCGGAACTGCTAGCCATTCAGATATCCTAGTTCAAACCAGATCCCTTGTTTTTGTTGGTCTAATGTCATGCACGTGTGTGCGTGTGTGTGCGTGTGTGTGTGTGTGCGTTGGTGGTGGTATTTCTAGGTTTGTTGCTTACATACAGCTTTTCTCTTGTTCATATATTCCCATATCTACCAGGGTTCCTTGCATATGTGTCGTCTGAGAATAGGGTCCACCCAACTCCACTGGTTCAGAGAATCAAATTCCATGCTAAAATGGCCATAAACCAGGGTTCACACACCCATATTTTCTTTGGAGAGGAAGCTAATCACTATTCCACCCTGCACAACTTTCGCAGATCCAAAAAATCCAAGTGAAGTCCACATCATATCCTCCCAACTTTGCGGAAGTGTACCGGTTGTACCCGTATGGCCCATATCATATCCTCCATATGGATGGGTCATTCTCTCAATGCTCTGCACAGTCCTCCCTTTCCCGCCGTTGTCAGAGGCTTGCGACCCCTTCCCGGCACTGTCGGCACCTAACGCGTGAAAATCTCAGGAGTTCATGGGGATACCAATGAAGCAACCAAAAATGAGCAGATATGGCTAGGTCTTGAAATTGGATAATTGTATACTGTATATACCCAAAAAAATGCTGACATTAAATGGTGATTTACCAATAAATTTCTGACATTGGATATACTATTTTAGTCGGTAAAATGGTGAACCATACGCTGAGTGCAGCACCACTGCTGGCTCCTGCGGCATGCAGAGTTTGTTTTGAGTTTGCGCTGGTCGGCATGCATATGACTATGTCAGTGCAAGCATGATGTGTCACGCTCACAAGTGGGTGTGTATGTGTATCTATATGTATGTATATGTATGTATATGTATGTATATGTATGTATATGTATGTATATGTATGTATATGTATGTATATGTATGTATATATATATATACACATATCCAAATAAAAACACACACATGCAGTTGAAATCAGAAATGCTAAATGATTTGAATTCCACGGATTCATTGTAATTCAGGTTCTTTTCTGCAGGAAGAAAACTTGACCTTTGGCGAAGATCCACTGGTTGCTGGTCACAGAACATGGACATTATGGATCTGTCTGGTTCTCTTGGAAAGAAACATGGTTGAGAAAACATGTGTTCCTATTATTTGATGGTCATTTACGGTATCCCCATTTTTCCCAGATCAAAATGGGATTTGAACTTCCCATCACTGCAGCTTCGCCAACCGGATTTGGTACTTCCAGCTTATGCACCATTCATATTTGTGTATATTAGATATAATATGAACTGTATAAACATATACAAACATTGCAGCACCATAGAAACCCATGTCAACATAATGATACCCCGCCATACCCACTCATAACCCCACTTCTACTACCATGTGTTGGTACTTGCACCATGCACCCCATTTACAGTACAACCAATGACCCCCCGTGTCCCATGGTTGTAAATCCATTTATGATATATATGGGTACTGGGAGATCCGCACACAACTTCGTACGTTTCCTACGAGGTGCGGAATTCCCCAACAAGTAACAGAGGATTGTGAAGCGTATCGGATCCCAACATGTGATGATCCTGGTTAGCAAAGTTTGTACCAAGTTTCTAAACCTTCAAATGGGCATGATATGAAACGTCTGATAACCTCACCAAGGTAATATCCCCAATTGTAACAGAAACTGGATTGTCCGCCGATGAATCTACCAAAGGAAGATTTTGTTGATCAATTCCAACAGTGTCAGTGTTTGCTGAAAATAAAAACTCCGTCTTTGTTGTTTCATTCCCCTGCTCTGGGTTTTACTACATGATTGATATCCCAATTCTTCTTGGTTGTACGCCCATTCATTCTCGGATGCATCTTCGGGGTGAACCCCCTATCTTGATACTGGCCGGTATGATATGGTTGGCATGTATGTATATGTACATGGGTGCATACATAAATACATATATACATATATACATATATACATATATACATATATACATATATATATATATACATATATACATATATACATATATATATATATACATATATATACATATATACATATATACATATATACATATATACATATATACATATATACATATAGACATATATACATATATACATATATACATATATACATATATACATATATACATATATACATATATACATATATACATATATACATATATACATATACATATATACATATATACATATATACATATATACCTATATATATATACATATATACATACATATATACATATATACATATATATATACATACATACATACATATATATATACATACATATATATATACATACATATATATATACATACATATATACATATATACATATATATATACATACATATATACATATATACATATATATATATACATACATGTATACATATATATATACACATATACATATTTACATATATACATATATATATACACATACATTTACACATATATACAAAAATACATATATACATATATATATATGCGTATTATATACATTTATATACATCAAAAAAATTAAGTATCTCATAAAGTCTTCCAATAAAGCCATTTAAACCATTCAATTCTATAAAAACTTTGTTGCCATTCCCTCAAGTGGTTTTAAAAAAAATATTCTGGCTGAGTCGATCCTCGCACGTGCGGATCCGCCAACTCCGGCGGTCTCACCACTCCTGCGAGAGGTGACCCAGTCGTGGCTTTGGTTTATCCCACATGCTTACTGCGTGATAAGATGGCTGTTCCCCAACAAACTGATAGGAAAAGAATGACCCAAAGTAGACAGCCGACCTTTGTTTGGGGTGAAGCTTATTGTTTGGGTGACATGCTTTCTGGGGGGTGTTTAATATCAATGGAGAAAAGGAGTCTTGGGAACAGGCATTGGATAATCTGGGTAACATTCCCAATTGGGTTTATTCTTGGATTGGATTTACCCTCCAGCAATCAACCATGGCGTGCTGGAAAATCCACCATTTACTGCGGTGATTTTCCCATAAAAACAGCCACGTTTGATTACCAGAGGGCACCCCACTAAATATCCCATCGAATATCCCAGTAAACATCTATCATCAACCCACTACTAACCCGTTACCAACCTTTTTGGTATCCAACATATCCCATGAAATATTCATTGATCATCAAAATATCCATTATTAATCATTACTAAGCCATTTTAAACCATGTTGGGTCCATTAAGCATGGAAAATCGCCGCCTATAAACACCAATTATGAACCCATTCTTAAGCCAATAACTATCCATTTGTTCGACGGCGTGAACCAGATCCGCCTTGCATCCCGGGCCATCAGCCACGCCGTGGCCCCCGGTGCTGTACACGCCTCAGGGGCACAGCATTCAATTATCAATGGGAAAAAACATCTAATGTTGGTAAGACAATAATAAACCATCCCCAATTTCACCATAAATAGTTGATATAAACCATTCCCAAATGGATGGTTCATTATTGTTTTACCCACATTATAGAAGGGAGATGTTCTGGCTAGCCATCAGAAGGGAGATTTTCTATTGCCATGTTTGATTACATATTATCCCATTATATACCCAATGATCAGTATGAAATTTGATGAGCCAGAATGAGGCTATGGCAATACCAGATAGTGTCCGGCACGCGTCCGGGCGGAAGCTTCCAAAATAGGACTGACTATAGGAAGAAGGGAACCTATAGGAATTGCTTGTGCGCTGGACCAAAATGAGATCAAGTTTGCAACGAAAGAAAGATGGATTGAAATAAAAAGAGAAGAGGTGAAGGAAAGAAGAGATGAAGGAATGAAGGAATGATGGAAAGGAATGAATGAAAGAAAGAAAGACTGAACAAATGAATGAGAGACATGAATGCAAAAATGAATTGAGCCCATGAATGAATGCATGAGTGAATGCATGAATGAATGAATGAATGAATGGATGAATGAATGCATGAATGAATCAATGAACGAATGAACGAATGAACGAATGAACGAATGAACGAATGAACGAATGAAAGAATGAAAGAATGAAAGAATGAAAGAATGACAGAATGACAGAATGAAAGAATGAAAAAAAGAAAGAAAGAAAGAAAGAAAGAAAGAAAGAATGAATGAATGAATGAATTATCTCATAATCTCCATCATTGATGGTTAAATCTACCCATCATGAACCCACCAAATATGGTTCTGAAAACGGGCTAGATGCCCTAAACATAGCCATTAAATGGGGAAAACGATGATTAGCGGTGGATTTTGGGACACCCTATTTTCAGACACCCCCCAATAGCATATTGTTGGCTATGTATCCTTTGGGCGTGCCAATGGGAAGTCCCCGGCAAATGGTTCTAATGGGAAAACGCCTATAGAAGGGGGATGTTATTGCCTTTTTTGATTACCGGAGGGTGCCCTATACTATCCAATTGTATACCAATTATACACCCCTTATATACCCGTCGTAAACCCATTATATACCTATTTGTTGATCAATTTAAATCTTCACACTGTCCCTATATGATCCCATAAAAACACCATTTATCAACTAATTCCTCTTATTTGACATGTCATATACCCTATATTATCCCATTAAATCACCATTTATCAACTAATTCCCATGTTAAAAAAATGGTCAAGGTACGAAAAAAACACTAAAGTTGTGAGTAAATCCCTACATCATCACCATATTATCAGATTAAATATCCATTTGTCAACTTTTTGATCACCGCCTTTTTTCTCCACTGCGCCGGCGTCAGCTGCGTCAGCTGCGTCAGCGTTGGACGCCTTCCGACTCTGGCCTCGCTGGCCTCCCTGAGTGCGACGCTCGTCTCCTGCCAAGGTGCTTTCATTTGGGTTGATTATCTCTACATCTGTATATTATATTATATACATATATTATATTATATATATTACATATTATATATAATATATTATATTATATATATATATTATATATTATATATATTATATATATTATATATATTATATATATTATATATATTATATATATTATATATATTATATATTTTATATATTATATATATTATATATATTATATATATTATATATATTATATATATTATATATTATATATATTATATATATTATATATATTATATATTTTATATATTATATACATGGTCCTGCGTTCCAACCCCCCTCCCCCCGGCCATGGTCATGGGTCAGCCATAATACTGTCCCCCTCCCCTTGTGGTGTGGTGGGGTGTGGTACTGTCCCCCTGCCCCCTGTGGTGTGGTATGTTTGGTTGGTAGGTATGGTATGTATGGCGTGAATGGTTGGTATTGTATAGATGGTAGATATGGTATGCAAGTCTGTTGGGTATGGTATGTTTGATATGACAGTATGTATGGTCTGTATGGTATGTATGGTTACTATGATGGGTATGGAATGTTTGCCATGTAAGGTAGGCATGGTTATGTATGGCATGTATGTTTGATATTGTATGCATGGTAGGTGTGGTAAGTTGGTTTCATATGTATGGTATGTGTGGTATGTATGATAGGTATGATAGGTATGGTATGTATGGTCAAAGTTTGTATGGTATGTATGATGTATGGTATCATTAGAATTTGTGGTAGGTACGGTAGATGTTAAACACATGTAGTGTTGTGAGAGTACACAGGTAGCAAATAGGAAGCAGATACATAGCACATCTATATATGACTATAGGTAGTGTTCAAGCAGCAGCCATTCCTCTTTTAACTAAGCTACGCTTCGAAGGAGTTTTGTCAGAAGTTAGGGTTTACCCCAACATGCGAGCAGGCACCCAGGCACACCAACGCCCCCAAACACCAGGTACACGGTTTCAGCACGTGTTCCACCAACCTGATGCCAGGGAGCAGCAGCATACCCAGACACACAGTGAAACCGGAACCTCACAGCAGATCTCCTGGGTGCCGCCCCCCAGCACTAGCACTACAAGCACCCAGACACCGGTGTCCCTCCCGGGTGGAAGGCAGGGGTTGAGGAGGCCTGAAAGAGCCCAAGTGCTACGGAATTCAAGCTGATTTCACACTATCATTACGGAGGCCCAAGAGTTAGTGTTCAAGCAGCAGCCATTCCTCTTTTAACTAAGCTACGCTTCGAAGGAGTTTTGTCAGAAGTTAGGGTTTACCCCAACATGCAAGCAGGCACCCAGGCACACCAACGCCCCCAAACACCAGGTACACGGTTTCAGCACGTGTTCCACCAACCTGATGCCAGGGAGCAGCAGCATACCCAGACATACAGTGAAGCCGGAACCTCACAGCAGATCTCCTGGGTGCCGCCCCCCAGCACTAGCACTACAAGCACCCAGACACCGGTGTCCACCCCACCCTGTCTTCTGCGCAAAGCAGTGAAAACAGGTAGCCAAGTTTGGGTCACTTGGGCAAGGATGGAGTGAGGAGACCAGAAAGATAATTTAGCCCCTGGACAGAAGGGGGGGAAAGGGAGGGGTCAAAGATCAAAAGAGAAGTTGGGCCTGGCTTTCTTGGCCAACATTAGCCAACGCTGGCGCGTGGCAAGAGATGCTGAAATCTCAGTCAGTTGGGACAAGGCATCAGTCACATAGATGCGTGCCGTTTTTTGGCAGTTCCAACGCCCAATCATACACACCTGAGACATATTATTGGAAGAACGAAAAAGGTGGGTGGCCCCGCCTCGTCTGAGGCTATACCATTGAAAGCCATCAGAAAAATTTAATTCAAGAAGAAGTTGTTTCAGGCGACTCCGCATAACTCCGGGAGAAGTTTGCCGCAAAGTATCACCATTCTGAAGTGAGCGAAGGTAGTTAGAAAGAGCACGGACTAACCAAGGGTCTTCCACCACCAAAGATTCTTGCGCTCCCACCCTCTGACCGCTTTTGGTCAGGGGCAGAGACCAAACTACCTTTGAACGTGAATGGTTAAAGACAAAGTCTTGTTTAGTCGCCGCAAACAACTCTCCGGTGCGGGCAAAACGGTCGAAGCCGAGGAGGACAAGGAGACATAAATCTTCCCAACCTTTTTCAAAAGCCTTCTGGGCAATGGCATACACCATAACAGGGGTAAACGGGATGGCTCTAGCCGGCAGTTCCGCACGTGACCAGCTCCCATGAAGACGCCACCCCCCCACCAAGTGCTTTTTCGTGGCAGGAATGAAATGCCCCAAACCACTAAGGCAATCGGACGCAAATGCTTTGGGTTCCCCATTGTGCCAAAGATATTCAATGAATTCACACACACGTCCATCTAAGGAAGAAAAGGTACAAGGATAACCATAACCATGCAGCTGCAGGAATTCGAGAAAGCGTGAAACAGCCTGGAAATATCTACCCCTAGTAGAGGGTGCCACAACTAAGCTCTGCAAACTACCCAATGCACGTCGGTCTGTTTTTCTCTGGGCCGCGGATCGGCGTTCAAGGACAAGACCTCTCTTAGGCATGGCTGCGGCGCGCTCGCCATCGCGACGGCCCATCGGCCGGATTCCAGCCGGACTTGATCCAGCCATAGCATGCCAAGACTTCCGAGGCCAAGAGGACAGCCGACACTCGGCGGATGGGTGATTGCAGAGCTTTGGCCGAGGTGCGCCCTTTGGTGAGCACACTCAGCGCCACCTGATTGTCCACCAAAATGACAATCCGAGACTTGTGAAACTTCACACTGCGCGCCAGTTTCCTCAGAAGGTCCAGCACCGCGATTGTTTCCAACACATTGATATGTTGGTCTTTTTGTTTCCAGGCATACGACATGAGCACTTTCCAGGTCCAGCTGGAGGGGTCAATGCTCTGTCGGGTCATTTCACCCACAGCATATGGCATGCCGAGATCCATTCGGATGTCAGCGCCTTTGTGGGTTCCATTCCTGGTGAGCAGGTACACCAGCAATTCCTCGTCCGAGAGCCGCCGCTCAGGATCCAGATACTGCCGCAACGGAATACCCGCAAGCCGGCAAACCTCCAAGCGAAGGCTGCCAACCCCGGAAAGGTCCGCTGCAGCAGAACCGAATCTGAGTTTCCATGGCTTGTCCATGTGCTGGATTTTGGTCTCATTGCGTTTCCACACACGCCATAGGATCTCGGTCAGATCTTTGGCGACCACCTGCTCTTCTGTCGCCACCAGCCCCACCAGCAAGCGGGCCACAGCGATGACCGCAAAAGAATTGCCAATAAGCTGGCTCTTCAGATCTGCGGAGAGCCGGCTCTTCAGTTCTAGGTGGTTGGTTGGGAATCCCATGAGGCGCAGCTGCTCCTCGGGTTTCAACTTCCGAGGCCCATGCGCGTCCACGACCATGTTTCGATTTTCATAATAGTAAGGCTGGAGACGGTAGTTATCCCCTTTCCAACGTGCCAGAGCCTTGGGGCTGCAATGTTCAAGTCCTGCAGGCTGCTCCGGAGGTGTGGCCCTGGCCTGTGGACGAGTGATCGTTGGGAAAGGTTCGTTCTCCGCTTCCGTCTTGGTGGCATCAGCACACAGGAACCACGACATAGGTGGCTTGTTTGTCTGTATGTTCACTGAAGGCAGCATGTAGTCCTCATTGCGCATTGGCTGCCGAGGCCCAACACTTCCATCTGTTCCCTGGACAAAAGGAAAACCTTTCATCCAATAAATGCGAGGGCGCCGCACTTGGCCCACCATTGCCGCTTCGAAGAACGTTCCACCAAATCCAATTTTTCCCGATTGAATCTTGTAGTCGTGCTTGTCCATGACAACGTTCTCATAGAACTCAAGGACCTCCCAGTCCGGCATCCCTAGCTCTCGGGAGCACAAGCGCAACATGGTTTTAATTTCCAGCATTTTGTCCAGCAATTGGCTGCTGGCTGCTTCGGCTCCACCACGCCTCGGATTGAGGTGGCTGTGATTCACACAGGGCCATCCTCCACTGAGGAGTACCTTGGTCACCTTTGAAAATTTCTTTCGCCACTCCTTCACCTCAGCGAAGGTTACTGATTCAATCGAGTTGTACCACACCGCATGCCGGCAATGCTGCCGAAACACCTTTCCACATTCTGAGCTGCTGTCGATCCCAATGTTCCCCATTGGGACCAATCCCAACAGGTCCAGCGCTTGTTTCAGGCCTCCTATTCCTGCAAAGCACTCGACCACCAGGATAGGGTCGGCTCCTCCTCCTTCAACGCCGGCCGTCTCATGCGCCAACGTGTGTACTCGAGAATGCCCCCACTTCGTGAGGCCAGTGGACTGACATGCACCTCCTCCTTCTTCAGAAGCATCAGTTGCATAGATTTGCCCCTCAAGCTTCATCTTCTGGCTCATCCAATGCAACGGAAGGGTCATGCTGAGTAACAGCAATTCATCTTTCGACTTCTCACTCAGCACCTTGGGCATGGCCAAGCCCATTTCTGTGTACAGTGAGTCGAACAGGCACGCCAAAGCCCGCTTGTACTGGACTGAGTGCATGTTCTTTGAAACCACTGACTGCAGTCCAAGACTGTGGCTTCCGACCGTGTCTTCACCCACGACTTTCAAGTTTGCACCCAAGAGGGCTCGGCGGAACTTCAGGGAGCTGCCGATCAGACCAAGATCTCCATCAACCTCCGCACCTAGGGAGCTCCAGCTTCGAGTGCTCTCTGCAGCTTTCTTTGGGTCTCGTCCAACCCCCAATGTTTCCATCTCCTGACGGAGTTGTAGCTGCTCTGCTGACGGGCTGCCTTCATAAGTGCCGGCTTCTGTGCGCCAAACCACCTTGAATTGGTCAAAGTTGTCCACATAGAACGAATAGAAGTCCCGAGGTGTCGTCAGAGGTGCCAAAGGAGAAGGTTCATTCATTCTGATGATCCTCCCAGGCTCGAGATTTGCTCGCATGGCCAAATTTTCAAAGCCGTCTTGTATGAAGTCGACCACGTTGCTCCAGCCCATCGGAGCACTGACCACTCTCGGGTAAGCCTTGTCTTCCAGTCCATCCTGGAAGCAGGCTCCACTGGCCTTCCGGTTGAGGACAAAGAATCCCCGCCAGGCATAGCCAGGACGATATATGTGGAAGCAGTGCTTCTGGTCCTCTGCGCAGCACAGGATGACCTCATCCTCATGAAGACAAAGTGCGCCCCAGCTCGGCCCATATCCCATCCGTTCCGACGGCTTAGTGGGTATTCGCCTTTGGAAAGTGTTGGATGGGATGAGGTTGATTATCAATCTCAATGTCCTCAACCATGTGTTGTCCTCTTTCAGCACCCAACCCTTGTGAACTCCAAAGGCTCCATTTCGTACAGCCGTCCCCTTATACATAAGGGTCTCATTGGGCTTCTCACGCTCCAGCATCTTCGCTTTCACGAGGTATGAGACGATTTTGTCCCACTCCTCCTGTGAAGTTACTTGGACGGCCGCTGTCGTACGGGGATGGACCAATTCCTCATCCGGAATGCGCAGCGAGGCTGGGCTGTCGGCAAACCCTTTCAATTCGTCGCTGACCACCTCTGTGAGATCAATCCTGGCCGCTTCACCCGGCCCAGGAGTCGTGGGCTTGATGGCATCCAGAGTCAAAGGATAAGACTTACCGATCGAGGCCCCAGTGTACAAGCCACCGAGGCTCTCTTCCAGCTTGTCCCAATCCTCGACCTGAATCTGCTCTTCGGAATGGTTTGTCCACTTCTTCGCCAGCTCCTCCTGACGGCTGACAACCTCTTGCTGGGCTGCACTCAAGGTGTTGGAGTGAAACATTGAATCAGTCAGCCACCGAGGTGTCCCACCGCCACAGTACATGGCATTCAGTGCTAGTAACTGCAGCCAGGTCCACGATTGCCAGCCACAAGCTTTTGCTCTGGCTTCACAAGCTTCCACATCCGAAGCATCCCAAACTTTTCCATTCAGTGCCACTTCTGTGAGCTGAGAGATGAGCTCCGTTTCCTCAGCGCTACCGACTGGCAGGGCAATCGGAAGTAGCTCAACCGTTGACCGCTGAAAGGTCTCCGAAGCGCAGCAGAGGAACGCTCTCGTAAAGTTCCCAAGGTGACCGGGGCGGTGCAACAGCATCGTCTTGATCACCACTCCAGCCAAACTCAGCGTCATCGGCCACGAGCACAACTTCCTAAAACCCTCTCGCCAAGCAGCGGGTGAGTTTTCAGAGCCACCTTCCAGCCTCAGCTCCTCTATCATCTGTCTTGCCCATGGTATCTCCTCCTGGGTCACATACAGACGCCGTCCTGTGAGCATATGGCGTAGCATCCCACCATTGAGCTTTGGGACCAGCGCCGCTGTGTACAGGGAATCAGCGATGTCCCGCTTGCCTTTGCCGACCATGACGCCCCATAGACCGGTAAATGTAGCAGTCACCTCTCGCAGTTCAACTCCTCGATACGTCTCCCAGAGTTTTCCTTCGGCCTCCCCCGAGCATACACTCAAGGGAACCGTTGGCAACCCCAAGAGCCGCATGAGATCTGCGTTGTGCTCCGGCGGCTCCTCTAGCAGCAACCTCCGCCAGGGCAAAGCGAGTCTGGCCACAGCGGCCTCAACCGTGGCGTCTCTCTTGTCAATAGCAGCAGTCATAACTTGACGTTGAGCCTTCTTCCAACCGAGGGGGCTCTTGATGTACTTCCGGAGTTCTCTAAAAAGGCTAGTCAAGCCGGGGGTCTCCCCTAGGGCTTTCAACATCCCCTTCTGCTTCTCATCCATGCTTCGCTCACCAGCCAGCTCGTCAATCACCTCCTGCTCCACATACACCTCACCTTCAGGGTGATTCACCATCTCTTCCCTTTCTTCCCTTTGCCTTTTCCTTTTCGATTCTTGCCCCCATTCGCGGGAGGCATGTCGTCTTTTCCTCCGCCTTCTTTCTTGTCCTCGGCCTGAGGAGCCTGGGGGCTCACTTCCCACTGGCGCCGTCGCCTCGGCCACTGGTCCAGGAAGAGCTTGCTTTCCGCTTTTGCTTCCTGCTGGGCCGCCTTCAGCTCCTGCCGGAACCAGGCCCTCTGTTCCCCTTCTGCCGGGATCAGCTCCAGTTGTGTCGCCTGGGTCCACGTGCCCTGGGTCACAAAGACTTCTATGGCCTTGATCCGCTGCAAAGCTATGTCCAGGGCCCTCAGTCCGTCGTTGTTGCAAATCAGGTCGGCCATGGTTGTCAACGTTCGTAGTTCCCGAAGATTCCTCAGTCCGATCATGGACTCCGGGCACTTCACCAAATAGATCTGGCTGAGGTAAGCCCGAGCTACTGCTGGGAGCTCCTGACTTCCGGATGCCGTTCCCCCCCCCGTGCTGCGTTGCAGAAGTTCGTTGAATCTCTTCAGCGTCAGGTTCGCCAAAGAGCCGGGGTGCTCCTGATGCAACCTCTGGAGCTTCTCGACCCCTTGGGGTAGGGCGGCTAATCGAAAATCCGAGCCATCAGTACTTGTGCTGCTTTCCGAAGACACAGATGAAGACTCCTCCTCAAGACGCTTCTTCTTCCTCTTGTCGTCCTTTCCTTTCTTCTTCTGATCTTTCTTTTTCTTCTTCTTTTTCGCGTTCAGCTTGAGGGCCGACAACTCAGGCGCTGAGGCCGCTCGCTCTTTGATAACTTCATCCAATCCCGAGACTGCTTTACGCTCCTTCGGAAGGTCTCCTCCCTCCTTTTCTGTCTTTTGCCGCTTTGTGGCCCCTCTCTCCTCCTTTGGAGCCTCTCTGTCAGCCTCCACGGCACCCAGAGCGTTCGCAAGCCCTTGAATGCCAGCTTCTCCCGCCTCAACTCCCCTCTCCCTCCCGGGTTCACCACCAGCAGGAGGCCCCACTGGCGTGGCTCCGGAAGGTCGAGACTCGATGAGGCGTTCAATCTTTATCTTCTCATCGTCAGAAGGCCATGTCAGACTCATAGCGCTTCTTCCAGGAAGTAGTCGGAAAACGTCCATGTGAAGGGGGTTCCGGTAGAGAGTCACCATTGGGCACCGATGTGCCTGACGCCCGCACACATGCAATGGGACTGTCTTGTCCACATAGGTCTGGTCATGCCACCAATCAAAGTAGGGATCCTCTATGGCCACAAGCTGAGAAAGCCACACTTGGCCATCATCTCCGGCTCCTTCTTCACCCCGAGCTCGAAGTTCTGCCACTGCTCGTCCTTGTTGAGCACCGTGGTCGTCATACACGGCAAGCTCCACCAGGCATCCACTTTCCAAACCAATGAAATGGTCTGGCTTTGCCTTCCGCCCGGTGCGTCGCCAGGGTTCAGGCTCCACCATGAGTTGCCTGGGCCTATCCCCAAGATGACAATTCACCTTGAGGAGCCAGAACAACCCACGATGAAACCCCTCCCCGGGTCACAGCCCTATGGCTCCTCAAAGGATTTTTCCCTGAAAGAGCCCAAGTGCTACGGAATTCAAGCTGATTTCACACTATCATTACGGAGGCCCAAGAGTTAGCACGTAGGTACTTTGAGGGAGTATGTGTGTTACGTAGGTCGTCTAAAAGGTAGCATGTACCTAGTGTGAGGCTGGTAGTCAGAAATGCTGCAAAGGCTGGACCTCAGAAATGCTGCCAATAGCCTGCAAATAGAAGGGAAGGGGGTGCTACCTGGGGACCCATACCATTGGGGGGGTAGGAAGGCAGAAGACGAGACCATATATACATAAACACAGATATATATATATATATATATATACATATATATATGTTGTGATGTGTGTGTATATATATATATATACATATATGTATTTATGTATGTATATATGTATGTATATATATGTATGTATGTATTTGCACTCGCATATATATATGTATAGGCACTCATATATTCATATTTATGTGTGTGCATATATATATATGTGAGTGCTATTGATTTAATTGTTTACAAGTGTTTGTTTATATGGAAATATGTGTGCCATGTGTATAATATACATATATGTGTATGTTATAGATGTAATACATGCGATATGATATGGAACTAAGGCTTCACTTAAGTCAGGTGATAGCCCATAGCTCTCGTAGCAGATCATCTTCAGGGCTCAGTGGTAATCGTTAGGTCTCACTAAGTTTTCTTCGTGGTAATGTGGTACACCCGATGCAAAACACGAAAAGCATACCGCAGGTACTCTTTAAAAACATGATGATAAAAAAAAAAATACAAATAATGATAGTAATACTGATCATGGTATGAATAATAAATATTCTGGTAATAATACTAATGCTAATTAAAGTAATACTAATAAAAGTAACAGGAATAATGGTAAATAGTAATAGTTATAGTGATCAAAAATATTTAATACTAATAGTGAATAGCCTTGATATTAATTAATTAGTAATGCATAATAGTAATAATAAGTAATAATCATTAATAATAACAATAAATATATATATATACACATTTACCTATGTATATCTATATAACTCATTCTACATAATACAACAATAATCCATGAATTACAGTTCGAAATTTTTGGGGTTGCCATACCGAAAAATATCTTTAAAACCAAGAGGTGACACCATTCAGGTCACGGGGTCAAAAGTTCATTGGCCCGCCAAAAAAATGAATTCCTCAGTGTTTCCATGTTTCTCTCCCAGTGCTCTGCGTGATGTCCCAATTTTTTCTTGGTTCCATCCTAAGTCTTCTGGGGCCGCCCCAATTGCTCGACCTTTTCGCTGGTTTTTCCCACTGAAACCGGAGATTTTTCAAGACCAAGCTTCGGTACTTCTTCAGTACTTGGTATCCAGGATGGCTTGCCCAGGTGGTTTCAAAGAGAACGCCTTAGCCAAGGCGACCTTCGGGGTGTTTTCTTGGTTACAAAATGCCAACTCTGGAGTATGTTAACATACAGGTCCAGTTGATGACAGTTCTCACCTCCGGAATTGAGGAGAAATCATGCAGCTTGGGAGCTATCCACGTACACCTTGAGGTGCAAATGGCGGCAGTTTTGAAAGGTCCCAGCATTCAGTCGCATGTTCAGGAAGAGGTCACCCTCCTCTCAAGCAGGGCAGCCCAAAGCTTCGAAAAGTTTGCCCGCCGGCAATCCAACACTGGCAATTGGAAAAAAAAAATCACTGTTGATTCTTAGATGTTTTAGGTCTTTAAAAAGTCTTATGTAATATTATGCAACACCATTTATACAGTTTGTCTCTTCATCTCTTCAAAGACCATTTTTGCCCACGCCAGGTCTGGGGTCCCGCCAGCACCTGGCGGCCAGGCGCGGTGACGTCCATGGCCTTCGAAGCCAGGCTCCACAATTCCAAGAGCTCGGCATCGGTGCAGTCACGTTGGAATTGCACCTGCAGCTGATGGCTCATGAAAAAATTGTGGCATGTATCGGCATGTATAGCCAAATTCGCCAACATTCCCATTTTCAGTAAATGGCCATCTGGAGAAAATACCGGCATACACCATGTTCAACAAACCCATGCCCAAAAATATATGTGTATATATATATGTGTGTATATACATATATATATATATATATATTCATATGCGTAATGGAGTATCTCATTTATACCATTTATAGTACTCTATCGTTTTATAATGATTTACAATAACGAATAAAATTCGTGCCAGTTACAAATGATTATGGGATAATTGCCGCAGCGATTAAGCGCCATACCCATGATATATGCTAGAGGGATGGAGTCTATAATGGAATATGTACGGTAGTGGAATACATAATGTCGGCTATATATTCCGCTATGTTTTATATTCCAATGTATTAGCAGTATATCCCAGTAAATTTATGTTTGATTTTTAGCCCCAGTATCTTTTCCTGACATGTGCATCCCAGAAAATGGTGAGATTTATCATATCAGCTGGGGTTATACCCCCAGAAAACTTGGTCCAACAAATGCTGTAAAACCCCATCCTTGTCCCATTCAATAGTTGTCAGTAAATCCCTTAATGCCTTAATGATTGTTGGTCAAAATCCGTCTATAGCGGTGGATCCTACACATATTACATCCCAACCACTCCTGATGTTTAGGCAAATGTCAAGAACCTTCACAATAATTGACAATAATGATGTATACTTAAAAGGTTATCCCACAGATGTGAAATGATGTATGTATGGAGTTCCACATACATGTATAGAATACATAGGTATATCTAGAAACGATGACATTTATACAGATATATTTTGTGTATATGTACACATGTATACAGATAGAGAGCTGCATGAAAAAACTGTGGTTGCCAATTGAACACTTAAAAAAGAGAAAAGAAAGTGGTTGCCAATTGAACACTAAAAAACACATTTTCATGCAGAAGAAACAAATGGAACAACAACAACAACAACCACCACCACCACCACCACTACCACGACCACCACCACCACCACCACCACGGCGACCACCACCACAACCACAACCACAACAACAACAACAACAGCAACAACCACAACAACAACAACCACAACCACAACAGGAAACCACAACAACAACAACAACCACAACCACAACCACAACAACAACAACAACAACAACAACAACAGTAACAACAACAACGACAACAGCAACAACAACAACAACAATAAACATAACCACAACCACAACCAAAACCACAACAGGAAACCACAACAGGAAACCACAACAACAACAACAACAGCAACAACAACAACAACAACCAACAACTAACAACTAACAACCAACAACCAACAACCAACATCCAACATCCAACAAACAACAACCAACAACCAACAACCAGCAACAAACAACAAACAATGATCAACAAGCAACAAAAAGAAAACAAAAAAAAAACAACCAACAACAAACAACCAACAGCCAACAACCAACAACCAACAACCAACAACCAACAACCAACAACCAACAACCACCACCACCAACAACAACAACAGCAACAAGTAACAACAACAACAACAAACAACAAAGAACAAAGAACAAAGAACAAACAACAAACAACAAACAACAACAACAACAACAACAACAACAACAACCAAAACGACGACGACGACGACGACGACAACGACAACAACAACAACAACAACAACAACAACAACAACAACAACAACAACAAACAACAACAAACAAACAACCAACAACAACCGACAACAACCGACAACAACCAACAACAACCAACAACAACCAACAACAACCAACAACAACCAACAACAACCAACAACAACCAACAACAACCAACAACAACAACCAACAACAACAACAACAACAACAACAACAACAACAACAACAACAACAACAACAACCAAAACGACGACGACGACGACGACGACGACGACAACGACAACAACAACAACAACAACAACCACAACAACAACGACAACGACAAGGACAAGGACAACGACAACGACAACGACAACGACGACGACGACGACGACGACGACGACGACAACAACAACAACAACAACAACAACAACAACACAACCACAACCACAACAGAGAACCACAACAGAGAACCACAACAGAGAACCACAACAGAAAACAACAACAACAACAACAACTACAACTACAACTACAACTACTACTACTACTACTACTACTACTACTACTACTACTACTACTACTAGAACTACTCCTCCTCCTCCTCCTCCTCCTATTCCTCCTCCTCCTCCTAATCCTACGCCTGCTCCAACGCCTACTGCGACTCCTCTACTCCTTCCTCCCTTCTTCCCCAAGTACTACACTGGTAGTGCCGGTATCTAATGACACTGCCTACAGCATTAGCGTCGTCTACAGGTGCTCGTCACAGGCCGCACACGGTACTGATCGACCAGTACTCATTTGGTATGCGTTCCATTGGTTGTTCAAGCACGCACTTGCTACTCAAGCTGCTTCTGATCTACGGCTCTGTCTTCGTCTCTTCTTCTCTCAGGCTTCCACCTAGCGTGCACGTCAACCTCCCTTGGGGCAATCTCTCTCCGCTTCCATCCTGTCTCCTTCCATGCAGCGGTCTGCTGTCAAGCCAGATTCTCATACATAGTACCTGGCGCTACTTTGCTGGGGGCAGAACTAATTTGGTATACGGTCAATAGGTTGTTACAGCAAACCTTGCTACACAAGCCGCTTCCGTTTTACGGCCTTGTCGTCGTCTTCCTTTCTTATTCTTCTTATTTTTCTTCTTCTTCTCCTTCTTTTCTCTTCTGCTCTCTCGCGGGCTTCCACCTACAACGCACATCAAACTCCCTTGGGGCGACCTCTCTATGGCCGGGCTTGCCGAAGGCACTTAAATAGATTGATAAAAACTGACATTGAAGGCCTGAGTTGACTCCCAGCCCATGAACACCTGGGAGCCCCCGCGAAACGCTCTAAGACCACCACCAGCATTGGACGTCCCTGGGGGAACGGAAGGAACGTTCCAGCCCGGAGAGTCACATGTACATGTTGGCTAACAAGCGTGCCCGGTTCGGATTCCTTACGCAGATCATTTTTGATACGGTTGGGGACATGGTGACATGGTCAGTTCCTCCAATTTTGCGCTTTCGGAATGGACATGTTCACTCACAACTTGGAGCTCTCGCGAGGATAAATGGGCTACGTTTCAGTCATGGATCGAGACCCTTTTGGAGAATACGTTGGAGGTTGGAAATCCTGGTATCAAACCATAGCAGTTGTCCAAAAATTTGGCTAAATCCAGAAATTCAGCGGTTTAAAAATAATGTTCCATTAAAATTGCCATATGTCTTGTTGGGCCGTAGTGTATATATATATAATTATACACATAATATATATATATATGTAGATGTACATGTACATGTACATTACATTACATTACATACATGACATGTACATGTACATGTACATGACATGACATGACATGACATGACATGACATTACATACATACATATATTATATATATATACATATACACATGTCGCATGATATCTATGTCCCATCAATCTATATCCCAATGTGATATCCCAATCTGGCCTGGGCATCCAGCGCACAGCGCGTCAGATCTCCCTGGAGAACGGTGATGTCCCGGGAGGTGATGGGAAGTTTCACATGCCTCGGCACCGTTTCGGAGGGGGCAAATGTTGTGGGGGACCCCGCGAACCCCCTGTGAAATGGTGGATGAATTGTGGGACGTCTTGGGAAATTTGGGAGAACTGTTGGGGAAAATTCTCTAGATCTGTTTCTCTTCTGGAATTTCCATAAAATGCCAGAAATTGTAGTATGCCGGTATGCCCCAGTTTGACATTTGCCAATCAAGCTGCCACATTCATGGATTTAAATTCCATTGCATGAGAAGTGAGTTGGCGTCTATCCCGCTACAGTAGATATGCTTACCAATCTCATCCGGTCCAACAATGGCCTTTGGCTTCCATATTGTTGGACTTAAGTCAGATGAGAATAGGGACAAGCACAGATACAAAGATGATCAAAGATCAAAAATGAATGCAACATTGCTCTTTGATGTACAAAAGAAGGTAGCAGAAAAGGAAATGAACTCTATAAACGCATCTGATGGCGGAACATACATTTCTTCAACTCAGATGCACTGCATAGCTGTCAGATTCCTGGAAACCCATGTGGGGATAATCATCCCAAATATCCCAAGGTTGAAACAAAACGATTCAAGACATCTTGGAAACAGTTGAAACCACCAGTTTGGACCCAACCGTGCCGAAAGCCTCCCTGCAGCTTGGGGAACTTCCCAGAGGCATCTTGATAGTCGATCTGGGCATCCAAATCCAACAGGGCATCGGCATCTGAAGCCCGGAAGCGTGAGAACACCACGAAAAAATATTGCCGCCAACCCCCACGAAAATGAAAATAGATCTGACTTGTAGTGGAACTTAGTTTAAAGTTTGTTTTTAAGTTCTTGTTCCCAGGCTTTGGATGGTTTTGGTGTCTCAAATCCACCAAATTTGGTCTATTCTTGCACGAGTGGGAACGCATCGTGGTGCGTTGGGTTCCAGAAACATCCACAATCCACATGGGTGTTTATCAGAAGTGAGAATCTCCATAGCCCAAGAAAATGAGGCTTTGCTAAAAAGAAACTGTCCATGTGTTGGTTTTCTTGAATCTTAAAGGGGGTCAAAGTCGTGGGGACCCAGTCATCAGCACCTGCGGGTTCTTGCTTTCTGGCCGCATCTGCGAAGACAAACACAGAGAAACCTGCACAGCTGGGCAAAACCGGCATCTCAAAATGGAAATCATCCGAAATCATCCGAAATCCACAAAAAGCGGCGATCTGAGAAACAAACAAGCAGTTTGGGGCTCCAAAATCTTCTAAACTCAATTCCTCAAAACCCTGCATCGTCCCTTTTTACCTATTTTTTCATAGGCATTCCCCGTTCATGGATGGTGATATTCCGATATTCCCCAATATATTGGCTAGAATAGTCCCTCCAATCATCAACCAATCATCAGTGATGCTCCCATCTACTTTAAAACCCCATCCACAAAATCATGGTGAAATCCTGCAATCCTGAAATCCCCAAAGGCTCATCATCAACCAGCAGGGCTTTGGAAGACTGGTTTGAAAAACCTGCCCGTTGGATCAGCTTCTCCATCTCCTCCGGGTTTTGAGCTGCGAGGTCGGAAGGCGGTGCGGAACCAGCTGTGAGGCGCAGGTGGTAGTTCTCATGACCTGAAAAGCGATTCAACGGCGTTCAGCGAAGAATTTGGACGTCAACCAGCGAAAATCGTGATTTTACCAACAGAATCGCGATTCAACCGTCAAAAATCGTGATTTCACCGTCAAAAATTGTGATTTCACCATGAAAAATGTCTATTTTTGACCCATTGAAACTGAGTCAGTGGTCCCCCTTTTGCTCACCTTCCACCTTCTCCACCACCTCCAACACCTCCCGCAGAAAGCGCCGCAAGCGCTCCGGCTCTGCCGCGAAGCGCGCGAAACCGCCGCTGGAAACGCCGTCGACACCGCAGGGCGCCAGCAGTAGGGAGCTACTGGAGCCCTGGGAAAAACCCGTGGATCTTCGGCAGTGGATCTTCAGATCTTTAGAAAATGTCCTTTTTTTGGATTTGGTTAGATCACTTGAAAAAGTATTTGTTGAAGATGATATCCGACATAGTTGGGTGTTGAAAATAAGGATATTTACCAAGCTCTGATCTTCTGCTGACCTTTTTTGATATAGCTTGTCTGAAAAGAGTGCATCCCAAAATCCCCTGGTGTATCATATATTTTGTTTTTTCCCTTTGAACTGGCTATATTGGAGATACATACCACTTTCAAACAGACCCATCTGTTTGAATGATTTTTTGCAGAATGGGATCTATGCTCCTTGACTTTTGGGGGAGATACGTGGCTTTTATCTTTTTGTTCTTTGGTATGATATGTGTGGATTATGTTATTTAAGAGTGGGATTGATTTTCTTCGTTTTGTGGGAGACATTTTGCAACTTCTTTTTTGTGGTATATCTGGTATATATGTTGGGACTTGAATTGATGAAAATTCTTATAATATTATAGTAGCAAAACTGCAATAGTTGGATGGTTAAAACCATGGTTTTCTCTTGGTTTAACCAGAAACATCACTCTACCAAGCTAGGAAATCTGCTAGGAGAAGCGGCTGTCTGGTCCAAATTCCACCTCGTTACGTCCAGGTGTCAAACATAACTCTGGTCAATGATTCCAATGATATAAATTTGGGCTAGAAAATAAATGGCGAAAGAATGACCGTCTGCTGCATGGTCCATGGATGGGCCTGTTTTTGGTTCATGCCTATCTGAAAAGAAACACAAAAGCCCTCACAAGCGTTGCAAACATATGGGGTTGTCTGAAAATATGGTACCCACAAGATTGATAGATGACCTTGATAATTGCTATACTTTGGTGGTATCCCGCATTTTTGGGCAAACCCATCCATTTCCTCCTGATACCACCGGCAAGCACTGTCACCCAAGAACAGACCAGGCTCTTTCCTCTTCCGGGTGTATGCCACAGTGCCAAGCACTTCCATTGACATCCAGCAAGCGCGTTCCCAGTCAAGTAAATACGAAGGTCACAAACAAATCACTGCTTCTCAAACTTTGGCCAGTTTTGTTTCAGCATGGTTGATGCCAGTTTTATCAGTCTAGGCCTTGTAAATAGCATTTGGGGGTTGCAAGATTCACATGTTTCGGCGTTTTTGAGCCAAGCTCGATTGGCGGACCCAGTCCCAAAACCCAGTCCCAAAAGGCAGCTGAACGCTACAGCCGCTACGGCCTCTGCACCACCGCACGGCTGAATAGAGTCCCTTGGGTTCCGCACTCGTCTGAAGGCTTTGCCAGACAAAGGTGGAAACGAGGAGATGAATGGGTCCAAACCCCCACAGTAAGTCAATTTTCATCCCAGTCTTGGTTTGAACTGCATTGCATACCATTTCCATTTTCTTCAGAAAAGGGAAAAGCTCTGAAGTTACTGAAGTGGTTGAAATACCAACACACTGTTGACTGATCACTGGCCCTTAACGCCTTAACCTTTGCCACCGAGCCGAAAACATGACGATCACCTGGCCATATCAGCTGGCTTTGGGTCAAACCTTGGGCTCATTGTACTACTTCTTCAAGATTCTTCAAGTTTCAAAACTCATTCTGGTGGAAACAACACCCGAAAAAATCCATCAAAATGCATGGAATTGGTGTATTTTTGTGGGGATGGACAAATTCAGTGTTTAAACAACCACGTGACTCAGATGCCAACCTGCCGTCCGACATAATTACCAAGACCGCTGTCCGCCATCTCTGATATGAAATTTTCTATCATTGAACCACACGCAAATTTTCATGCTGAACTCTCGAAACAGAGGTCCACTCAAATGAGCACTTGATTTTCTTGAAGAAGTATGTGCATCCTTTGACTCAAGCTGGTCAGATTTTGAAGCAAAAATTGTCGAAGAGCTAGCAGCTGGTTCACTTGATCAGTTGGATTTGGTCACATGGTCGAATAAAATCTTATTTGCGATGTCCAAGTTTTATCAAACACCAGCTTCTCACATGCACAATTGCCGTGCTTAATTCTTTTTATTGTGGGGAGTTGTTCCTTCATATTCCCCTCCAATGCAGCTTTTTCACCTTTTCAAGGCAGTGTCGAGATGCATAGCACGGTCAAGGCCAGCCAGGACTGCAGATGGGGGCTGCCCACGGTCAGCCGCCTGAGAAGGTGCCAACCTCCCAGCAGCAGGGCTGCCAGGGCACCGTAGATGTGGCCCAAGTAGTCGGTGGCGGCAAACTCGCGCGGTGGGCCCAGGGCCAGCAGAGAAGGATAGGCGCGGAAGAAGCAGTGAACGAAGAACCAAAAGAGGAGGGAATTCGACACAGTGAGCTCAGCTGGAAGGGAGAAAGCCACCAGGAGCAGAACCAGGAAGACACTTCCAAAGGGCAAAGGATAGCTTCGGAGCCTCGTACTGAGGGGAGAAAAGATTTCTGGGATGAACCTAGCCGCCAGCAGCAACCCATTGCCAGTTTCTGGTGAAATTCCAAAGAACTGCGCCAGTCCTGCTAAGCCCAGCCCTGAATGACGTCCCCAATGTTTTGGACCTTCAACTTGTGCATCTCTTCACCCAAGATCAGTATCAGCACGGGTTTCCAAGGGACAAAATGGATGTAGATGTATAGTTAATAGGTAACTTTAGGATCTATGTGTAGCTGACCCAAAAAATGTGTGTTCTTTGGATTCTTTGGCCCAACCTCAAACTCTCCTTGATCACCGACCAACAGGACGGCCAGCACAGCGATACCGTATACGCAAGCACTGGCTCCTCTGCTGTTGGACAAATTGGCGATGGCATCGACATGTTCGCGTGGCATCTGGCTGAAGTCCGGGTTCCGCCTCGCCATGATCAAGTTATATGGGATGAATATGGAATGAATTGTGGTCATGGTCATCCAACCATTGGGAATCCTTACATTGCCCACTATAATTCCCTGGTGCTATGACCATGGTGGCCATTGGCAAAACTGGAAACTTGTAGTCGTACAAGTTATAGCCAGAAAAATGATGGAAGTACATCCTGCAACTCTCACTAACGCAGATTCATACAAGGCGCCATTTTTTGATATTTTTTGCGGAGTTGGTGTGACCTTTACTCACATCACCCAGGCGGTTTCATTGTCGAAAGCTCAAAACACCTGATTTGGCCAACCTCAAGGTCCATCGCAAAGTGAGCCAGCTGCAACTACAACCCACAGCTCCGCAGATCAGGAAGACCACCATGAAAAACCTGGCATTTCGAAGGTGAAGCCAACTTTCACTGGATTGATTCAAGATGTTCGAGATATTGAATGGAAATCTACAGGAAACCATTGTTTTCTCACCAAATCTCAGGGCGGTTCCTGTAAATGTTCCTTTGAAACTAGTGAAACTTGTGACATCGATTCATAGCGCTCAAAGTTTGAGACCAACGCTGAACTTTCCAATCTTTCCAGTGACTCAGGATCAGGGTTTGGGTCAGGTGCTTCCAGATCTTCCAGCAAAGTTACTCGACTTAAAGGGCAACTGTGGTGGTTCCAACACCCTGCGCCAAACTTTGAGAAAGGAACCACGTGCCAATCTCCACCTCTAGTGGTACACCGGCCAGAATCATCAAGAACGCTTCTCTCAAGAAATGCGAGTGCGTGCCTGCGACAGTCACAACGACATCAACACCGACGGTTCAAAGAAAACTATCATGCGGGATGATAGGATGACAGTGATCCACAATACCAAGTTACTAAGTTGCAGGGTTTTGCACCAAACACTCCTTGCTCGAAAAGCAGTTGATAGCCGAGTTGCCATGCAAGAAACTGCTGGAGAACATGACCCACAGCTTCCCATGCAACAAGGCATCTCCCGTGAAGTCCAGGTGTTCGCCTAGGTGAGTGCGAGCTAAGCACTTGGTTCCTTCGAATAAATCAACCCAACCCAAAAATAAAACTTGATCGCTTGATCAACCCTACTGACTCCATAGACTCTAATGGATGGTGGCAACTCTGACTTCAACTCTGAGCCTTTCAAATGGATCGCAACATGTCTAGTGGCACAAAGTTAGGCTAAAAATTTAAGGTCTGTCATGATTTTAAGCCAGAAAGGTTTGGGCCACTGCTCACGCGAACAAATCGGATGATTTGGCCTCAGAATCCCAATAGTTTTTGCTAGTATCCCTATGGCCCTAAGATACCTGCTGTGGTCGGTGCGTATTCTATAAAAACTGGGTGCTAACATGCCCATTGGTTGCATCCCCAACTCCCGCCACTGTATATCCTCATCGATAATGGCTCAAAACGGGTGACACCCTTCAGAACCCGTAAATTCGATTTTTGAGTTGCTTCTGTATTTTGCTGGCCTCCAGCCACCCCAAACAAAGATCCAAAAGTTCTCTTAGAAAAGGATAGGTATCTGCCCCGGAACCCTCCGGAACCTCACCATCTGCACCGGAACCCTCCAGAACCGCACAGAACCCTCCCGAGCCTTAGGAGGTATCTTCACCGGTATCTGCACTGGAACCCTCCGGAACCTCACCACGCATCTTCACCTAGATCCTCCGAAACCTCATCAGGCACTGTAGCTGCACCGGAAACTTCCGGAACCTCACCAGGTACCTGCCAAAACCCTCTAGAATCTAGAACCTAACCAAGTATCTGCACCGTAACCCTCCGGAACCTTACGGACTCTAACCCTCCGGAACCTCACCGACTACCTTCACCGGAAACTTCCGGAACCGCACAAGGTATCTGCACCGGAACCCTCCGGAACATCACAAGGTATCTGCACGCGAACCCTCCGGAACATCACAAGGTATCTGCACCGGAACCGTCCGGAACCGCACAGAACCCTCCGGAGCCTCAGCATGTAATCTTCACCGGAACCCTCCGGAACCTCACGAGGTATCTGCACCAGAACCCTCCGGAACTGTGTCCGGCACCTGGTGTTAAAGCTGCACTGGATCGCACCGGAGCTAATCTGCGGTAAAGACACTACACCACTTGCGACAGCCAAGGACTCCCTCGAGGCCGTGAGCCTGTGACTCAACAGGTGATATGGCACAACCATGAACCAATGGATATGGATGTGGACGTCAAATGGATATATAGTGTGTATATATATATATATATGTAGTGGATAGAGCGGATAGATATATAGCGGATATATAGTGTATTGTGTATATTATATATATATCTACAGTATACGAGCGGATATATAATTGCCAATAAGTATCAATGTCAACCACTTGGGATGAACCATCCCATAAACCAATAAACCATGACTGGAGGTCGTATTTAAAAAAATGTCTAGGGGTATAGCCAATTTCATAAACCTCAAACTTGGGGATGATTGATAAATTATTGATCTTACATTTTACATGTTTTACCGCGTTAGGCAAATCACAGACCTTCCACCATCTTCCACCTGCAGATTCTGATGGCACTCAAACAAACAGGCAGGGATGCTTTGCCTCTAAGTTGAAAGTTCACGCATTTATAACATAAAACTGAACACCTAGCTAGATAAAGTCTTGTTCTGCACCAACTGTTGTACTACATCGTTCTGGCATTTTTGGAAGACGTTGACAATTCAATCAATCAACAACACTCCTGCAAACCTTGATCCCAATGTCAGGAAACCACAGCAGTGTCAAACTGAGCGCTGAATTTGTCGAAGGCGCCACAAGCATTGCTGTTGCCAGCACCAGTGTGCCGTAAGGGACTTGCCCAGGCTTGCCAGAGACATCCATGGAGCAGCAGCCGCACAGCACACAGCTGTACAACTTGCCACTCAAAACACCTGCTTTGTTGATCTTTGTTGCGGTTTTGAGTTCCTTATAGTTCCTTAATTCCTTAGCTTGGCTTCAAAATCTTTAGGGAATGCGTTACACGGCTACCGGACCGTTGCGGTTCACTGAAAATATCGTCGCACCTTGGCCTCGTACCTGGATCTCGGTCCATCACAAGTGTTTGGACCACTTTCGGAGCCAAGCTGCAGAAGAAAATCATGATACGATGTGACGATTGCAAAATGCATTGTGACGGCTCGGGAGTACCAAGTTCAAGCAACCACTTGTGATGGCCAAGAAAAGATTGAGTGACGTCACCGTGAGAAACAAGTCTCTTCATCCTTTCAGATTTCAGCAGCAGCTGTTTTAAAGCGAACGGTACCTGCGTCAAAGGCTGCTTCGCCCGAAAATCCAGCAAGTGCTGTAGCAGATGTCAACAATACACACACGCCTCCAATTTGTAGATGTCCAACCTGAGATAGCACCGCACCCGAGAATCAAATGAATCAAAGATTCTGTGACTCAGAATGCGGGTTTTTCGCCACGTTTCATGGCCCAACCCCTGGATGACCCCAGTCGACTGCAGGTTGCCCGACACGGTGGTTTTTTGATCATGAAGTAGAATCCATATGATATCAAAACAACATATTGTCATATAGTCACAAAGATCCAACCCGAATTTAGGGGCTCCGTTGGGACCTCTGCAACATCTGTTCCTGGGCCTATCAGCCAGGCTGGAAACCTTCATGGATGGCCACCAAAAGCCTTGTCTCTCCTAAGACTGTCCCCCAAAATCGTTCCTCTCTAGTAATCAAACCTGGCAATCGAAAGTTCAATTTATTTTCAAATTGTCTATATATGAATAGATGACCTATTTTTTGCCATCTTAGATGGACTGGCGGCTCTTTGGACGTGGAGCATCTTTCCATCCTCCGGCGCCGGAAAATCCTCGCGAGAAATGGAGCAGGCAGCCCCCAGAGCCGCCAGCACCGCATCCAAAGCATCGGCACCCGAGTCGGCTACCAGGGCTGGAAGCAACTTCCTCGGCAAACCAACGTCGTTAACGTCACACCAAGTGTTTTGACGAAACCAGAAACATGTGGATTTCACGCAAAAGATGGAGATATGTAATATATAGAGGTGATAACGAGGTGATTCATATTTTGGTGGCTGAAACATGGCTAATCTATTCTTCACCAAGTCTTACTCTCTGATAATACATCCTGGCAAAGTTCCCATAGCAGCATAATCATCATTGCGAAATTCAATGTTCCGGGCATGAGGACGTTAATGCGTGATATGCTGCAAATGTTGTATTGAGCGCTGATTTGAAGAATGTGTTCTAACACACGTCGTCTGCCGAAGAAAAATGGGGTATGTGGTATGCTTTTTTATCCACCGTGGTCGTGGTGGTCAGTTTGATCAACCAGTGGCTGGGGCATCCCCTGATTCTTGGATCTCTGATTCGGTGACTGGTGGGTGAATATTCCAACCCCCGTAGGTCCATGTCAAATCCTCAGGTGCTGAATTGGTCAAACCAGGTATTTACAGAGGGACTGGAGAATTCAAACTGTGTAGGAAATCTGTGTCAGGTTTTTCTACCTCTCGCCCCAATATGTTTTTCACATTTACAGTTGTTCTCTGTGATCTGTCTCTCAATCAACACCCTGGTGAACATCAATATGGAGGGCAATTGTGGATGTTCATCCACTCGTTAGATTCTGACATGGTAAAAAAACACAGGTTTTGACCCATAGCGATCTCATCTCATACTTGCTCACACGGCACCAGCTGCCCCCAAAAGTCTACGTTGAGGTGCGGATCAGCCATCTGCACCGATAGCAGGCTCTTGCTGTTTCTCCCGATGGGTACACCTCTCCTCACATGTTGGAAAGATCACATCCTACCTTGGGGCCTTGGGGCCTTGGGAGAAAGGAAAGATACTGGCAGTGATACTGGATAATTACATCCCACTCGTCTTGTAACGCAGCCAAGCATCTTCAAACGATCCAAGATCACCCGTCGCCTTCGGCCATGCTTTGCAGTTTTGCCCTTGTAGGGTTCTGTGTAAAGCTCCAGGCGCTTTAGCACAGAAGCTGGGCAACTCTCCATCAAAACGTGGCTACCCGAAAAGTCCATGCATGGGACAACACAGAATCCTTGCTGCGACCTTGGCTGTGCAGGTGTCACCCCAGCGGCTCTCAGGTGTATGAGTGTATGACCACAAAAACGCTTCAATATATCTCAACAAATGATATGATGCCAAGTAGTGAAGTTGGTATGTTCTGCAAAGTGATGTAAGAATTTTGATCGTGCCCAAGAGTTGTTCATACCAAGGTAGTCCTTCAAGCACTTCCTGAAGCTACGGTGCAACACAAAGAGCCGGCTACGCCCAAACTGAGTCGAGACACAAAGGTGCAAAAATGCCTTGGATCGCCCACCAGGTCCTGGTTGGTGCTTTCAGCCCCTCCGAAAAAAAGTCATAAAATGGATCGTCATCCCAGGGAAATAAAACATACTTTCAAAAATCACCATCTAGGATATCTATGGAAATTCTATGGATATCTAGGATCTGTTTGTACATCCTCAAATTTTGTGGCGGCAGCGGCGTCTTATGCTCCACGTCGGTCCGGCGCTTGGGTTCGCGTCGCTTGATTCCGTCAAAGACCGAGGTCGCTTCCCGGAACGCGTCAGGGGTCTGGTAGATCTTGGAAAAACGCCTGGCCCATGTGGTCCAGTTGCCCGTCATAAATTCCTTGGCGATGGCTGGTGGGCTATCCACTCCTACCACGACTGTCTGATCCTTTGTGGCTGCCATCAACTCACTCCTCACTGCAGCAGTTGCATCCTGGGGGCTCAAGCCTCCACCAGGAAGCTGCCGGGCAGGTAACACGGAATGAACCAGCAACGTCAGGTCTGGAGGTTTCTTCAAAAGCGCACACTTGGCCACGAACATCCTGGTAGTTGGAGCAGCTTGGTGTTGTGATTTTGGTGATGACACTACACACACAATGCATTTTGTCGTGCAAATTGTTTACAAAAAACATTCCATTTGCTGACCTTTTGGAAATGATTGGTTTGAAAAAACCAAAACAAGATCTACCATTTTGACAGCAAACCCCCAGTTTTCATGCCAGTGAGAATTTATGAAATGAAACATGTTCACGATCAATAAATTATTCTCATACAAAATAACGACTTGATGTCTGTACATATCATTATCATTATCATTATCATTATCATTACCATTACCATTACCATTACCATTATCTATATATATATATATATCGTGAAGGAAAAATCTCAGCTGGTATTTCGAGCATTTGTTTGAAATGGTTTGTTTACCCTGTCAAGAGCCCCCATACACCGTCCTCGTTATGGATCGTTCCATGCCTATGATCCTTGTTTTCTATGCCAAAAAAAAAGTAGAGTCTGCGCCCACAATTTTTGTTGAATTGATGATACCTTCTGGTATTTTTTCACAGTTTATGATTTTTAAATATTTTTAATAGATAAACGTAAATCATCGAACGAAATGAACAATTTTCCATAGCCATGTTAAATTACCAAAGGATAATTTGCCCTATGCGGCAAAGTGACTTTTTGCCAGCATCTGCCGCCCCGCTGAAATCAATTCCGTAAATGACCACTGTCTGCGACGGCAAAATCCTGCAGCAATTCAGCATGACAGCCGCAGGGTCCACCAAAATCAAGGGAAAAAAATAGGGGATGGTCCTTTGTTTGCCAACGCTGGGACGTTTCATCCCTCACTTTGCAGAAGTTGCTCTCATGGCGACACGGTTTCTGCCGAGGGCGCAATCAAATCAAAAAGTTTTCAAAATGAATAATATGTTACTCACCAACAACAATATGGAAATTTAAAAGAAATAATCGAAAGGCAATGAACATGTAACACCACCAAAAAAAATCGAATCTATCAGCCCAGAAACCCTCTGCATTGTTGTTACCACCTTTGCTGCCGAAAAACAATGATGAAATTTGGGGTGAGTCATGGACCACACTGTGTAAGTTGCATAATTGACATGACCCATTTTAAACACATACATGATGAACTAAGTCAGCTTGACAACATGATAACGGACGTGATCCATTTCCCAGTGTTTCCAACGCAACATCAGTGACAGCGACAATTGCATTGGTAGCCAAATGTCGAAAAGATCAAGGCCAAAAATTTGTTTGGCATATTGCACAGGTTCTTGAAACCCTGCCTTTCAATAAATCAAGATGTCCTTCAACGGTCCGAGTTTGTTAGTGTTCATTCCACGTGTTTCAACTGAATACCAGAATCAAATACAAAATGACGCATCCATGGCCCCTTAGGATTCAACCCGTTTGTGTGGGATGATCTAACATCCAATTTGTGGAAATAAGGACTTGTCAGCATCAGGTGTTCTTTCCAAGGCGACCTGACCACACCAAATCAGAGAATAAAAAAAAAATGTTTTCGTGTGAATTTTCAATGTACTCGTGTTGAAATCAAATCGTGTTTTTGGAACAAAAAAACAAACGTACATTCAAATACTTTTCGATTTCCCAGAGAATTGGGATGCTCTGAACCTTTACAAACCCCTGTCTATGTGCATGTGTGCACGCACGCAAAGAGCAAGGAATTGGTTCACAAACCTTTGTAGGTTTTCAAAATTAAATTCAAGCATGCTGGGGCGTAAGTGCAAATACCGTTTGCAATCCACGGAACAACATGTCATGACCCCTTTAACGTGCAAATCCAGAATTTTATGGACTATGAATTTTCTACCATATGACCCAGTCCCAAACAGCAGTGAATCACGTTTTTGGTGGGGTCGCTTGGCCCGTCACTGGTCACATTTTTTCATCATGTTTCGCTGCACACACAAATTTGATGTCATTGTGGGATGCAGTGGCGAGGGGTAGGTCAAGAACGTTGGTGTTACGCTGCACAATCAGATTTGATGTTGTTGTCGGATGGGGTGGGGTGGGGTGAGGTGGGATAAGATGGGTTGATTGCAAAACGGTTGTTGGGCAGGTAGAGGCAACCCCACCAGATTCAGGTTTGCGTTTTTTCCTGCACATAAACACCCGTACATATATACATACATACATAGATACATACATACATACATACATAGATACATAGATGCATAGATACTTACATTACATACATTACATACATACATACATTACATACATAACATACATAACATACATAACATACATAACATACATAACATACATAACATACATAACATACATAACATACATAACATACATAACACACATAACACACATAACATACATAACATACATAACATACATAACATACATAACATACATACCATACATACCATACATACCATACATACCATACATACCATACATACCATACATACCATACATACCATACATACCATACATACCATACATACCATACATACCCATACATACCATACATACCCATACATACCCATACATACCCATACATACCCATACATACCCATACATACCCATACATACCCATACATACCCATACATACCCATACATACCCATACATACCCATACATACCCATACATACCCATACATACCCATACATACCCATACATCCCCATACATCCCATACATCCCATACATCCCATACATACCATACATACCATACATACCATACATAACATACATAACATACATACCATACATACCATACATACCATACATACCATACATACCATACATACCATACATACCATACATACCATACATACCATACATAACATACATTACATACATTACATACATTACATACATTACATACATTACATACATTACATACATTACATACATTACATACATTACATACATTACATACATTACATACATTCATACATTACATACATTACATACATTACATACATTACATACATTACATACATTACATACATTACATACATTACATACATTACATACATACCATACATTTCATTACATTACATTACATACATACATACATACATTACATACATACATACATACATACATACATACATACATACATACATTACATACATTACATACATTACATACATTACATACATACATACATACATACATACAGACAGACATACAGACATACATACATACATACATTACATACATTACATACATTACATACATACATACATTACATACATACATACATTCATTCATACATACATTACATTACATTACATTACATTACGTTACACTACATAACATTACATTACATTACATACATTACATTACATCACATCACATCACAAACAAACAATACATACATACATACATACATACATACACACACATACATACAT
Organism: Cladocopium goreaui; assembly: GCA_947184155.2. NCBI lineage: Eukaryota > Dinophyceae > Suessiales > Symbiodiniaceae > Cladocopium > Cladocopium goreaui. Next base: position 552,900 of record CAMXCT020000336.1, on the reverse strand, counting down.
ACATACATTCATTATATTACATTTACATTACATTACACTACAGGACATTACATTACATTACATTTACTACATACATTACATTACATTACATTACATTACATTACACTACATTACATTACATTACATACATGCATACATACATACATTACATACATTACATACATTACATACATTACATACAATACATACATTACATACATTACAAGCATTACATACATGACATACAAGACATACATTACATACATTACATACATTACCTACATGACATACATACATTCATTACATACGTACATACGTTACATACATTACATTACATACATACATACATACATACATTACATACACTACATACATACATACATACATACATACACACATACATACATACATACATACATACATACATTGCATACATTACATACATACATACATACATACATACATACATGCATGCAAACATGCATACATACATGCATACATACACACACATACATACATACTTACTTACCTTGCATACATTACATGCATTACATACGTTACATAAATTACATACATTACATACATTACATACATTACATACACTACATTACATTTCATTTACATTACCTTGCACTACACTACATACCATAACCTCACATTACATTACATTACATCACATTACATCACATTACATTCATTACATACATACATACATACATTCATACATTACATTACATTACATTACATTACGTTACACGACATAACATTACATTACATACATTACATTACATCACATCACATCACATCACAAACAAACAATACATACATACATACATTCATTATATTACATTTACATTACATTACACTACAGGACATTACATTACATTACATTCACTACATACATTACATTACATTACATTACATTACATTACATACATGCATACATACATACATACATTACATACATTACATACATTACATACATTACATACATTACATACATTACATACATTACATACATACATACATACATACATACATACATACATACATACATACATACATACATACATACATTACATACATGCATTACATTACATTACATTACATTACATTACATTACATTACATTACATTACATTACATACATTACATTACATTACATTACATTACATTACATTACTACATACATACATACATACATTACATACATTACATACATACATACATACATACATACATACATACATACATACATACATACATACATACATACATACATACATACATACACACACACACACATACATACATACATTACATTACATTACATTACATTACATACATACATACATACATACATACATACTTTCATTACAGTACATTTACATTGCATTACACTACAGTACATTACATTACATTACATTCACTACATACATTACATTACATTACATTACACTACATTACATTACATTACATGATGTTACATCACATTACATTACACTGCATTACAGTACATTACATACATTACATTACATTACATACATTACATACACTACGTACATTACGTACATTACATTACATCACATCACATCACATCACATCACATTACATACAAAACACACGTAACACACATAACATACATAACACACAACATACAAAACATACATTACATACATTACATACATCACATACATTACATACATAACAGACATTACATACATTACATACATTACATACATTACATACATTAGATGCATTACATACATTACATACATTACATACATTCATATTCCGCCGTCTGAACCTGCGGGACAACTCCCACCACCAGCACCTGCGGGGAGCGGTGATGCATCCGACCAGAACATGCCTGCGCAAGACGAAAGTGAGCCGAGCAAAGAAGGGCCTGGAGAGAAGAAGAGAGGCTTGGAGATCACACCTGAGATGTTTATCGAAAATCCAGACGCCAAAAGGCTCCGAGAGCAAGAGCTAGCGTATCGCACCCTCAAGAAATGCGTTGTCGAACTGAGAATGGCCACCAATGCTGTCAATGAGGCTGCACGAGTGATTGGCAACCATCAAGATATTGGGGAGGCAATTGGAGCATCCCAAGTGAGCGTAGAGGCTCAACGAGAAGGTTTTGCAGGCTCCACAGGGGCATTTAATATTAGGCTAGTCAGCTAGAAGGCTTCACGGCCGAAATCAAAGAGCATATGAAAAGGCTTTTTGATAACCAGAACTGAGATTGGTGCCAGGACTCCAAGGCATAAGTTCCTATGTGGCAGTTTATGGCCAATTCTTTCGACCATTTTGCTACCAACATGGAAGAATTCCAAGGACTGGCACAAAAGGGCATCGAAGGACAGGCTGAGTTGGTCGCCGAGCTTAAGAAGATTAGTCAGTGCCTTCAAGCTGTTCAGGCCAGAAAACAGCAACAACCGCCACCAAAGGCCGCCGGGCAAATCCACCAATGTTAGAGAGGGTTGGACTGAATCCAGCAGTAGTGGCAATAAAGATTCAAGAAAGATTCCAGAGGGTGCCAGTTCAGTTGGAGCTGGAACTCCTGTGGCTCCTGGCAGCTACTCATGGAAGTGGGGCACTTCCTCGATCTATGACACCTGGAATGGCGATGGGCGCTGCTCGTGGAACCAGTTCCTCATAGATCGGCACCTGGAATGGCGATGGTCGCTGCTGGAAGTGGTACCAGGTGGTCATAGATTGGCATCGTCAGATGGGATAAAAGAAGGACAACCAGTGGTGCGCCAGAAGGCAATGCCCAATAGAGCCCCTTCTACTGCGGCGGCTCCATCCGCACCGATGAATCCACCTGGTTCGGCACTTCTTGCGGTCCCAAAGGATTTGAGCGAGATCATCTATGAGTGGAGTGCCATCACCGCGCTGCCGGGAGGCGAATTGAATCAGGCAAACAAAGTACAAACTGGTTTGGATAACTTCCTACCTGAAACCATTTCCAATAGACTTCTGTCTGAACCTCTCGATGCTGAAAAATGGTTGTTGCACAAAGCCAAATACGTCAAAACATCAACCAAATTCTCATGTGAAAACGTGACATCCAACCCTTGTGCATTCAGATCAGCTCGCAACACAGAAAGGATTCGTTTAATTCCCTAAGTGTCCTCTCAGCTGCTCCAACTGAACGATGCTGCTGTGGTGCGGCTCGACGAATGGAGAACGTGTAGCGACCAGTGGAATTCCCAATGATCTCTCCCACTGCCCTCTCACTCTCGGCGTGGACATCAATGGAGACTGCCTTCGAAGTCAAGCCAAAATGTTGAAGCCATACAACAATCTGTCTCCTGGCTACTTCGACATCTTCTCCGACCACGTAGCCAATGCACCTCGACATCATCTCAGTTCACGAGGATCTTCACAGAACCTGGAAGTTCATCTGCAACGATCTCACCTGTTGTATGGAGGAATGCAAAATCAGCCTGAATTGAAACCTCTTTCCTATCACCTTTGTCTCTTCTGCTGAAAAACAGAACGACCTTTGGCACACTCCAAGCAATTCGGATTGAATGGAATATGTCCCTGTCTCCGGTGACGTGCCAGTTCACTGTCGTCTCCTCCAGACACAGCTGAGACAGAAAAGTCATGAGTATTACTCACAGTCAAATCAGACTTATATGCACTACTACTACCAACATCTGGATACAAACGAAACCAAGGACAATTGGCAAAATACAACGTCAAGACAATGCATTCCAAGCCTTTCGTGGAACAAATCATTTGGACCTTGTGTGAATCTCCATCCCAAATCTGCCAATGAAGCAATTGACAAAATGTTATGTCGGATGGAACCCACCAAAACATTCAAACGTGCCTTTTTCCAACACCAATCATCACCTGATAGGCCTGACATGTGCATCTGCACTCCAATCTCAGCAGTGTCTGACATGTTGACTGAGGATCCATTGGCAGCTCGGTGGCCACCTAATCCCTCACTATCCTGCAGCACTGACCTGAAGGCTGACAAGTTTGACTCAGCCAAAACACTTGTAGATGCACCAGAGTCAAGAAGCCACCAAGAAGCATCGGTGTTGTCAGCTTTTTTTTTCCTCTGGTCTGGCCGATCACGCTCTAAGGCTCGTGGCAAATCAAAACAACCAAAAAACAAAACACCCAAAAACAGCAGGCAAGACGCAGATCCCCAGCCAGATTTGCGTCTCACCATCAAAAGAACAGCGAAGCAAACAGCGAACGGGGCAGGAGCCCAACAGAAACAACCACAACCGATTTGCCAAGGACACAGTAGAAAAAACTCACTGTGTCGCAACAAACTCAAAAACGTGCAGCAAACTAATTAGTTGCCACCCAGTGGAGTGAGACGCAGGATCCAAGTTCTTGTTGATTGCTGTCAAGGTCCCTTTATCGCAGCCATGTTTTGAGCACTTTTTTGTATTCGTTTGTCTTTTCTGAGTCTCCTTGGGATGTCGCTTCTCTGGATACTCTGCATGGGTGGCTGCATCTATCCGAGAGGGGCGGTAGGTAGCCGGCCGATGCCATGGATCAGACTGTGCTGCAGTGAGTCTCACGGTGCATTCCAGTGGTGCTCCCTGTAGGACAGCCTGGGGCGCCCGCGAGCAGCATAAGACTGCCTACATGGTTCGTCAGTTCGTGGACGGAATGTGGTGATTCTGCAGCCTACCTATTCTGTGGGTGAGTGGCAGTACGGATTTGGACTCGCTACAATCGTCTACTGTGCATACTGCAATGCACTCAGGGACGATGACATCCTGAAATGTCCTGAACAGTTCTGTGGTTTGTATGTTCAGCGAACCTACACCAATGAGAGTAACGTTGCCGAAGATAGCACTGGTCTGGCGGAACTAGCGGATACAGCCATGTTACCTTTCGGCCCCTTTTTACTGTCCAAGTGTGGTGTCATTGCCATCTGGCTTCACCCTATCTGCACAACGACTACGTTTTTGCATGTCTCTCATCTTTGCGAGTATTGCCTAGGAGCTTCGCTGGCTGAGATCAATCAATTTGCAGTTTGCATTTCTCCCCTATGAAACTAGGGGTATGCTGGATATTGGTGATGGTATTTTGGAAGTTTTTCCCTGGCCTGTGATGCTTCCCGTGCGCCATCACCGTCCGCCCCCCCGCTCGGGGGGGACCTGGCTCTTTGACCACCACGGCTTCTTGCTCACGGTTGATGTATATGGTGACGACTCTGTCTTTAGAGGCCCTCTGGACAAGCTGATCTGAGAGGACACTGAGAGAGGCATATGTTGTAGCCCCGTGTTATTGTACAGTTTGGCTCATCTATGCCTAGGTTGACATACAAGCTGGCTTAGCCTTCATGTTTGCTCGAATGCCGTGGTTCTTAATTCATTGGCATGTTTTTGAGAGTGATGCAGTGGACAAGCCACTGTGTCCCTCGGCAAATCGAATTTGTGGGTGTTCTTTTTGGGCTCTGGCCCCGTTTTTGTTGTTTCGGTTTTTCTGTTGTTGCTTCGCTGTTTCCTCTGGCGAAACGCAAGTCTGGCTGGAGAATTTGCGGGTCGTCGTGTTTGTCGTTTTCTGTGGTTTTTGTGGGTTGTTGGTTCGTTCGATTTGCCTGCACAAAATGGACATTTCTTGTCCTTGTACAAATGTCTTTCCGACAGCTTATGCTCATGTAAGGACCGAGCCTTTAGCGCGACATCGGCCAAACTCGAGGAAAAAAAAAAGCCATGTTTTGAGCACTTTTTTGGGCCCTGTTTGTAGAAAAAGCGCCGTGCACAGATCTGCGGTCAGATCTAACGCTTCATCCAAAATTCCTACAGAACTACGCAGGCGGACGCGTACGTCAACCACGCACACCAAACACAAGCGCAGCGCGTAAATCCCTAACCTAATTAAACTAAAGCAATACCGTGTCAAAAGGATTGTTTCACCCTCGACTCCCACATGCTGACGTCAAGCTCCTTCTTTTCCCTCCAGACGCAACACGATCAGTCACGGGGAAACACAAACACAACAAACGAACAAAACAAAACCGGGAAAACAGAGAAGTGTTCGTGTTCCCTGTGTCGGTCTGTCTTATGTCAAGTTATGTGACACAGCAGCTCTTGTTCATTAAATGAACTTCTGACACCAGTCCTTCGAGCCGATGTCTCAACTGGTAAACTCGATTCCAGGTTTCCAGTTGACAAACCTCAAGTTCTTCAAATAAAGGTTTGTTGAAACTATTCCAGCTGCTAGAAGTCTACAAAACTCAATTTCACTAGATGAATTCAAAATCATCGAAACACTTCCAAAAGTTCTCAAATCAAACTGGTTCTCATCCAAACGTGAATAACCAGCTCATTAGTCACAAGCTGACTAACTTCTCAAGAACGAAGTGATTCACACAAGGTATCTGTACAACCTTCTTCTGGATACAAAACATAGACAGAACACAAAGTTCTTTCTCCAAATCAGCTTTCCACATAGAGATAGCATCTCACAGCTTCTAACCTCAATGTAGAATAGAATGTTCTGTTCGACATTGTCAATGTAGGTCAGCCAAATACAGTTGTATCGCTGAAGTCTTTCGACCACTGTAATAGCCAATCCACAATGTAGACCAAAGTCGTCTCAAAGCAATGTCGTCCTCATAGAGATAACCAAAGTCATCTCAGGAACGATAAAGAGCACACCATAAGATCAAGTGTATGATCCATAGGTCACGATGACGATGATGTAGGTATTGTCCTCACAATACCGAAACATCTCATCACAAAACTTTCAGACAAATAAGATGCCCAAATATGGACATTGTCCTCACAATGCCAATGCATCTCAAGGTCCAAACTCAAAACTTATAAACTCTTGCTCAACCAAATATAACAAAGGGGGGGCCCCCCAACAAAAGAACCCAGGGGTTCAACGAACAAGGAGGGGGACCCAACATACTCATAGGCGTACCAGTCAAACAAACATACTACCAAACCGATGACCAAATCAGTACATACGTACAAATATATACATATATATATATATTCGCATGAGTACGCACGTGATACGCCGGAGTTTCACAAATGAGATCACTCAGAATTCACTGAAACACATCAATGACAAAGGAAAGGCTGGACATCAGTTTGTTTCGTTTGACAAGGAGTTTCACTCGGTCACACATGCTGTTCATTTTTTCACGTGGGCAAAGTCTCGATGTCACCGAGCCATGGTTCCATGGGCATTGGAATGAGCCGCATCGTTTCCACATGAAACGTTCACCACAAGCTCCATTATTGTATTCACATACCACAGCAATTCATCGTCTCCAAAGAAACGGGCACCACAGAGAGTTTACCATTGTCACATATCTCAGTCATTCCCCGCACCACAGAGAGTTTACCATTGTCACATATCTCAGTCATTCCCGATGAGGAATCACGAAGCTGCAATTGGAGTCAAAGGTGAAGTCGTCGGAGAAAAATGTCAAAAAGACGGTATTCGAGGCCAGCGATGGCGCGATCACACATACGCAAAAATCTTTGAAGTTCAGCATGAATTTGGTCGAGAAAAATCACAATAAAATGGCCGTCGAAACCCATGTCCTGCAAAAGGTCAACGGTCTCCTCAATGTGGCATTGCAACTGGAGGACGGTCATTCGAACCTTGGCAAAGAAAAGGAATTGGTGAAGCAGGACTTGCAGGCGCAAGATACTGGTATGGCGTGCAGCACGTAACATGGATGGGGGTACGGAAATTCAAAGATTTTTACAGGGCTGGAGCCAGAGCTCAAGCACATAGGATCAAAGGCCCAAATGGCCAAACATGCTGTCCATGGACAGATGCGCTGACCAAGTGTCAGCAACGTTATGTAGAAAGATGTCCCACATGGACAAGGGAGGGAGTGCGAAGCAAGGGGGGGAACAAAAACAGTTGGCCAACTGCCAACGAGCTCACTTGAGGGGAAACTGCATCATTCACAGATTACGCAGTGACCCCTGAAAACAAACATTCCACAAACCAGGTTGAATGTTTCAAACAGTTGGGGTTCAAACAAGACAGAAGTTAAAAAGGAACACAAGCACAAGTCCCTTGCAAACACAGAGTGTTTCTTCTCGCCTCCAACCCCTCCTGCTTATTTTTTTTTGTGGTTTCAGGTTTTTTTTTGGTTGAGGTGGCACACGCCACACCTACGAGTTGATAAGGTAACAAGGCTAGCGCCTAGTGAAACTTATAAACTCTTGCTCAACCAAATATAACAAAGGGGGGCCCCCCAACAAAAGAACCCAGGGGTTCAACGAACAAGGAGGGGGACCCAACATACTCATAGGCGTACCAGTCAAACAAACATACTACCAAACCGATGACCAAATCAGTACATACGTACAAATATATACATATATATATCCGCATGAGTACGCACGTGATACGCCGGAGTTTCACAAATGAGATCACTCAGAATTCACTGAAACACATCAATGACAAAGGAAAGGCTGGACATCAGTTTGTTTCGTTTGACAAGGAGTTTCACTCGGTCACACATGCTGTTCATTTTTTCACGTGGGCAAAGTCTCGATGTCACCGAGCCATGGTTCCATGGGCATTGGAATGAGCCGCATCGTTTCCACATGAAACGTTCACCACAAGCTCCATTATTGTATTCACATACCACAGCAATTCATCGTCTCCAAAGAAACGGGCACCACAGAGAGTTTACCATTGTCACATATCTCAGTCATTCCCCACTTTCTTTTTATTAAGCCTTTTTTTTTTACAAATCTACAAGAGGGACCCCTGTCAGAGGACAAACTGCTTGACGCCTCACGGCTCCCAGTTTCACCATCAAGTCGTGACATGCTCTAGATGGCTCATCGGCTGGGTTGCTCTGACTCGGGACTCTGGTGAACCAAGTCCAGGACCGGGCCTTCTCTTCTAGTTTCTCCCAGCACAACAACAGCTCCCGGACGGGTTTAGATCCGGAGGTTCCCTTGATGCATGCATCCATCGAGCTATTGTTGTCAATGAAATAAATAGTGCGAGACCCACTAAGTTGATCGTTCCAGAGGAGCCGGCTCACCAAGATGGCATAGAGCTCCACAAGTCCAATGAAGTGGGAAAACATGGATCCCCACTCCTCAACCAAGCGCTCCGGCACTGCACATGAAAAATATTCAAACCGGTTGTCAATGGACACAACGCCCCCAATGGTGTGACCAGCAACCTCGCTTGCTCCGTCAGTAAAAGCCAGTATGGGCCGCCGCTGGTCGCAACACGGGACCATTCGGGGTTCTCCGGTAGTGAGCCTGTCCATCAGGATGTGCAGAGACTCGACGGCACACCGATCTAGGGTGACGCTCTCATGGCTTTTAATGGCAAGCCGGAACTCGTGCATGGCAATTCTTCCAACCCGACCCATAACCTGGGCATCTGCAAATTGTATGCGGCCCAGGATCCGACTAGCCTCCTTCGCCGTCAACGTGCCACGAGCCAGAATTCCATTGACTGCATCTGAGACCTCTGTCACCCTGCCGGGCTTGTTCCTCACCAGGACAAAACCATTCATAGATTCGCTGGTGTCAATCTCGACCCCAAGAACAGTGGCTTTTGAGTCAAAGGGCTTCAGTTTATGGTCAGCAAACTGGAACCCGAGCATGTCGAGTAGAAGCTTAGCCATGCTCATCGAGGACTGTTTCAATATGCAAGGCGCCACCATTGGAAAGTCGTCGAAATAATTTCCCCAAAGCAGTCCAGCATGGAGCCCAATGGAGTGGATCAGCCGGGACACGCGGTTAAAATGAACCACGCTGGCCGTCGCCCCAAATGGCAGCACATTGCCAATGAAGCACTTGCATGAATTGTCTGAAGGATCCTTAAGGGCGATGACAGAGAGCCGCCTGCACTCCTTGCTGATCGCAAATTGTTTATATGCTGATGACAAATCCAAAACAGAAAGGAGAGGTCGACCACCACCCTCAACCAGATATGCGGGGTGAACCTTACCCTCCAGACGGGTTCCATCACTCCTTCGAAATGAAACATGTCCCAACGCTAATGCGCGGGTGATGGCAGCTGTCATCCACACGACCTGGTCTAAAGTGCGCAAATCCAACTTGTCTGAGTAGCCATAGGCAGTGTTCACACGGTTTTCCGCGAAATCGTCAATAGGCCGGAGCTTCATTCTATCACCAGAGGACTGCAGCACTGCGAAGCGTCTCACAGGTATCCATGGCTGTCCATTGAAAATATCATGAACCTGTTCAACTGTATGCGGGCCAGTCATCCAGTGATGGTTACTCGCTTCCTCCATGGTAGCATCCCACAATGGCTGACTCTCAGTATTAAGAGCTGCACTTTTGACCTTGCCAATCAACGCAGGTCTAATGAATTTTGCGCTCGCCCATAACTCCCCTTCAGAGGCTTGCGGTGGTCTGGGTTCAAGCCCAAAGACATTTGAAGGGGTCTGGATTCCAGTGAGTTTGAAGCCCGCATCAATTTCGTCAAAAAGATTGGTGTCAGGCCAATCCAAGCTGCAAGCTATCTTTCTGAGCAGGAGGAGCCTTTTGGGGGCAAGAACTTGTCCAACCTCAGGGTCAAGGCGTGACTTGTGTTCTTTCTCTTGCGCTTCAAGCTCCTCTGCCCAACTCATCCAGAGCTTCATTTTGGAAATTCGAAAATTGCAAACATCTGCAGGGGACGTGGTCAAAATGAAAAATAATACATCAAGCATTTGATCAGGAACGGCATGAAAAGTGTCAAACGGGTGGTGCAACGTCAATGACCTGTCAATCCACTTCATGGGAGTTCTGTAAATACCAAACTTCAAAACTAAGCTGCTCTCGCGTTCCCCCCTTTTCGAAAAACTGAGCAGCTTTGAGCCACTGGGAACATGTTGAAGGCAGGCCGTCAAGCAACCTTTGGCATCGGTTGTGGGCATTGATGCAGCTGTGACAATCGCAAATCGCTCGAACTCGGAAATCAAAGGTGGCATGCGTCGTCCTGCCGGCTGTTTATGCATGGCAATCATTCCTTTGTGGTTGACTGCAACATTGTTGGGATCTGCCTCAAACTTCTGCGGAAAAAGTTGCAACGCATTTTGCACAATGGAAACCACTTGAACACACAGCTGTTTGGTGTATGCCGCTTCATCACTAGTAGCATATTTAAAGGTTCCATCACTCTGCCGTGTGCGCCCAAAAGGGGCATGTTCATGGTTGCCAGGACATAGGGCTTGGATGCCGCACATTTCAGGCAAAGTTGAAAGGAAGGATCGGTGCAACTTTCGAGTAGATCCCCATGCGCAAGTATCATATTTGTAAAACCTGCAAGGCGTGTCAGCAATCAAATTAACAAAGCATGGAATCAGCCACAAATAGCTAGAGGTTGGGTTTTCGACGCTCCATGGAATGTCCTGCAAGGTGCATTGCGTCAAAAACCTTGTCAAGCCACTATACAATGCATTTGCCAGTTGAACTCTTTCAAGATCTCTGCCTTCCAAATGTGGCAGTCCAGATGGGTAGTCCTCACTACGCAACTGCTTTGGCCCCCCGCCAGGACCAAGCGGGATTTCTCTGGCACGACTGCATGTTCCGCACGGTGGTGCTGCATGTATAAAAACAACATTGTAATGTTCAATAATATGGTGAAGGAAGGCCCATCCATGGTCTGTCGACAGCTCCACATTGCAAACAGTGACATACGAGTGAAAACGGTTAGATTTGTGGTCTATGGCCAAGTGCTCAAAACCACTGTCTTTGAAACACTTACTCAACATGGCAGTCCCTGCACATAGTTCTATGATCAAAGGAGCGCCCTGTTTTGTTGTCTCCGCTTTAACGCCTTCTATGGCGGGCAAGCCAGGATCATCCACTGTTGTCGCACCAGCTGCATCCATTGTAGAGTCACCAGTGCCAGTGTTGTGAGGTGAAACATCGCACTCCCCAAGTCAGTTGCTGCGTTTGTTTGGGCACGTCTGGAAGGTGTGACTTGACTGAAGACAATTCTTCATGCAGCAAATGTGCATACCTTTCCGGCAACGGCCTTTGGTCACGGGCAATTTGCAACCATGAGGAAGGTTATGGTCAAAACATATGGGCTGGCTGTTGCGGTTTCCAGGTGCCCCGCCTTCCAGCCCAGCAGGCATCTTGATGGTGAGCGATCCGCCGCCTTGTTGACCCTTAGACTTTCCCTTGCCCTTATTCTTTGGCCTGGGGACCTTAGCCTCAGGCCTGTCATGACTGGCATCACTTGTCCTCTTGACGGAAGTGCTACTGCTATTTGGCAAAGGCTGCAACAAGTGTAAAACATCAGGGTGCTCCATGGTGTTCCTAAAAATTGCATCCAGTGGTCGGCCTGTGGCTGTGGTCTGGACACCTGACCTGCTCCCTTCTGCAAGTTTCACAAACAACTTCCGGTCTGCGTTGATAATCTGCTGCATGCTAATTTTGGCATATCCGTCTGGTTGACTTGCGACTCGACAGTCAAAGATTTTTTCAACCCACCGTCATGCTCCAGGTAGTCCAGCAAGTTCGCCTGGTCAAAGGCGAGGCCTCGTCTCATCAGAGCCAACCTGACAAACATATCTGATGACAAATCTGCTTCCATTTTGTGTTCCTTGTCACGTATGCGGACAGCCCCACTTGCATCAATTGCAACATGTTTGTCCTCCCGCTGGGATGAGTTCAAGACCTCCTGTTCTTTCGAAGTGCACCTGCTGAGTTCAACATGCTGCAATCTGTTTTCCTCGTACAGGGACACTGCAAGATCGACCAGTCTGTCGCTCGGTTCAAGTTTTCCTTCAATACGGATACCTTTGAGTTTGGATTGCTGACGTTTCAACCTATCTGCACGTTCAGGCTGTGCTAGTTTCTTTACTGGCATGTCCTCAACTCGTTCAACTGAGTGCTTAAGCTCTGCTGCTGTAAGGCTGTAGGCCTCATGAAAAAGCCTCCTCAATGAAGCAAGTTGTCCAAGGGTTGGATCTGCACCTAAAGCAGATGTCATGGCCGTCACAAATGGGGCCTCATCTGAGTTTCCTGGGACATATGCAGAACTGAAGGCAAACTTTGCAAGTGTGTTTACACCATTTGTGCACAAGGCTTCAACGACGTCATCTGCCAATCCAAGCGCAGCCGCTCGGGCCCTGAAGTTTGGCTCACTGTCAGTGAGTGACATTGCAGACTAACTCCTAAAGCAAGAAACGGAATTAGTTTACCATGAAGGTAATGAGGGATTACCTTAGGTCAGGACTATGGGTAATTGAGGAAACTCCTATTAAAGCAAAGGATTATGGGTGGTCTGACAGTCTTATGATATCATGCATTTGTGTTGCATGGGATCCCAAGTGGACCCCCTTCGACATGGCGTCAAATACGCCGCTTGAACCAGCACATCAACCAAGTGTTGATTGACCCAACTGGTCACGCCCAAATGGCACTAAGGTTCAACTATTGCGCAACATGCATTGCTGCTCATGCGTTTCAAAATTCCAAAAAAAAGAAAATGAACCCCGGTTTCAAGTTGTCAGCTTGGTCACACAGGGTCATGAAGTTTTTTTTTCATCTCAGCCACGGGCATCTCTGAAACACTGGCTGCATTGCGGTGACATAAACTTCGGTCTAATCTCAAGCTCTTCATATTTGTTATTGATCTCCCTGCCGCATCGAAACTTGTTGCCCCCCTCCTCTGAAAGCAAATGAATGTATCTGGTGAATCGGTTCCTGAAGAGCGGGGCGTCCTCTTGAACTCCCAGGGCTTCAAGAGTTGCATGTTCATTCCAAGAGCCTACCACGTGGTCCATGGCCGCCTCATTCATGTTTTGTTCCTCAAAGGCATGCTCATCGTCACGGGAGTCTTCAGAGTCTGTGTCACTGAAATCCACTACCGTGTCAGTTTCAGGGGTGCCAACTCCAGAAAGGGCCTGGTCAGTTTCGGGCTCAAGTCGATGACCCTGCATTGGAAAGTACCCAGATCGCGTGGCATCAGGGACGAAGGTCTTCTTCCTGACACAAGCAAGGCATTCCTCAAGCTTCCTAACCGGTCCAGCAGATGCATCACGTGAATACAGCAGGGCCATCTTGTCGGCACTCGGCATATGATATCCCAAATGTTGCCTGATACTGATGGGGGCCCCAAACTTTGCCATCCAGCTGAGTGTTGTGGTCTTGAGCGAATGTGTCCCGATGTTCCCAAGCGCTCCAAGCGGGATACCCGAAACTTGCAGCAGTTGCCGCAGCCAGTCAGCACCTTCTCCAGCTCCAAGAGGTGTCTTTGTCCAGCCGCCCTTGGAAGGATATGGCAGCATGGGCATAGCTTCACCCCTCGGTTTTCCACACCTGACACCAACTCCCCTCCAGGTGGTGAACCAGTCAGCTCCGGTAACACCAAAACGCGGTGCAACCATTGGCAGGTACTTCGTTTTCATTTCAGTTGTGTAGGCTGATTTTGTTCGACCAACTTTCCCTTCAATGTACCCTTGGGGGCTTCCATCAACGACAATTTCATCCAAAATGAGGTCCTGCAAGTTCATCATATCTGAAAAACGGGCCCTGAAGAAAATGCACAACAAGAAACATCCTGCCGCCACCCGGTCTCGGTCTGGATACTTGTCAGCCATGACAATCTTCTCCAGGTGTTCGACCATTGCAACACTAAGGGGGTCCTTCTGCAGGGTTCGTCTCTTCTTCAGATAGGCTTCACGTGCACACCCTTCTACCCTTTTGCTTGCAAGGACTGTATCACCACCAGTAACCCCAAGGACATGGAAAGAAAACCTGATTGCAACCAAATAAGATCGTAGAAATGTTGGTGCAGAAGTGTCAGCATGTTCGCACATGAAATTGTAAACCGTAGCCTCAACCAAAGGAAATGCTGGAATGCCGTTCATGTCACACCACATGATATACCGCAGGACTGGGCTTGCACGCGCATGCAGAGTTCCTGTAGCCTTACCTGCAAAAATGTGCCTCAGACCATCACCCAGGGCCTGTCCCATAGGCGACAAGCGGTCCCACTGCCTGCCAATTTCAAATGAGTTCAAATACATCATAATGATTCCAGCCCACTTCCGAATTGCTGCAACCCGCTGAGAATTGAGCAAAGCCTCCCAGGAGCGTCCTGTCACAGTTCTCTTGGCTCTAAAAATCCTCAACGCTTCAGGTCTGTCAGAAGCCTCGTCATCACCTTCATGCTCAGGGGTGGCCACTGCAATCACTCCACAAGGTTTTGGAACCAGAGGTATACTGCTGCCAGGAACTGAAATTGGAGGGCGCGCAACATAAATTGGATTGAAAATTGAACCCCACACTGCACGTCTGGAAAAAGCCAAATGCGATTCATAAGCATCCATGTCATTACAGCTCATCCCCACTTTCAAACCAAAGTAAATAGGCAATGGCTGCGAAAAATCCAACAGTGAAGGCCAAAATGCCACAGCAGACCAAAATTCGAAAAGAATTAAATGACACATGCACTGATGGAATCTGAAGTGCAGCCAGCCCCTTCTGGAGAGCCGATGCAGTGCGAAAGGCCGCGGGCATCAACGCCAACAAAAACAGTTGGCCAACTGCCAACGAGCTCACTTGAGGGGAAACTGCATCATTCACAGATTACGCAGTGACCCCTGAAAACAAACATTCCACAAACCAGGTTGAATGTTTCAAACAGTTGGGGTTCAAACAAGACAGAAGTTAAAAAGGAACACAAGCACAAGTCCCTTGCAAACACAGAGTGTTTCTTCTCGCCTCCAACCCCTCCTGCTTATTTTTTTTTTTGGTGGTTTCAGGTTTTTTTTTGGTTGAGGTGGCACACGCCACACCTACGAGTTGATAAGGTAACAAGGCTAGCGCCTAGTGAAACATAGTAGGTTCTCTCCATCAGATATTTCCAGCTAGCTTAAACTCTTCTCCAAGAGTTTCTAGCTGTGTTCTCATCACTTGGAGAGAATGAACTCCACAATGTTCAGTGTCCACGACACAAGAAGTAATCTCAATGTCAAACCAATGTAGGTATCTTCAGTTCAAGCAATAAGCTGTACCAGACTCAAGTCGAATCCAGAATAAGATGTAGAACTGATCAATATACCACAATCACAGGTCAACACTGATCAATGACATCATCCTGATGTCAGAAATGATAAGTCCGAAGACCAATAGAACATTGTGATAAAGGTTGGTCACATACAAGATTCCTTCCGCAATAAGTAGAGTGTTCTCTACCAGTCTTCCATGACGCGATGAACTCTTGTAGTAGCCTTCCACGTATCTTCTGTGCACAAACTATACAACCATGATGAATGGCATGTCGCTTCACCCTTACCCAAAGGGTGCTCCCATAGGGCTTCAGATTTCCATACCCCCTTTCGACATGACATCTCATCCACTCACATCACTTCCAGGTACGGATACCCATCGAATATCCGCAGAAAAATGTTCACGTTCTAGATCATATCCATGATCAAAAGATATCCAAAGAAGCACACGTCTTCCAAAGCACAAAGTAGATGATAAAGCATCATCCAAAACTCATCTCCTTCGACTCATGCATAATGTTGTAACTTCCAAATTCAAAATCTTCTCTGTTGCGAAAACCAGATGTAAGGATACCAGACTCAGTCCAAAGACTCCTAAAGTCTTTCCAGTACTAAGCTCGTCTTCCAAAATCCAGTTCCTCGGATAAACCATGGCGTCGATAACAATATATCTACAGTGCTGTTGTCTTCCTACAACACACAAAACAACAACAGAACAAAACAAAACAAACACACACACACGAGACCCAAGACGAAACCTAACGTCGCACGATCGGAGTCAACACGAAAACAAAGGCCAACTGTTTCAGCTAATCCGCACCTTCGTGTAGAAGGTAGGCGTATGAAAAGAAAACGCAAGTGAAGTAATATCACTCATGCAACTCATCTCAAATTCAAAACAAGTGAAGTACAGTTCGCAGTCACTGCACAACAAATTCAAAATGTTCTGAATGAAAATCTTTCACAGTCAGGGTCAGGACTAGCTAAGATTGGCACAGAATGAGGAAGCGGTGAGAGACGTTCTGACAGAACAGCTCTCACAGTTTCATCATCGCATAGATCGCCGTCCCCCTTTCAACGTCTGATCCATCCTAAAGATCTCGGAGGTGTGGTATGTCTTGTTTGAGTCTATATCATGACATGAGGGTGCAATATGTCTGCAATCATGGCATCAGATTCCCCGGAAGATTTTCCGATTACTTAAACTCAGATTCCGTCTGAGTTTCTTCCCAGGTGCTCATCATGTGCCATGACAACTCAATTATACCAAATGTTTATGAAAACACTCACAACATCAAGTTCCATGTTTCAAGAAACAAAACTCAAGAAATGCACACAAAAATTCAAACATGAGAAATATCGCAATCAAACCAATCAAGAACAACTTCAACTTTTCTTCATGATGTCTCCCTCAGATCTGTCAGCAACTCCAAGTTCTGAATGCCTTCAAGAACGTTGCTCTCGCCATCGTCATTGAGAGACATATGCCAACAAAACGAACCTCAAACAACTAACAAAACCAATATACAAAATTGTGTTTACTGCGTCAATCAGCGTGTCTTGCCCCCCTTTTAAACTCAAGCTTGGTACCGGTGCTCAGCCATATCGTCCTTTCTGAAAAACAACCAGCGAACCTCGAGTTGACAGAATCAACTATTCTCTTGTCGTTACACCAGGCGAATTCCGGTGCAATCGGCACTCTGCTCAGGTATGAACATCAGGGGTATACCCTACGGTATTCTCGTGTCCCCTGAATTTGCATATACCCTAAAGGGGAGAACGCTGCCGTCCCCGTCATTGGGTCGTGACGTGCAGTTGGTGAAACACACCTAATACGACCCGTGACCTCTTCGATCACTTGACAAGGTGGGGACTTAATATCCTTCACCTCAAGAGCCAGGGGATAGCTCATTGGTAATTCTCCCATCTTTGCCGGGCTGTAGCCCGAGAACTTCGCCATCGGCAACGTTGGCGGCGATGGAATCACAGGTCTCGGTGGCACTGCCGGTGGAGGCGGGAGGTGGCCAGAGCTCAAGCTCACACCAGGCGCCGGCGTCATCGGTGCCAATGGTGGGCTACTCTGTGACATGCCAGGATGTCCCATGGGTGGCTGCGGAGGATCGTATGCTGGAACTGCCTCTGGCGGTGTCCCCTTTTCAATCCTCTCAGCAACCAATTTCATATTTTCTTGTAGCTTGTCCATCGATTCAAAAAGCTGGGTCATCAAATCCTGCAGAGCTTGGTCGCGTTCAGTGCGGCCTTTGTTGTTTCTCTTGAGCACGTCTGCCATAGAGACATCCAGTGCCCACTCCAGGTGCTTTTTCAATTTGTTATATTCACCAACGACCGCACCCACGCGGCTGGTGTTGTGGTTCACACCAGCAGCCAATGATTCTGATGCCCTTGCCATGTTGTTGACTGCCGCTCCCACGGCCTCTAGGCTTCGGCAAAGGTCCTGCTGAAGAGTATGCGTACTCTTGATAAGGGTTTCGAGCTTGTCCGTCGAACCCTTCAGTGCAGCGACCATCGAAGTGATTCCCACAGCCAAGCCCGTAGTAGAGTTCAACAGGTCTGTCGCATCACTGGGATCAAATGGCTCATGCATTCTCAACCTTGGAGATCTCGATCTATCGTCATCTCTTCCAGCATCTCCTTCCTCTTTGTCTTCCTTGTCTTCTCCAGGCACATGAGCAATGTTCTGCTCTCCCTCTTTCTCTGATTCCGTCTCAGCAGTTCCTGTCTGTGCCGTCAGCGCTGGATTCTCAGACACGGGGAATTCTCCCTCTGCCGCTGGAGCTGCCGGGGCTGCTGGAGCTGGCACGTTCGCTGCCATGAATCGTTCGAGTCTCCTAGACAAGGCCTGATGCACTCTCTGGGATAAGCCGGGGCCCAAATACAGCTTGGGCATAATCTGCAATTCAACTTGACTATCCATCTACTGACCATGCAGGTTACAACTCAGCCATTTCATGCCATGCCAAGCACAAACTCTCTCTTGTTCATCCTAAGGTGCGTGACGCACACCTTAACAGATGAATCACACTTCCGCCAAAGATCACACTCACTACTACCCCAAGATGCGTGCCGCACATCTTGACAGGTAATATGTGATCAACCAAACTTCAATGTCTCAGACAAAACAAAAATAATACAAACTTGTGGCAAACCGCAAACTCAATCCAAATCCAACTGCCAATGCATGCACAACCCTTCACAAAACTGCAAAACAGATCACAGTGGTTTCTGCGCATAAAACCCATAGACATGTCATGCAGCAAAAATGAAAACTCATGCAAAGCTCGTGACAGCTGACAGAAAACCAGTCAAACTAAGTTCCACAAGTCCAAGTTCCGTCCAGTCCGAAATCGTCCAAAACTCTGAAGTTCCAAGACATCCCAAAATTGTCATTTCACTCCAATCTCAGCTTGACAGCTCTTTCATCACAGCTTTTGCATTTCTCCTCGCAGCTATCGTCGGCTTCCAAGCCTAGCACTAGCACCCGGCCTGGAACCATTACAAAAACCTATACATTGGGAGCAAATTTTCTCCCTACTCAGACGATCCTGTGAGCGTCAGCGGCAAACTTGTACAATAAGTTGCCATTCTGGTCAAACTCCAAAGCCTTCATCGTGCCCTGCCAACGATATTCGTTGGGTTTATACTTCAGAAGGACCCCCGCCTCGGCCTTTTGGAGATAGCCAATGGCGGTCAGTTCGACCTCAACAAGGACATAATCCTTGGCACAGAACTCACCCTTGGGACCTTCCGGTGTCCAATCATTGAAGTACTGCGCACGCTCAACGGCAGCAATCGGGTCTTTTCGTAGTCCAAACCTTTTGGAATATTCGTCAGGCTGAATCTCCTTGCCATTGTTCAAGTCCTCAAACTGCTTAGGAGTCAGAGCCAGCCAAAGACGAATGGATTCCATTGCCATTGATGCCAAAGGATCTCAAAGCGATCGTGAGGGCAGCTGAAATGCAAAACACTGAGCCAAAGTTGTCTTATAGTAAACCAGCAAAAGTGGAGTGAAACCTCTACAAACATGAGAAGTCCAGACAAAATGTCACGTCA
Organism: Cladocopium goreaui; assembly: GCA_947184155.2. Lineage (NCBI taxonomy): Eukaryota > Dinophyceae > Suessiales > Symbiodiniaceae > Cladocopium > Cladocopium goreaui. The sequence goes on along the minus strand of CAMXCT020000336.1, from coordinate 532,884 downwards.
AGTCCAGCATAATAGACAGCTCCATACTTCGTCTCTCACTTAGACAGTATGTCGAGCCACAAACTGACATCACATTTACATTCATTTCAGTCAGTCTCACGTTTTGGAACCTATGCAAGTCGTAATCGCCCCTGCCGTCCAGTTCCCTTGTTTCTTTCTCTCTGACTTAATCTGTTATCTGAGCCTATGCACGTCTGCACTCCAGCTCATGTGTGAACCTTGCAACGTCTTGCAATCTGGTCCACGTTTTGACTTTCTACAACCTTTCTTTTCTTTTCAGAACCTATGCAAGTCGTAATCGCCCCTGCCGTCCAGTTCCCTATGGACCTATGCAGCGCCTCTGCCATCCAGCCCATTTCTTTCCTTTTTGTTGTAAGTCAAAACTCTTCAACTCAAAAGAAAATTGCAAATCTCAAATCCCAGATTCCCTCTCTTGCTTTTCACTCTGAGCAACACGCAAACGCACAAACTACACTACCGCTCTACTTCCCTCTCTCAGGATCCTCTGCAAAGCTCCAATGCTGTAAATCTCGTGAAACTCCATGCCAGCCTTCTGGTAGTACAAGATGTCCAATCAACATGGCCCAAGGTTCGCAAAGGAAACCCTCCAGGGTCGACTAACATCACAAGCATCTTGTTCTCAACTACGTTTCTACCAAGGGAAATGCCATAACCATCGTAGGCAAACCACACTGGCAATCATCGCTATAAAGACCATAGAGCTCGTCTCACAGTCAAAATTGGCTTGCAGACATCTCCGTGCTCATCCATCCATCTAGAGAGGTACGGTACGACTGCTCTAAGCCAAAAAGGGAATACTTGCATTCAAGTTGTCTTCGCACAAAGTCCAGTCAGTCTGACAACAACTGCAGAGTACTTACCTGTCTCAGGGTTCAATGTACCTTCTCTGCATCTGTCCCAGGTTTCACAAACAACTGCAACAATCCAAGGAACGTAAGTCATACCTGACCTGCCTGTGACACTGCAAAACTGTTCAAATTCCGGTCAAAGAAACATGAAAACAAACTCGCAACAAAGTTTCCTGTTTCGTTTCAAAATACAGTTCAAAACAGTTTCCACTACCTACACAGCTCAGGTCGTTTCCATTGACTTACAGCAATACATGCTCAACTCAAACACTTCCACAACTGCAGTCCAAACCAACATCCTTGGTTACCTGATGCATCTGAGAAATCCAGATCAACTTTCCCAAACAGGCAAACAAAGTTCACTCTGGCTATTCTTACTCACCGCCTGTTGTCAACCAACAATCTCAACACCAAGTTCCACTGTGCCTTCAGTGCCATGACGGTTCCTATCTCTCTCTCCCTCAGCACTCCAGTACCTATACTGCCAGGCAAACAACAATGCTTCAGGCTTCAATCTCCAGGTTACCAGTCAGTGCAAACATCCGTCAAGCTCCACTGCTCCTGCACACTACTGAACCTCAGGTGTTCCATTATACACGCATTGCATTACAAATGTGGCAACTAAACCAAGGTCACTGACAAAGCAAACTCGACCCTCCGGGCTCTCATGCCAACGTTTCTCAAATCTGTGGCAACTAAACCAAGGTCACCGACCCTCCAGGTTCTCATGCCAATGTTTCTCAACTCTGTGGCAACTAAACCAAGGTCACCGACCCTCCAGGTTCTCATGCCAATGTTTCTTTCTCTTTCCAACTGTCATCTCCAGGCATGACGCCAGGCTCAGTAGCACCACGCACTGTGCACTCCGTGCGTCCAGGATCAACTACAACCTGACCAACCTGTCGAGATGTAACTCTTTCTTACTTTTCTAATATGGACCTATGCAGCACCCTGCCGTCCAGCCCATTTCTTTCTAACTCTTTCAAATGCTTTCTAGTGATTCTCCAGGCACTCTCTCTCTCTGCCAAAATCACCAAGCTTCCTAGTGACTCTCCAGGCTCTCTCTCTCTTTCTTGCCAAAGTCACTAAGCCTCTTACACAACAAAACTGCAAATCTCACATGCAGCGCAACTGCAACTTACTCTCACATGCAGCTCAGTCGTTGTCACCTATTTTCCACGCTTACCACTACTGCCAGGAACCCTATCGCCTATATCTACAAAAATCTATCACACAGCAATGGGCCACAGGTATTTCAACCTTGCAATGACCTGTGATATCTGCCTAAGATATGCTCACGCATCTCACAAATCTGCCTCTGCATTTCGGTCTCCAACTCTCTGAGATGATCACGGAACATTGCCATGATGTCTCGTTGGTTCGCATTCAGACGAACATCTTCAAGCAACGGCAAAAGCCATTCCATGAGAACGATCAGAGTCTGTACCAGTCTCAAGACGCTGGTCACCCTCTCTAAACCGATAATCCAACCAATGTAACGCTCCTCCATTGCTTCACGTAATGGCCGGTTCTCACGACGGTTGTCCATTCTTAGTACAGATGGTATGGCGACACTTTTCTTGAGCTCAAACGCCTCGGTTCCACTCACACTCCAGTGGTTTCTCAACTTTTACTTTCAAAGACTTCTAGGCTAGTTGTCGGAGTCTCTATTGTCCAAACACTCCACTTGTGTCTCCAGGACCTACTCCCAACCTCAGCCTATCGAGATATTCTCAATGCTCATCTCCAGGCAAGTTGTCGGAGTCTTCACTGTCCAAACACCTCACTTGTGTCTCCAGGACTTACTCCCAACCTCAGCCTGTCGAGATATCCTAAGCATTCCAAAACCATGTCATCTCCGGAAATCAATTGACAAGTCACCTTCACCGAATGACCTTACAGCCAATATGCCAAAAAGTGAAACAAAACACACATCATCTGAATCAAGAATACTCAAGCTCTTCGATGCCCTTGACTTTACATCAGCAATGTACCAACCTAGTGATCACTTCAGAACCTTAGTACAAGCTCAACACGTATCCCTGCAGAAGATTCAGGAGCTCAATACAAACGATCTCAGCTTCACCTCAGATGGTGTCCTTAGTACACTGCAACAAGGGTCAGCGGAGAATGGTGTGGGTAGCTCCGTAGAGCTCCGCTACCATGTAGAAAAAGCGCCGTGCACAGATCTGCGGTCAGATCTAACGCTTCATCCAAAATTCCTACAGAACTACGCAGGCGGACGCGTACGTCAACCACGCACACCAAACACAAGCGCAGCGCGTAAATCCCTAACCTAATTAAACTAAAGCAATACCGTGTCAAAAGGATTGTTTCACCCTCGACTCCCACATGCTGACGTCAAGCTCCTTCTTTTCCCTCCAGACGCAACACGATCAGTCACGGGGAAACACAAACACAACAAACGAACAAAACAAAACCGGGAAAACAGAGAAGTGTTCGTGTTCCCTGTGTCGGTCTGTCTTATGTCAAGTTATGTGACACAGCAGCTCTTGTTCATTAAATGAACTTCTGACACCAGTCCTTCGAGCCGATGTCTCAACTGGTAAACTCGATTCCAGGTTTCCAGTTAACAAACCTCAAGTTCTTCAAATAAAGGTTTGTTGAAACTATTCCAGCTGCTAGAAGTCTACAAAACTCAATTTCACTAGATGAATTCAAAATCATCGAAACACTTCCAAAAGTTCTCAAATCAAACTGGTTCTCATCCAAACGTGAATAACCAGCTCATTAGTCACAAGCTGGCTAACTTCTCAAGAACGAAGTGATTCACACAAGGTATCTGTACAACCTTCTTCTGGATACAAAACATAGACAGAACACAAAGTTCTTTCTCCAAATCAGCTTTCCACATAGAGATAGCATCTCACAGCTTCTAACCTCAATGTAGAATAGAATGTTCTGTTCGACATTGTCAATGTAGGTCAGCCAAATACAGTTGTATCGCTGAAGTCTTTCGACCACTGTAATAGCCAATCCACAATGTAGACCAAAGTCGTCTCAAAGCAATGTCGTCCTCATAGAGATAACCAAAGTCATCTCAGGAACGATAAAGAGCACACCATAAGATCAAGTGTATGATCCATAGGTCACGATGACGATGATGTAGGTATTGTCCTCACAATACCGAAACATCTCATCACAAAACTTTCAGACAAATAAGATGCCCAAATATGGACATTGTCCTCACAATGCCAATGCATCTCAAGGTCCAAACTCAAAACATAGTAGGTTCTCTCCATCAGATATTTCCAGCTAGCTTAAACTCTTCTCCAAGAGTTTCTAGCTGTGTTCTCATCACTTGGAGAGAATGAACTCCACAATGTTCAGTGTCCACGACACAAGAAGTAATCTCAATGTCAAACCAATGTAGGTATCTTCAGTTCAAGCAATAAGCTGTACCAGACTCAAGTCGAATCCAGAATAAGATGTAGAACTGATCAATAAACCACAATCACAGGTCAACACTGATCAATGACATCATCCTGATGTCAGAAATGATAAGTCCGAAGACCAATAGAACATTGTGATAAAGGTTGGTCACATACAAGATTCCTTCCGCAATAAGTAGAGTGTTCTCTACCAGTCTTCCATGACGCGATGAACTCTTGTAGTAGCCTTCCACGTATCTTCTGTGCACAAACTATACAACCATGATGAATGGCATGTCGCTTCACCCTTACCCAAAAGGGTGCTCCCATAGGGCTTCAGATTTCCATACTGTTTTAGGGGCCATGATGAAGCAGGTTTGTTGGCATTCGACGCGCTCCAAGGCTTACCAAGGCCTGCCCGAGGCACGAGGACAAAGCGAGGCTCACGGGGACTCGAATCTATATACTAGTGCTGGAGTCCCTTAGCAATGATTGATGGTGTGGCAGTGGGACACTAGTGCCTTCTGGACTTGCAAAAGTGCTGCTGTTTGTCAAAGCTGCGCCAGTTTGGCAAAAAAAAGATCACTGCAGAATCTCATTTGCGGAGCTGAAAAACATTGGCCTTGGACTCCAAGAAGTGGTCCTCCCCAGTTGCGTTGAAAAATTGATGGTCAAACAATCCCCAACTTTGATCCACTTGCGTCATGCGAAGACCTTTTTGTGTGAGTTTGATGAGAGGATGTACAGTGTACTGAACCACCTTGAACCTACTCGAACATCTTTAAACCTATCTTGGAACAATGTATGTGCAGGTGAACAGTTAGGAAACCATTTTTAAGTTTGTAACCGATCTGTGAACTAAAGAACCCATAGGAACCTATCGGAACCAATTTGGAATTAAATGGAACCAGTTTGTGCATGGAAGAGCTTGGAGATGGATTTTCGTTTGTTTTTGTGGTTTGTGGTGGTTTTGGATGTTGTTTGACCTATGTCCTAGGAACTTGATGTTGTGATTGTATTGGGTAGGAGTTTTGTAGGGTATTTGTGAGTTTGAGCTGAAGACGTTTTATGGAGAAGCTGGAAGAACGTTTTTTGCGGAAGGCCGACAGCCTTCGAAACCTACTTGGGTCAGCGTCCAGGACGTCGTCCTTAACTCACTAGACCGTCCACGCAACCAAGTCAACTACTCCCAGAGCTCAGCCACTTTTACACACAAGCAACAGAAACATATCTTGCTCATGTCGCTATGGTTCTTGTTGGTGTGTCACGCCTTGACACAAAAATGATGCGGAGTCGCCAGTCAGCATCTTTCTGCTAACTTCACAAAAGCGATCAAAAACACATGTCCTCACAAAAAGTCTTTACATCAAGACATGGTTTGTTTGTTTAAATAAGTTTGAGTGTTTGAAAAACGTTGAAACATTTCAAGCACCAAAACATGATTCATGATGTCTCCCTCAGATCTGTTAGCAACTCCAGTTCTGAATGCCTTTCAGAATGTTGCTCTCCCTATCATCATTGAGAGACAAAACAACCTAAACTTCTCCGATCAATGTCAAACAAAGTTCCTTCTTCCGAAGTCACAAAATGAATTCTACGATCTTCTCACGATTCCTTCGTGCAGTTCGTCGACGACAAATAATGCAAAAGGTATGGAAAATAGTTTGATTTTCCATGTCACTATACAAATTCAAATCCTCACGATGTTCTCCGTGCAATCAAAGTACTCAAAGAAGACGAAAAGTATATCGTTGTTGGGTTTCGTCATCTCCAATAAAACGTGCAAAACATGAAACGTGCAAATACGATGTCAACCATCACGGTTGAGCTCATCATCAAGATGAAAACCAAATGCACTTCTTCCAATGCAGAAAAGATCAATGGATTCATCTCACCACAGATGTCGAATTTTCACACCCCTTTTTGAGATGAACTCCATTCCATAGGTATACGCTGCAACCCATCCAGACTTCAGCACGTATCGCTAAAGCTTAACAGGTCAATACATATAGTACGAATTGTCCCGTTGTTCACCATCCAATGAACAACCAGCTCATATTCTCTTCCTCGCCTTTGCACCAATGAAGATATTCTCAATCACCCAGCTGCCTCTGCACTGAAGTTCCAGTGAAGCAACCCTTTGGCTTTCCAACCTTTCCAGAGTCCTCCACAACCTTGCATGCGCAGAGAAAAGAATACCAATCCTTTGCAATTGGACTCGTACTCTTGTTTCCCAGGTGATTCATACTCCATTTGCAATATCCGGCCATCTCATCATCGACATATACCTCACGGTAAGTTTTGCCTTCATTGGCAAACTTTCCAAACGCAAACTTCGTTCTGCTCCAATCTCGAAAACTCATGCCTTCAGGCACCAAATCAGCAGTAAGCTGATCAAGAACCTTGTCGGCGATCCCAGGAAAGATTGGGATAGGCATGACAGGCAACTGTGCACTCAAAGGTTCAGCTGCCGAAGAAATCACATCGAATTCATCATCATCCAGAGCCTCACGAAGTCGCTTGCTTCCATCTGTCATTGCTCCTTGACTCTCCAAAGGAGTCAAAATGCTGGATCCGGCTGTATAGCCTGACCCTGAATTCTCACTGTGCCACTTCTTCTGAAGAAGACCAAGCAAAGCCTTCTCATCCTCATCTGTCCATCCAGACTTGGCCATGGCTGCAAACCAAACCGCGTCCGGTAGTGAAAAAGTATTAGACCGTGGCTAAACTCTTAGGAGCAATCAACCTAGAACGTGAAACGAAGTGTCGAACCGCCATCACAGTCGTGATAGGATCAGTGGCCTTTCAGATTGTTCTGCACTGCGCACACACACTGCATCTTACAGCATCGCGCAACAAAACTCTGCACAAAATGAAACATGGTGAAAACTCCTGTTTGCCTTTGGCAACGTTTGTTTAAAACAAAATACAAACCAGGAAAATGAAACGTGACGTCAACCTTCTGTCTCTCTCTCACAGTCACAGGGTCCCCTTTTTAAACGAAAATTCAACTCTTCTTCGAGGCATGTTTGACCGCAATCAAAATGTATCTTGCCAACTTTCGGTTGTAAAATGCTGTTTCAGTATAGTTGATTTGATAAAGTTCTGCATGAGTCTGGCATGTGCATGTAGAAAGTTTGGAGTGAAGATTTAATGCAAACCAAGCTGAATTGGAAACAAACTTCAATGTCTTTCCAATCGGAATACCATCCTTGTTCTGACATCCAGTCTTGCACAACCTCACCAAAGCCTCATGCCTCATGTCAAAACTCTGCAAAAGATTCACTGTCTCAGGTCGGGACCAAATGGTATTTCGTTCTGGAAGCTCAAACGAACATGAGTCTGCATGTTTGAAGTAACCACCAATCGCGTTGATGATCTCATCCCATTCCTGGTCCTTTTCAGTGACTGAGTCCGGATTAAAATTGCGAAGCGGACTTCCACTTCCACAAGGAGTCGATGCATGAATATGCACCCAAGGTGGACTTGAAGAATTCTTCCACTGTCGAATGCAAACAGCTACACGACTCAACGTTCCAGAACTCTGCACCTTAGCAACTACACCAATGTATGGGACCTTTGAAACTTCACAGACCTTTCTCAAGTTCGAATGTTCCGAACAACACAGTTCCACAATCGCAATTGAAGAACCCTGAGTCAACACTTGCTGCAACACACTCAGCTCACGAAGTTCTGCCAACTCAGCTGTCAAACCATCTGGAACAACAATCCCAAGAGCATAACGGTGTTTATAGAAAGCTTTGGCACTCAAGCATTTGGTGAAAAGATCTGCTGGATTTTCAACACCACTTCTGTGTCTCAATTTCAACAAACCCTCTCTCATCTGCTCTCGTAACCAATGCAATCTTATTTCAATGTGTCGTGAACGTCGTGGCACATCCATGGATCTCACAAGTTGCAATGCGGAGCTTGAGTCGCTCTCCAGCCAAATCACAACTTCTTCTGGCTCATCGATCTCATGAAGTGCAAAAAGAAGACGGTGAACCAGTCTTCCAAACGCAACGCTTTCTTGACACACTGATTGCAAACCATAAAGTTCTGCCTCACATGAACCCAAGCTCAAAGCTTGCTGTTGTCGGCTCAGAGACCTTACCAAAGACCTCTCAAAGAAAACAGCTCCACCGCTAACACCTTTGCGGTTGTTGAAACGGTATGGCGCATGCGAAGCGTCGCTGAAAGAGTGAAGATGGACTGATCTCAGTTGAGTATCATCAACCTGACTCATGATGGTCTCATCTCTGCTCGGTAAACACAAGCATGCATGCATGTCAACATACAAGAATCTCAAGACTGCTTTCAATGCTTGTTCAGTTCCGTGCATCGGTTTTGCCTGTTGCGTCCCAAGAACAGACATCCATGTCTTCAAGTCATGACGCACCTGTGACAACCAAAGCAATTTTCCCAACGCCTTTCTGAAGCGTGAGTATGCTTCATCTGACAAAGGTTTCTGAAAGTTGCTATCCGTGAGTGTTTTCTCAAGATGTCCCGAAATGTCAGGAACATTCTCAGACCCACGAGTAACACCATAGTCCAGAAACGTAGAGTCAAGATAATGTGGATCGACACCCAGAGTGATCTCAGAGGAATCTCTTTCTCTTTTGATGACACGACCAATAAAGGTCAGGGATCCTCCCTCTTCTCCGATCTCTCCAGTTGTCTTCACAGGCACTACAGACGACAACGTTGCAACCACATGTTCTTCGGCTTCCTTAGTGGTCGACAACAACCAGATGTCATCAACATACACCACACACAAGCAAAACCCAATCTCATGACCATCTTTCACGATCTGTCCACCATACACACATGGTTCCAGCGAATCCGACCAAAGGCCTACATGTTCAACCGTAAATGTCAAAAGCTGCAACCATGCCAGTGAAGCATCACGTAACCCGTTCAATGCCTTTTCAAGCAAATAGTAGGTCGCTTCACCTGATGGAAAGCTAATCGACAACGGCATTTTCAAGACAACATGTACACCAGTTCCCAATGGGCTATGCATGAAGGCATGACTCACGTCCAATGCACGCAAAAGCATCTTCCGTGTCGCTGCCATTGCAAGCACCAAATGAACACTTTCAATCGAAGGGGTAGGACTACTAAATCCCAAAGATCTAGCTGAGGAGCCACGATTGAAGTCCTTCGCAACAATCCTGGTTCGAACCCTCTCACTGCTTTTGTAAGCTGCAACCCACCTTGACTGGATCAAACGAAGGTTCGGAACAGCCTTCTTCATGTCGTCCAGTTCTGACTGGGTGATGATGCGGCCAGTCTTGCAGTGTTCCAAGTTCCTAACCTCCTCTTGCATACCTTTGAAACCTTGTTCCAAGTCAAGCTCTTGCAAACTCTGGTCATCTATGATGCTGTCCGGTTTCCAAACCAAGACATCTTGACCTCCAAGACGCATCTTCACAAAATCATGCTCATTGCCTCGATTGAAACAAACAGAATCAAGAGAACCAGAAAACATTTCTGGAGATGTTGCCGGAGCAAAACATGCTGGACCTTCAAGTGTACCCAAGCTCGCAACCAACACAGGCTCACCACTACCAACCCAAAACCAATCAAAATCCATGTTTGTTTGAAGCAGTTCCTCAGAATCTTCACGGATCTCTCTTTCCAACTGTTCTCGGTCGGTCTCAGCTTTTCTTTTAAACCTTCTAGTGTATTCAACCTGTGTTTCCGGCTGTCGCCGAGCGGACTCAGGTGTTGGTACCACTTCTTCATCATCGACCTCTTCTACTGGCACCTGAACCTGGGGTACAACTACAGGGCTCTCTGGAGAGAGTGCAGGTTCAACACGTCTTTCCTTTCTCCGCTGTTCCTCAAACTCAGCAAAACGCTTCCTACATTCCTTGTTGTGCCTAATACCAGGTGCTTCCATGCCACTCTCACATGCTGGACATCGACGAGTCGGTTCAAAACGTGATATGTCAGGTGAAGTTCTTTCAGAACTCTCAGGACTACCAATGGCTACATCTGCAGTATCTGCTGGTGACGTAGGAGATGGAGTGACAGAAACTCGAGACGGCTCTGCTGGAACTTCCTGTGGAGTCACGGCAACGTTCGATCTTGCCAATGGCACTGCTGGCGCCAAACGCAACTCACCAGATTTCTTCTTCACACTACTGGACTCTGGCAAGACAAGTTTGGGCTGTGAAGGTGCCGGCAAACTCTGGCCTTTCAACTTTCGCAACTCTTCAGGAGGTAGCTGACTCATATCAGCTGGTGCAGTCCCACTGTCATTCACAATTTGGGGTCTACTACCTACAGTCCCAGTGTCAAACTGTGTCAAAACTCCCTGTCCCGAATTCAAATCCCATCTCAAAGGTGAAATAGCCCTGATGTTCCTAGCTACAAAACGCATCAACTCAGCTTTGCCATCCACACGAATGAGACCTTGCACAACTGGACCTCGTTCCAATCCCATGTGAATGAAAGTACACTCAACGTTGAAAGTGGTGAATGCTGCCGAATTGAATCAGGAATTTCTGCCAAAACCTGGGCACCAAACAAAGTCGAAACTGGTTTGGATAACTTCCTTCCTGACACCATTTCCAATGGACTTCTGTCTGAACCTCGTGATGTTGAAAAATGGTTGTTGCGCAAAGCCAAATACGTCAAAACATCAACCAAATTCTCATGTGAAAATGTGACATCCAACCCTTGTGCATTCAGATCAGCCCTTAACACAGAAAAGGATTCCTTTAATTCCCTCACTGCTCGCTCAGCCGACCCAATCGATCGATGTTGTTGTGGCGCGGCTCTCCGAATAGCGAACGTGTATCGGCCAGTGGAGGTTCCAATGATCTCTCCCACTGCCCTCTCGCTATCGGTGTGGACGTCAATGGAGACTGCCTTCGAAGTCAACCCAAAATGTTGGAGCCATACAACAATCTGTCTCCTGGCTGCTTCGACATCTTCTCCAACCACCACATAGCCAATGCCCCTCGACATCATCTCGGTTAACACAAGGATCTTCACCGAACCTGGGAGTTCGTCTGTGGCGATCTCGCCTGATGTCTTGAGAAATGCAAAATCGGCCTGAATAGAAACCTCTTTCCTGTCACCTTTGTCTCTTCTGTGCTGAAAAACGGAACGACCCTTGGCACACTCCAAACAGTTCGGATTGAATGGAATATGTCCCTGTCTTCGGTGACGTGCCAGTTCATTGTTGTCTCCTCCAGACACAGCTGCGACAGAAAAGTCACGAGTATCACTCACAGTCAAGTCAGACCTGTATGCACTACTACTATCAACATCTGGATACAAACGAACCCAAGGACAATTGGCAAAATAAGCAACATCAAGACAATGCATTCCAAGCTTCTCATGAAACAAATCAAAACCTTTCGGACCTTGTGTGAATCTCCATCCCGAATCTGCCAATGAAGTGATTGACAAAATGTTGTGCCGGATGGAACCCACCAAAACATTCAAACGTGCTTTCTTCCAACACCAATCATCACCTGATGTGCCTGACATGTGCATCTGTACTCCAATCTCAGCAGTGCCTGACATGTTGACTGAGGATCCATTGGCAGCTTTGTAGCCACCTAACCCCTCACTGTCCTGCAGCACTGACCTGAAGGCTGACAAGTTCGACTCAGCCAAAACACTTGTGGATGCACCAGAGTCAAGAAGCCACCAAGAAGCATCGGTGTTGTCAGCGACCTGTGAAAGCAGAGGTCGCAAAAACTCAAAATAAGGTTCGATCTGCTGTTCAACCGAAACCTCACTGTGGTCATCAAACCAATCATGTGCACGCACCAAAACGACTTTCATCGGTACAGTGGCACACAAGTCTCGGCTGGGGTCATTAACAAAACATGTTTCTAAGTTGGAGCTATCACCAAGTCCAACTTCATCTCCACACTTCAAACCACAAAACCATGGCTCATGAGCACAGCTGTCGCAACCTCTTGCCAGCACACAACCCATGTCAGCCGGTTCACTTCTCACTACCTCTGACTCACGAGTACAGCTGTCGCAGCTCTCTGCCAGCACACAACCCGTGTCAGTCAGTTCATTTTTCTCTTCTGACTCATGAGTACAGCTGTCGCAACCTCTTGCCAGCACACAACCCATGTCAGCCAGTTCATCTTCTTCTTCTGACTCACGAGTACAGCTGTCGCAGCTCTCTGCCAGCACACAACCCGTGTCAGCCAGTTCACTTTCTTTTGACTCACGAGTACAGCTGTCGCAACTCTTTGCCAGCACACAACCCGTGTCAGCCAGTTCACTTTCAAAGTCTTTACAATCAACCACAAGCCCATTTTCGGTTTCCATGTCAGCAACCTCATGCTCATGCACAAACCTAAGACCTCCAGTGGTTTCACATGTCATGTCAAACAACAAAGGATTTATGATCATGCTGCCGACACTGCCAGTCTTTTGGACATCAGACCTATTGTCGTGACTTGCACTCGGTTCCGCACTTTGGACTGGTCCCTGTTGCCAGGTATACCCATACCCGTCGCAATACCATCCAGAACCATCGTCCCACCATGTCTGCGAAACTCCCCATTGACCATCACAGCTCTCCGGCCATTGGTCATGCCACCAATAGTCATCATCGTCCCAACTCTCTGCAGTCCAGTCGGTCCAATCCTCTGAAACTTCATTCAATTTGCCTTTCTTTCCCTTTCCTTTGCTACCTTTAGAGCCTTTTCCTTTGGAACCTTTCTTGTCCCAAGTGTCCGTCCTTGCACTACCTTTGCCTTCTCTGCTCTCAGGGCAGTTGAAGCTGATGTGTCCATTCTTTCCACATCTAAAACACCGAATCTTGCTCATGTCTGCGGTACAACCTGGGGCAGTGTGTTTCCGACTGCCACACTTCCCGCATCTGCCTTCCACCGCATCGACAAGTTCGCCATCAAGAGAATGATGTTCTACATTCCCCTCCAGGGAACTCAATCTCTTGCTGTGGCCTGTTGTCTCAAAATCACTAAACAGGCGTTGTTGCTCTTCCCACCGCATCGCAGCGTTCCTGTAGGACTCGTAATTGTCTGCGCTGCTGTGGTGGAGAACGTAGTTCTTCACTGTCTCAGGCAAGCTTTTCAACAGAACAACTAGCATGTCAGAATCTGCCAGCTTCAGTCCTGTGGTGTCCACCTGCATAGGGAGAGTTCCTAACAACCTTAAGAACCTTGCAGCTTCATAGTCAGTTCTTCTGATAGCATCACTAACCAAGGAACTCGGCGATGTCTGTGTCGCCGCCAGGACAAAGGACTTCCCTGCAATCTGCGTCCTTAGTGAGAGCGCTTCGGATCTTGACCTCAGAGAAAATTCAAGAGTAAGTTGCCTAAGCAGTTCAAACCCGTTTGCTTGTTGGTTTACTGCTACTGCCACTCTGTCACTAGATCCTACTCCATGTAATGCCACACCCTCACTGAAGGCGTTCACCAACGCCACACACCTGGGATTGTCGTGAAACGCAGCTTTTAAGATGGACATAAGCCTTCGAGACCTTGCCTGTTGTGCTCCATTGAGAGCACTCCATCTGATGGGACCGGGCCAACGGCTACTATGCTGGATTTCTACAGAAAATTCTAAACTTCCACCAGCTGCCCAGGATGACAACTCATCCAAATAGCCAGCCCAACCTAACACCTCTTCTTCTCTTGTCTTCCAAGTTCCTACTGGTGTTGGTGCCGGTGTCAACCATTTTTCGCTTTTGGCGAAGACATCCAATTGCTGTGAATTTCCATGATTTGATTGTTGAACACCAAAACCAGGCAAAACATCAAATGGCTGCGGAGTCACAAACGACGAATCAGCTGCCCTACCAAGACCATCACCAAACACTTCTGGAACCCCTCTTCTCTGTTGCATAGTTACAAAACGATCTTGCATATGCTGCTGCACTGTCTGTAGCTGTCCCTCACTCATGCTACCTAACATGGCCATGACCTCTTGGATCTGCGCCGCCTGAGGCGTCAAACCTCCCAAGCTCGCTCCAACCGGGCCACTCGGCAAGTTTCCTTGGCAACTCATTGGGTTCACTCCTAAGTTTGGAAAATCTCCAGACCTTGGTCCACCAGGCATACTCGCACAACCATAACTTGGCACACGCGCTTGCGAATTCTGTTGCATAAACGTTTGTTGTTGGGGAATCCATTGCGCACCAAACCATGCTGGTCCCAGTCCTTGCATTCCGGGGACATTTCCTTGCTGACATCCCTGCACCGGACCTACCTGACCACCTGCATCCAGGTTTGTCGTGCTCGCAAATCCCTGTACGTTCTGTGACACATTTGCTTGTTGTTGCTGTGGCTGCTGCTGGGGCATGTTACTTACTTCAGGTGTTTGTCCATCCATCCCAGATCCACTACCTTGCTGACTAGGCGTTCTTGGCACTGGCGGCAATCCGTCACTACGGTTACAACCACCATTTCCGGTACCACTTCCTTCACCTCTTTCAGCCATACCAGGACTAGGACAACCTTGCACACCTTGGCTCGCACTACCTGAATCCATTCCTACTTACGCGTAGCAAGCAGGCAGCTCCGCTACCATGCGGAAGGCCGACAGCCTTCGAAACCTACTTGGGTCAGCGTCCAGGACGTCGTCCTTAACTCACTAGACCGTCCACGCAACCAAGTCAACTACTCCCAGAGCTCAGCCACTTTTACACACAAGCAACAGAAACATATCTTGCTCATGTCGCTATGGTTCTTGTTGGTGTGTCACGCCTTGACACAAAAATGATGCGGAGTCGCCAGTCAGCATCTTTCTGCTAACTTCACAAAAGCGATCAAAAACACATGTCCTCACAAAAAGTCTTTACATCAAGACATGGTTTGTTTGTTTAAATAAGTTTGAGTGTTTGAAAAACGTTGAAACATTTCAAGCACCAAAACATGATTCATGATGTCTCCCTCAGATCTGTTAGCCACTCCAGTTCTGAATGCCTTTCAGAATGTTGCTCTCGCTATCATCATTGAGAGACAAAACAACCTAAACTTCTCCGATCAATGTCAAACAAAGTTCCTTCTTCCGAAGTCACAAAATGAATTCTACGATCTTCTCACGATTCCTTCGTGCAGTTCGTCGACTACAAATAATGCAAAAGGTATGGAAAATAGTTTGATTTTCCATGTCACTATACAAATTCAAATCCTCACGATGTTCTCCGTGCAATCAAAGTACTCAAAGAAGACGAAAAGTATATCGTTGTTGGGTTTCGTCATCTCCAATAAAACGTGCAAAACATGAAACGTGCAAATACGATGTCAACCATCACGGTTGAGCTCATCATCAAGATGAAAACCAAATGCACTTCTTCCAATGCAGAAAAGATCAATGGATTCATCTCACCACAGATGTCGAATTTTCACGTTTTTAAAGCTTCAGAACTCTTTTGAAGTTCCACCAGTTTACTTTTGCGGCCATTTACAGGAACGGCCTACGCATGACTTAATTAATCAATTAATCCCAATTGCAACATGCTCTTAAACATGTTGAACGACCTGGCGGAAGCCATGAAGGCGTTGGACGAAAAAAAATCAGAACTCTTTTGAAGTAGTTTGAGAATTTTGAAGAACGTTTGAGTGTCACTGCGTTTTACTCTGCACGACTCTTCTAAGAAGAAGAAGAAGAGTGCCTGAGCTGTCCAACCTGTGTGGTTTGGCTCAAGTCCGAGCTGTGAAAAAAAGAGCTGCCACGCCGCGCTCGTGTTTTCACATGGTAGCGGAGCCATGAAATCTCTATAGAATCGCTGACACCAAGGTCGTCTATAAAATTGCAGACGTTAACACTGGATAGGTACCCCCAAACAAAGGATGGCCCTAAAACGCACCATGTTTCGAAGCGTATAATTTTCGAGAGGATTTGCGAGGAGGAAAATTTAAATCAGGATGAATGGTTACAAGCCCTTGCGATTTCTGCTAGGCAGCAACGTCGCAAGGCAAGGTCCGGAAAAGCAGCCATTTTGATTCACATAGCTGCCAACGCACGCGCGGATGCCTGCGGATGCCCCTGCGGATGCGGGAGAACCCTTGCAAAGGACCACTGCGGATGCCAAAAACCCCCAAAAAATGGCCGCGGATGCATTTCCGGCGTTTGAGAAAGACAAAGTAATAGAAAGCAACCCGCCCTGCGGATGCCCAATGGGGTGTGTGGCACATTGTATGGGGGGGAGGGGGTTTTCTGCCGTTTCCTCCCCTTCCCTCGGTGACGCCTTCGTATTGAGGAGTTCTCTTCTTCCCACTTGCGGCTTCCATGCCTCTTTCCAAACTTGGCCTTGCAATGCGTTGACTCCCCATCAGGTCTCGCCTCCCAGACTTGGCCCTGCCACATTCTAGGTTCCCATAAGGGGTGGTTTCTGCGAAACCGGT
Source organism: Cladocopium goreaui (assembly GCA_947184155.2). Lineage (NCBI taxonomy): Eukaryota > Dinophyceae > Suessiales > Symbiodiniaceae > Cladocopium > Cladocopium goreaui. The sequence continues at coordinate 516,264 of CAMXCT020000336.1, read as the reverse complement.
GCCTGCCACATGTTGACGTCCTCAAAGGCGGTTCTTCCACAGTAGCTCCTGCCATGCGTGCCTCGGGCAGGCCTCGGTAAGCCTTGGAGCGCCTCGAATGCCCTTCAAACCACAAAACCATGAGTACAGCTTTGCAACTCCTTGCCAGCACACAATCCATGTCACCCACTTCACTTTCTGAAAACCCTGACTCATGAGTACAGATCGCAACCTCTTGCCAGCACACAACCCATATCAGCCAGTTCACTTTCTGATACCTCTGGCTCATGAGTACAGCTGTCGCAACCTCTTGCCAGCACACAACCCATGTCAGCCAGTTCACTGTCAAAATCTCTGCAATCAACCACAAGTCTATCTTCAGCTTCCATGTCAGCAAACTCCAGTTCAGCACCATTGCATCCACACCTGGATCCGCAACTCGGCCTGTTGCCAATATCCTGTCACCCTCCTCCAACCCACTGAAATCATTAGATCAGCTAGCCCGAGTCAGCACAGCCGGATGCGTGATCGCGAGCCACATTCTGCATCAGTTCCGCCGACTCTTGCTCGAGCATGGAGGCATGCAACATGCAACATCCTCAGTTCCCCTAAGTGCTCCTGAATGGCTAACCCGCCTACATGACAACGCTCTGCAGGCTATCCCAACTCGCTTCCTCCCGGAGCCCCTGTCGCCGGTAAGACCCCAGAATGTTGGTACAGACAACCAGAACTACCCCCGCTACATGCAAACCGCTGCCAATGAAGCAGTTACCCTCCACTCTGCAGCACTTCCTGATCTGGTTTGCACAGCTCTCACATCCATTGCCCCGGATCAACCCATCGCAGTGCTCCCACTCGGACATCCATGGCTTAGCCTCATTGCCCCAGCTAGAGCCCGGGTTGCAGGATTCCGCCCCAATGCCAAGATTGTACCAGCCTGCCCCAACTCGCCTGATTCCTTATGTACAGTCACAGCTCTTCAATCCGTAAGTCCTGATGAGTTGATCTTAGCGATCCCTCCCGACGATGCTCCATCCGAACCCTCAATACAAATCGTAGGCCAATTCGATGGCAGTTGTATGCGCGAAGAAGCGTTAGGAGGAGCAGGGTATGTCATATATGCAATAGAAGGTGGTCGGTCTCGCGTCATTGCATGTCGGTCAGTTGCTCTTCCTCATTGTTCAGACAATATAGAAGCAGAAATCATGGCCTGTTTGTATCTGGTTGAAGGAATCTCTGTTGTCGTTAAACAGCTTCTATCGAGCCGTGGCCTCACGCCTAAGGTGGTTATCCAAGGTGATATTCTTCCTGTCATTAAGTACTTCCAATTTGCAGGCCGCCTCCGAAGACTGGACATGCACCAACCACTGGAAAGCATTCGCGCAACTGTAAGTTTGCACCTCCCCCACAGTCTTTTCATATACCTGCCTCGAGTTGCGAACGGCATAGCGGATGACTTGGCGGGGCAAGCCTCCCAGTTCCTATTGGCTAGATATAGGAGTGACCCCTCTACCTTCAATCGGAACGCTGGGCCGGTGTCCATCAAACCATCATTCCCAACAGCCCTTTTTCAAGTAGGGGGCTTCCACATTCAATGTTTTGACCAACCCTGGAGTCAGCCGACACTTACCCTAGTGGAGAGACCCAGCATTGGCCACGGTCTCCTCCGCAAACATGTGACCCTCCACCCCCATCACCGCCAGTTGATCGAATCTTATCTCTCCCCCTGTCTACCGCAAAACTGCAGTATCGAAATTGACTACTCCCCCAAAGCTGCCGACAACCATGGACGTAAGTATTGCTGCACCATAGGAGGCCAGAGACTACCGAGGGCTGCCAGGCTTCTATTGTTCGGACGGAATCATTGCGAAATTGACCTTAAAGGGTCTTTTTATGAACTTGTCCGGCGCCTGGGATTACTTTTTGCGCCTGACTTAGTACCCCTCCCAACCATTGATGAGCTTCGTGCACAGCTATCCCGTGACCCCTGTATCCAAAAGGTAGAAGCAATTTATCCTGACACTATCAAGCAACTCCCACTGAGGATTATCAACAGCTCCCTAGATGCTACATACCGATATCTAAGATCCCTTGTTGATGACTCCCCCAGTGCCAGTGTAAGCGCGACCCTGCACCAACTCTGGTCCTTGAGTACAACCCTGACTACTCAGTTGTTAACACGATTCCACCCAGGGTTTAATGTCAACCATAATGACAGCGCTTTTAGATTGCTAGAGCACTTTGAAGCCCTAATTGTTGAAGACACCATTCACGCACTCATCGCCCGACACCCAACACAATCCTTGGTGTGGCTCCATGATGGCTTCTTAGTTGCCCCTCCGCCTCCTGAACAAATGGTAAGGCAAATTGAAAAAGAAGTTCTGTCCAAACATCAACTCTTTTTCGATCAGCCATGGTTCAAAGTTACCTCCCTTGCAGCTACGCGCAACGCATACGTAGAAACCCTCAAGCATACTGCCAGTTGCCAAGCCCTAGCCCTCACACGCCGCACATCTCACCATTGCAGCCGTAAGCAGCGTACTGCTAAAGGATCCCCACACATTTACACCACCCCCTTAGAAGCTCTTGCCAAACTGCGTGCCCGACGTGAACGCCCGACGTGAGTTAGTTGACACGTCCGTCCTGCTTCTTGTTGCTGCCTCGGTGACCAAAGGGCAACCGGTTATCCGTAGCTCACCTACCCTGTGCTAATTCCAAACCAACTAATGAGCCTTTATGATTTACCCGACTATGGCCACACATTGAGCATAAAACTGCAACCCGCTAGGTTGACGTGATATTGCAGAGGGTGACTTGTCCTCAAGACCAGGCGGCCTGCCACTGTCTAATCAGTTACTGGCCACTGCCGCGTAGTTATTGCTGATTGAGACCTTCACGTGCATGCGGATCCCTTCTGTGATTGCAAATTGATTTCATCAGCTCACTACCTCATTTGTACCTACCCCCCGCCAATTTAGTTCTTATGCCTCACGAAACCTAGTCAGGTCAAGTAGGGGGGGCTCCTAGGGGTACCCTAGGTAGCTCTCCCCACTTGAACAAGACCCGTGAGGACATTTTCACACTGAACCACGCGCCAAGGATAGGGGAAGGCCTTTTCCATACTGAAGTGAACTCGCCCAAGTGTCAGATGCGAACTAGTGTTCGCCTGGTGACCCGGAGGACGCCAAGTTATGGTTGACTTTTTGTCGCCCACCAGCTACCATGGCACTCCCAGACGATTAACAAGTCCTCCAGGATGAACCCAGTCTAAGCCGCCCACTGAGCATAAGCTAACCCTAAATAGGACCCTGCAGATGCCAACAGGTTGCCAGGCCGTCCTAATTGTTAAATACGGCTGCGTACTGATCGCAGTTTGACTGCTAGTGCATCCTACTGTGTAGCTCTACAGCTAACCAGAGCACCTTTCCGTTTTACGCATGAGTGTCCAGGGGGAATCAACTTCCCACCCAGGGGAAAGGGCGGGAGAGGGAAAAAAAAAACGAAATTCCCACGACACTCCAACTCCTCATCAAACGCAGGCATCACGAAGCGGAGTACATGACTCTCGGCTTATGCTTTTGGGCGGTGGTAACAGAAATGTTTGAGCTGGGCAACACACCATGGATATTTCCTCCCTGCCCAATAAATCTCCCATAGACCTGACCACTCATGAGTTAGTTGTGGAAGTATGATGGGTATCCATTATCAACAAAGACTGACGGACCCTTACTGGCACCTGCATGTTGGACTAACAACTGCCTGTAATTATCGCTGATTGGGATCCCGCCAGAGAATGTGTACCCACGCCATCGAGGATTTCACTTCACCCTTCCGCTCACTGCCTCCCTTACGTGGCTACCCACCGAAATAGGGCACATCCCTACCAATAGATTTCCATTCATTAGTTTAATAGGTTGCCCCGAGATGATGGACCAGCAGGAGGACAAGTTCCATGTGGCATTTCCGTCCTGCTCACCCAATTGGACAGTTACTTCACTCGAGGTGCCCTGGGACTGCGCCTACTAAACGTCTCTTTTTAAGAGCTACTGTGCAATTGCCACAGGACACCCGCCGTTCCCAAGGGTACCTTGGGTAATGGAGAGGGTTCCAGCGACTCACATCGATAAACTCAGGTCCCTTCGGATCAGTACAAAGCACAGAAAGAGCAGTGATTAGTTGCTGCACCTGAATCTCGATTGCCGTCTGTCCGAAGGAAAGCCTTGGAACATGCTATCTTCTCCGACCCACCGGTATACCCGCGCATTGTATCCTACCGCATGGTCTCAATTTTTGTTGACCATTTTTCGGGCATTTCCTTTCGGGTGGTTTCCCAGCAGGTCAGGCGCACCTGCAGTTAAAGCTTAGCCACCCTGCCCTCCCTATTATTTCCTCTTGAATACCTTAATTTGTCGCACGGGGTACACAATAGTAAAAAGGAATGGACGACCCTTCACTGTTCACGCCGTAAGATGCCAGCACATACCGGGTAGTTATTGCTGATTCGTAGGTCACAGGGGAATGTATATCTTCTCTGCAATTCGACCATAACAGTATCCATCAACACACTACCGAAGCACCCGATTACTGATCTGATCTCCCACCAATTTAGATATTCCTGCTGGTGGCTGCTTCATAAAACTGGTCAGGTGACTGACGGTTGCTCCCAGGGGTAGTCGTCGCCCATCTGTCCTGTGTCCAGATTACCACATAGCAGGGGGCCCTTTATGACGTGATACATGACATACCTTAGCTATCTGATAGTTATTGCTGAGTTGGAAACCTCGCCAAACTGAGCGAACGCCCGTAATTGGATTTTCGCCTCACTGTCACCTTACACTACCTCGGCCTATCCGTAGATACCACATCAATCTTGTTATGGTGAATTCCTAATGGGAATCGCTGCATGAATGAGGGTTGCTCCCGAGTGACGGTCCTTTTCCACACGATGCAGCAGAAGATCAATGGCCACGCACCGCCGACACGGGACAGTAAAGCACCTCGACGGCCCCCCCTTCGCGCAACCTGACAAAGCTTGCAGATGCATATGTACTGCCGACGTGAAGTAGCTAGTACTCTCGCCGCCCATGGTGCCTAATCATCATAGCTTGGATGAGCTTAGAGGGCTATCATTGTAGGACAGCTGCTGTTCCCAAGGGTACCTTGGGTAATAGCGAGGGTCTCAACTACTTTTCATAGTAAGCTGTGCATTGCCCCGAACCTGTGCCCTCATAGTGTTATGGGCCCAAAAAAAATTGTCTTTTACCGCAGGGGTTAAAGTCTTTACCACTTTTCGGGCATGTCCATCTGTATGGGTTTGATTGCGAGCCCTGTGCAAATACTGAGTGACCATTTAATTACCCAATAATTTTTTCGGAGGTGAATGAACTCTTCAGGCATGCTGAAAGCAGTTGCTACACTGGCTGGGGCTTCCTAATTACTGTTGCCATAGTTCCGGCCAGCATCACGACAGTAAGTTATCACTGCTTGTTTACTTTTTTGAGTGCAAAGCTCAACAGATTGACTGCCAAATAATTTATCTCCCCATAACCCAAAGGGACTGCACAGGACCTCAATCACTGAACATACTAGGGACCAAAAGTCTGGCTGCGATGGAAAGTTTACTCCCCCAGAGCGGCCCAGTTTGCGCTAAGCAGGCCACTTCACTAGTTCATAGAACTACTTATTTCTGCCAAGACCCATGAACTAAGGGAACAGTCTACTGGATACGAGCGGGACGCCTTGATGGAAATACGTTCCAAAATCCACGGGCTTCCACAATCAGGGAATGGTAGCTGTTGGTTTCTACCTGTACAATTAATTTCTTCCCATGCCAGCCATTTTTTTCCCTCGCATAAATATATCCAACTTGACCAGTGGATGCAGCTGATTAGGGACGCCCACTATCCTCAGCAACAGTCCGCCATTATAAGGTAATTATACCCAATTAGGCACTAGGACACCAAAGCATACTATTGGCCTGTTGCCATAGGAGGTGCTCCAAGTGCATTATTTGTATGGTTTTGTCATGGCGCCTGTAAATTTGGGCTGGAACTTACCCGCCTCCGTGCTTCCTGTCCACTGCCCTGCCTTAGCAGGACGTCGTTCAGCGCTGTGCGGCAATTTGAACCTTCCCATGCACAGGGCAGCACGTAGTGCAACTGCTGACCATGTTCGTGCTTTACTCCAGCAGCTCCTTTTCGTCCATCGTGCTAAACTTTTGGCCACGAGATTGCAGTACCAGTTGGAGGAAACCATGGACGACCTTGACGACATATGGTTTGACGAGCAAGTGCTAAGCGGAGTATTACGAACCGCACACCTGGAGTTATGTGGGTTTATAGCCCGTTGTGATCAAGCCATGCTCACGACGGAACAACGCATACTGCGTATTCTGGTACGATGAAGTGCCCAGCAGCACTGTAAAGATAGAAGTTTTTGACCTGTGCACAATGAGTGTCAACCTGCCGCCAAGGAACAGTCAATGCAGTCTGAGCGTCTTGGAAGAAAAAGGATGTCCAGTACAATTATTACTGGCTATCAGACCATTAGAAATAGAATGCTGTCTAATCCAGTTCAATGCCGGGTAGTTATTGCTGATTGAGACCCTCACGTCATGCGGACTCCTTCCGTTATACATAGACTTGCATCAGCAACCCGTCATTTATTCGAAACCGTCATCGAACCCCTCTAGCAGGTGACCTGTCACATGGTAGATATATCCACCCTTATTAATGGTAGATATATCCACCCTTATTAAGGGATAGAGCTGGCTGATACTGCTTAACGTACTTAAAACCATCTACGTAAGTAGTCCCTCATGCCCTCACCCCCCCATTGTGCCCCCAACATCATGCCTAGTAGGAACACGACACATGTGTCTATCATCCCCCTACTGTTCCCAAGGGTACCTTGGGTAATGGTGAGGGTTCAGCTCTGCTTTCACTCTCTACAAGTTACTCATCTCACCTGGTTCGCACACTCATGACCATCATCCTGGTTCGAGCATCCTGACGGTTATATCCTCTAAATGATGCGTAATCCTTGCTGACAATGCTCCTCAGGGTCTCTCGTCTGTAGCATATCTTGCACCGACTAGCGTATTGCCCACCCGTCCCCACCCCGTACATAGGAGACACACATCCCACCCTGGGCGCCAGCACTGACGAGGCACCTACTCCGCCAACTTCCTGTGTCATGCGTTGCTGCCCCTGCCACTTGCCGCCCTCTCCCCTCCATACCCCTAGGCTCTGCTCCTTGCTACTCCCATCTGTGTCTTATGCCTCCACAACAGAGCAACAATGCACTTTCATTACAACCCGTTCACCGGCAACATGTTGCATACACTTCCCATTACGGCCGTGGTTGTTTTTCTGATTTTGTGCTTGATCCGAGCATGACTCACTGTCTCCGTCAGCAGCCGTTGGCTCAAACTGTGAGGACACCGCGCCTGCAAAGCCAGAGTCGCCTTGGTCTTCCCCGTCCCTGCTTTTCAATTTGCCTGACCGTTCATACATCGAAGCTGACACGGGGTTCCCGTTGTTTGGCCGCTACCCTCAACAGCGAGGGGTTCCTGTCGTTTGGTCCAACCATCCGCCGCGCAATAACCTCCACGTCCGGATAGTGCTACCACTGCAGGGTACCTGTTGCTGGTATGCCGAAGCCGACGCACTTTCCGTCTGGCCCAATCGTTGTTGCCGATCAGCACTTACTGGACATGTCGGCTGGGATGAATTGGGACATGCGAGATGCCAGTAACGTCCGCTTCCTTGCAGTGAGGGGCACAATATGGGTAGGAGATTGCCAAACAACATACAACTTTACGCTGGTGGAATACCAATTGTATATCGATGAGGTACCATGGCTTATCTTTTCTACTCTTGCCGATGTCCTTGAGAAAGAATTCGTACCCAACTTTTGGGAGACCGTTAACCACAACCGAAAAGAGAGGTGGGGTTTCCTTGAACTACCCTGGGATGGAAAAGCCTACGGTGTTGCGCCACCGTATACCGACATTCGATTATCCATCTTCAATGACATCGCCCACACCATGCGCATCGTGCACCCTTTTGTGTGGAATCAGACCCACCTTAAGGTTCACCCGAACGGGGCAGCGATTTTCCATGAGCAGAAGAAATTGGCCTTCCTATTGCCATTGATTGTGGAGGCTCATGAGTTGCTACCACCCACGCCACTGTTTTGGGTAAATGATGACAACACCATTCCATTGTGGAGGACCACCTTGTGGTTGCATGAAGACACCATACAGTGGTTAGCTGAGACGGGAGAGTCGTACCCACCTGAATTGAGAGATGAAATTCAGCCACGCCTTAACCAACTTAAACCCTCCCAGCATGCGAAGCGTTCACAGCCTCCGCCTCCACCGAAACCAACTAGGTGGACGGAACGAACCGCAGCAAAGCAGCCTGGGCAAGCACTGCAAGAAGCCGCTCCACAGGACCCGAAGGGTACTCAGAACACGCCGCAGCAAGTGGCTGATCGAGAACGGCAATATATGGAATTGCAATCTATCATTGCCCAAGCAAACCAACGGACGCTGGCAAACAGCCGACCAGCGGATTCTAAACAAACACAAAAACCAGCCAACTTGCTGGCCGCTAGTCAACAAAGCACAGAAAACGCAGCAACAACCGTGCCATCCAATCCCAGTGCAGGCGCGGCGGCAGAAGCTCCAGCTCCTCAGGAGAGCCATAGGCCCCCTAAGGTCAGTGCACAATCACTATTCAGCCAGAGACCAGGCCCACCATCGATCCTATCCACGAGCAAATCAAACCGGTATGTTATCCTCCGACTCTCAACCTGCAACACACAACAAAGCTGAAGAACAGCAGGAGCCTCAAGAGGAACAATCAGCTGTCGACAACGAGACACCGACAGAAGAATCGTCGCCTGCTGACACACCAAATGAATCGCCAGAGACACAAGCCACTGACACTGTTGTTGCTAGCAGCCCTGAGCCCGCCTGTGAATCTAGACAGGACGTCGACCTCGCCGCAGCGGATATCCCGACATTACAGAACATGGAGAAGGCAGCCAGTGAAAGAGTAGCCTTTCATGAAACGCGGCTAGCCAGTGCTAGCGAGCATCTGACGCGTATCAGGAAACGCCTCAAAAGAATGCAAGATGGCCAGGCACCAGACACTCCGCAAGCTTCGCCTGTCACAGATATGGAAATGGAAATTATTGACTGATCGAATTGCAGCCAGCTAGCATTGCGTGCACCTGACTGTGTGAAACCACCTGATCAGTGCCATTTCTGTTGCCGCCTACCCCACAGATGCGCCAAGAGAAAAGCAGCTGCGTGCCAGGGTGATACCCCCCAAATTTTACTTATGGGAACGTACCAACTTACATGACCCCCACAAGTTAGAGTAAGGGGATTTATTGTGATTTGTTTTTTCTTGCTGTCTTGGTTAGGCGTGTGTCCCAGGTCCTATCGTCTTCAGTCATATCAGCTCCATCAGAACTAATCTCTACTTTGAGCAGAGATGTTTGCATGAACACCGTTACTGGGTCAATTGTCCTCGCTGCAGCTTTTGTGGCTCCACTAGTTCTTATACCTAGGTCAGCCATCAGTCACTCAATTCGCACACCAAGGTGATAGACACACCCTGATTGTTTTGGTCCTATTTTTTCAACTTCAATTGAATTGGCCCCGCAACGAGGAACCCCGACCCCGGGTACCGGGTGTTCGGGGTTTCCCTAGCCTTGCCAATCCATTGGACACATTTTGCACTCAGTACCCAATAGTATTCACTACTCCCGGCTGGTCGCTTGTAACCTGACACCGGGTACCGGTTGTTCGGGTCAAGCCTGCGCCAGCATGTTACAACAGCTCATGGCATCAAATAGGTTCATTTCATTGGCGTCGGATGACCCTGACGACTCAGATACAGACATCGAACCAACGGAACCAACCATCCCAGACAAAACAGGCGAGGATGTGTCAGTTGACAGTGACCAATCGGTTTACTTTGACGCCCTAGAGACAGATGATGACACTCCCTACTTCCAACAAGGAGCTGAGCCTCCCCCAAGAGAGGAGTGGGAAATTGCCGCACCTATCGATTTCTCCGATGTCCAGGGGGTCTTGCAAATAAGCCGCCAGCTTGATGAACTTTTCCTCTCGGAAAAAGAAATTGAAACTCCACTTGGCATGGACGACATCAAGCAAAGGTGGAAGTGGGCCGATGTCGGCTCTCGTCGAATGCCCCAGTCACCCCTGACATACCCAGCTATCATGGTGGACGAAGGGAATGGAATCCGACGCCCCGCAGCCAGCCAGGTCCATCACAGGACACTCTTCCAGTGGATAGTGGATAACCTCTCATGGGTGCCACAGTATAACACCGTCTATGTTTATGTGGACAATCGCAAACTGTCAGGCACTAATCCCCCGGCTTATTGGCCACATTTTGCACCCTGGATCAAAGGCAGATGTTCTGTTACTGGCCCCTGCCGGGAGAAGACAACAGCTATCCATTTTCCCATTAACGCTGATACAGGATTGCATCAGGTCCACTACACCTGGGCTGGTGCTGCAGCCCTAGAGGCGGTGCCTAGTGTTTCCTACTGTAAACTTTGCACTGATGGACTCTGACTGTGTGCCGATCTCACTATTTGAGACAGCCGAATTAGTCAACCTAATGACGGATAAGGCAAGCAGAGCCGAAGCAATGCAGCATAATACTATGGCCAGCTCTAACCAGTCCTGCCGGCAGTTCTCCTTGCCACAGAAGCCAAAGCTGAGCTCAATGCCGGTTTGATCATTGTGACAGGACATATCCCGACCTGTACAGCAGATGTCGACATAGACCAGGCAACCCAGATGCATGCATGCCCCTGACGGCTGCCCCAGGCTCCTCCTCGAGCGATGCACCCGCCCCTAAAGCACGGCGAATAGCCCACCCTGCCAACTGCAGATCAGCAGATGAATGGGTTACCGCACTCCATAACAGCCGAGCCAGTTTCCTGGCCACTACCGCTGTGCCAGAAGACCCCGCGGAGGCGATAAGAGGCGGGCTTGTTCTCACCCCTTTACTAGGATGTAAAGCTAGAACTCCGCTTGACTGGACACATGCATGGGCAATGCCAGGTAAATGGGCTGGAGTCATTGCATTCCCTCTCCCGGAGCATGCAGAATGGCCGCGTCACGGAGATGGTCGCTATTTACGACGGACTTTGTCGAGCGGATCCCGCCCTTCCTGACCTGGGCGCGCCCTATATTCAAGCAAGGTCACTCTCTCCCATGTCTGTCTTCCCAGCCGACTTCCCCATACTCTGCCTCCCAGGAGATAAATTGTTCCAAAGCAAGGAGTTAGACAAAGGGTATAGCCTGCCACCAATGGTGCATGCCTTCCATGGGAGCAAAGTAGGTCTGGGGCACCAACTCCAACAGTGGCAAAGCAAAGGGCTGCAACCGCTTGCTGTGTCGCTCATAGGAGTCGATGAAGCACCTCCGCTATGGACGCACCCCACAGGCTGCGATTTCGGAAGAGGAAGTAAAATAGTCGCCAAGCCACAAGTCTCGCAAAGGCGCAGTCTTACCAAGACACAAGTGTTGTTGCTTCAGAGCCTTTGGACGCCAGTTGAAGTCCCTAACTGCAACAATGACCACACACCCTGGCCTAAGACTTGCCAGACTGCTTGCGTCTTTTGCGGTCAGCAGGCTAGCCTCCAGCTGCCTACTGCCCAAATTCTCCCTCTCCTCGAAGCACTGCAACAGCGACTGGGAATTGACTCTGGCAACGCAGAATTAGCCATTAACGAAGTTCTCGCTTGCCATGCCGCAATACACCGACTGGAAGATTATTGTCATGGACAACACCACCGGGCAACTCAATGACGCTGACCCAGGGTCTCTGGATGTTCAGTGCACTGGGTTGGGTGGAGGAGAACATGCTGAAGCCACACGGCGTTGGACGGAAAAAAAGGGTTGGGTGGAGGAGAACTCGATGAAGACTGGGATGTGCTGCTAGCTTGCAAAAAGAAGCGCATGTGTGTATGGGCCATCTCTCAGCAAACAGGACGATTGGAATGCAAGGGCTGGCACAGTTGCAGGAACTGCCCACACACAAGAATACTTGCTGCTGCACATAGCCATGTTTCCCATTGGTGTGCGCGCCTGGTGCCGTGTCTTGGGAGTGCCCGACGCTGACCAATTGCAAGCACAGATCATCAGTCGAGCCATGAAATTGCTGCGCTTCTGTCCCATTACCCCAGCTCATAGGAAACCACCATGGCCAGGGTATACGCATGGCCTGCGACTCTTTACTAAGCTACTAGTTGCACATCCTCTGGTCGGAGTATGCCTGCTACTGACGGCACACAGCCTGTCTCAGCTTCGACAGGTACACCTCATTCACCATGCAGATGATCGGCTTTGCGTATGGAACCCGTCTAACCAAGACATTAAACTGTTAAAGCAACGGAGCTTTGCAATCATACCTAGGCACTGCACAACACAGCCACTCGCACTGGACACGAGTTGTCCTCCTAGAGGGACGACCGGACATGGCACAGTTAGAGGGTACCCCAGGGTGCTTCCCTTTGAGGTCTACTCACAGGCTCCCCTCCGCCTGATCTCATGGTGCAGCTTCGAGCTCCCAAAAACAGCCAAAAAACTCCTGCGTGAATTAGCCATTATGTGCGAGCTACCTGAGACCACGACACAGGCATTAGTCACCCACATTGCTGTTCACAACTCAGCGGTACAAACGGAGCAAGAGCAACCCAATTTGGTCTCGTTGGCAACTGTTACCATTGCGTCACGGACCAAATTGCTCAACTCTACCACCATGGTTCAACATTTCCTTGGCACCCTGCAACTGCCCATAGCTGTCTACATGCTAGACTACTACTTGCCCATGCTCAGCCCAACGAAGGCTATAATGAAACAGGGCTTACAATGCAAAGCGCAGGACCTATCCGTCAACCATGGCACCAATTACACTTGAATTCCTTTTCAAGGGCAGCGAATTTGGTCACTGGAAAGTCAAAGGGGGGCAAGATGCATTTGCGTTCCGACATCCGAGCCTTGGCAAAACAGAAGTCTTCAGCCTCCTAGCAAGTGATGCCTACCATCACAAAGTTAGCCCTATAGGCACGGGAAGACTTGTCGCAATGGTAGGCACCGCAGAGGCTCCAGCCGACGACGGAAGAGACCTTCAAATCCTTTTAGGGTTGGTTCTAGCCATCACGCCGCGCGCATCCAAAAGCAAGATGAACTGCCTGCCTCCCGCATACACAGACAGTGCAACTCCAAATAGATCGAAGTAGCCTTTCTCTCAGGGCCAGCCATTGAATTTTTTGCACAAGAACAGTTCTTAGCCCTTCAATTTTTTTTTCCGTCCAACGCCATGTGGCTTCCGCCAGGTCGTTCAACAGCTATCCAAGCCTGTTGCAAATGAGATTAATTATTGAATTTACGCAGGGGCCGATGCTGTAGTGGCCGCAAAAGTAAACTGGAAGAGGACCGATACATAGTCCAAAGGCTTCGTCACGTTCCAGAGAACAAAACAGAGAACAAAAACCGAAAAACAAAGAACCAGAAGCAAACAAAAACACACAAAGGAAAAGCAACAACAAGGCCACAAAGCCGTGACGTGACAGGTTCCAGTTTATGGGTGAAACAGATCTGTTGAGGCGAGAGTTGATAGCTTGTAATCATCTCGGCGCATGCAGATGACAACTTGTGTGTCATGTTGACAGGCCCATAAAATTAAACAACAACAAACAAAAAAGACGAAATCACCATGGGCCACTTGAAGGGTGCGGGAAGCAACAAGGCTCAATGCGGAAACCAGGGATCCCCCCAGCCAGGATCCCCGAGATCACAACGAGCGCCTTCACGGCATGACATTACACCCTGACACTTTGAAGCAAACACCGACAACGCCGGGTCACAACAAAGTGGTGAGAAGCTACCGCCGTGAAACAGGAGGGTGAAACGTGATCTAAGGTGAAAAAGACGGCGCGGTAACAGCCCTCAGGTACCCTCAGAGTCTGCTCAGTACTGCTTTTCCAATCATCATATTGCACCGGTATTGTGAGTAGCACCACTATGCGAGTGCTCTTGCAATGCAGCTTCGTGATATGGGAGATTATACCCATAAATGGGAGTTGCAGTGCACTCTGGCGGTGTATACCGCTTTCAAAATTGAATCCAATGCGATCGAGTTCGCGAAGGGCGAGCTCAACAACATGGATGCAGGCTTGCAAGCGTTGCGCAGCTCGAGCGGTCAACTTAGCAGGTGTTGAAACCAACTGCATTAAATGCGGTCAGGTGATCATGGTAGCTGGCTCAGTTACCTTGGTGTAGGAATACGAGCGTTTTTCTCTGCCCAAGGACCAGGTCTATCCTCAAAGTGTTCAAACGAGGTTCTGGACAGGCAACTTGTGTCAGCTGTGTTAAGGTCCTCAGTCCGGTAGTGTTGTACGCTCGCATGCATGAGCTGTAGCTGTCGACTAATCACTTCACGTTCTGTAACATTGGCACGGGCTTCTACTCGAATGCGCAGACTTCTTATGCAACAGCAGGCTGTGCGAATGTCTCTGCAGTCTTGCTCGTTGATAACACCTGCAAGGAGTTCTGTTTGCTGCAATACGGCGTGGGTGTCTTCCAAAGTTCTGAGAGTATTCGTCAGTCTGTGCACATAGTCCTGCAAAAGGAGGAGATCCTGTGCCTCATTGTGAGTCTGGGGTTCTTGAGGCAGGCATACTACTTCACTTGGTTGCACTGAGCTCATATGGTCAGGTGGCATTCAAGCAATGCAGGTACTGGATTGCCTGAGCAAAACAGCAACGGGCGCCATGGCTTGATGTACTTTGACATCGCACTAAACTACCATGCAACAATTAAGGTAGCACAACATGAACAAATACAAATTAAAAACCCAGAGCAGGATTAAGATACCCGCCCCCTACCGCCTCCCTTCCCCGATTGGCTCCGACATGCTGACAGCATAGGCAATTGTAGCAGGTGGCAATCAACCATGAGTACCCCATGGTGACAACCCCGCTCAACCTGAGGCAAGTTACACGCTAAATGCATGGATGATAAATTTGGGGTCTCTGCGTCACTTCATGTGGCTCACTGGAACTGCTCGTGTGAGGCAGCGCGAGGCTCTCTACTGCTACTAGCACCACTGGCTGCAGCAGCGGCGGGGGGTGGATCACTGCTTGCCGCTGGTTTCATCATTTGGGCGATAAGCGGGTGGGTTTGTTTGTCACGCAGGATTCGCGTCATTTCGCGAGCGAATGCCGCAGGGTCATCCACTAGTGCTTTCGCTTCCGCCAGTGGCCTATCAAGGACAATGGCAATGAGCATTTCACCCCCATCTTTGTGGATTATAGTTGGTCGGCCGGCTTGGATCTCGGCGAGGATTGCCACTGCCTTGTTTTCACACACAGTGCGTTCCCATTCTTCCAGAGCTCTTTGCGCCAGGGTGTCCGTCTGCGGTGGGGCTTTTAGGGCAGCCGGTGTCCCTAGTGTTCTTATGAAGGGGCTATCAGGGGGAACGGGGGATGGGAAGTGCTGAATGGCCGCTACTGCACGTTGCACGTCATTTGTTTGTACATCATATGACGTGGTTGTTTTTTTGCTTATGGCAGGTTCGGAGTCGGCCCATAGTTGCTCCAGTGTGTATCCTGGTCTCGGTTCCATATACTTTCGGTTCCATACTGCATGATGGGACCATTGGGGCGCGTCACGGTTGATTTCTATTGAATCCCTTTTCATGTCATATTCTTTGAGCATATCATCTAATTCTTGTAAGCTAGCAGCTCTGTGAATACAGCATTGTCTGACAGCGCCATCGATGTGGAGTGGCCATCCTACAGGCATATGGGAATCTTCCAGGAGTCCGTCACCATTTTCCTCTATGATTGTACCCAACATTGGGACATCAATAGTTGCTTTAAGGCTGACTTGTGCACGTTTGCACTTCCATGTGTCAGGTGCTAAGAGACCTCTGCCGGCCAACAGCTCAAGTGACTGGAATCGTGGTTGGTCAGTCGCTGGTAGCACCTCTTCTTTGATGACTAACTTCAGTCCATGCAGTGGCTGGGGTTGCTCTTTTTGAGGGTCTTGAGGTTGCTGGGATGTAGTGTCCCTGGGTGTTGTGTCTTCAAACCAGGTGGGACGGACTGACTGGACTCCTATGGGACTTGCAGAACTTGTAGTTTTAATGCTTTCTCTGCGCAGGCTATGATAGACGGGCGGGATCATCCATGCCGGCACAAAGACTGTGATGAACTGCACATTCCAGATAACCTGTAGGTTCTGCGGCTTGACTTCAGGCGTGATACATCTTACTTGACCATCGATCACTCTAGTGTATGATTCAGAGCGGTCGAAGGACGCTGTGACTTTCAGGCCTAGATACAGTTCTCTAAACCAGTATTCCTTAAGCATCATAAAGGAAAGGTGAGGTGCCCTCACTTCCAATACGTGCGAGGCTGGCATTAGAAGAGTTACCATCCATTCAGCTAAGAACTCAATCATTTTGACTTCGAGTTTAGGGAGGATGGCTTGAACTGCTCGTAGTGCACCCGCGATGTCTGGAACATGCCTACGCGAGGGCAACCCAACTGTTCGCTTGGCATACTCGTCAGCAAAGTAAAGTCTGCACAACTTTGAGACCCATTGGCTCGGTTTCTCCATGTCTATGGTGATCTTAGCTAGGGGCCATGGGTCTGGGAGCGTGGATAAACAATGCAACAATTCGGAGGTTAGGTCCGCCGAGATGACGGGGAGGGCTTCTCCTTGTGGGCGATAGTCAACTGCAGGTCCCACCGTGCCTTTGCTTCTTTGCGTGTGGGTGCGGGCGGCACTGTGCACGGCTTGGATGGTGGTTTCATATTGGCTGACCATGGCTCGTAAGTACTTGCATGCGCGAACAGCTGCTCTTCTTGTGCTTGGCCCATCTTCGGGCTGGTTCTTGGCAGCTACTGCGAGGATATCTCGTGCCTCTTCTTCTGGCGACCGTTTGGGTTCCGTATCTGGGGCAGGTGCATTGGGAGCGGTACCTTGGACTGGCGCCTCTTTTGCGCGTGGCAAGTGGTCTGGGATCGGCAACTTCGGGTGTAATCGCCATCCATCAAAGAAGTATATGCCGGGCAGGGACAGGATCTCCTGGTCTGGGCCCGTCTGTGCTACTATGTGCCCGGTGCGTGCTTTATACAGTCCTGAGGGTAGGCACACGTAGGTGGGAGAGTGTGTGCGATCAGCAGCGTAGGCATATAGAACAACTTCAGAGAAAGGGAGATTCTGCTCGGGGAGCCACTTGTGTTGAGTTCGTAACCCCTGCTTGAACTTCTTGGAAGCGCTCCCTGTTCAGCCATCTAAGGTCTGACCCTCGCACCAATATCAGCCGATATCTTGCTCGCTTCACTTCGTCAGCTTGCTGATCGTAGTATTGATTGGCAATTGCAAGGGGAGGGTACTCCCAGGTTGGTGCCGAATTGAGTGACCACCGGCTTAGCTGTGCTAGATTCTCTTGGACTGGATCAGGGTCAAATTTTGGCATGCTCCATGTCGTTTCTCCTCTCCGTAGGCCCCGGATGCCATATGCAAGTGCAGCAATCACCTGTGCCATGCCCATGAGCCCCATCATGTCCAGCGGGGAGACCAGCAGGGTTAACGATTTGGACCGAGTGAGTCCGACAGTGATTCTGCCTAGGCAGTCTTCAGTATCTTCTGTAGGAGAGCCATTGGAGTAATACTTAGTGTTGAGAAATCCAATACTGGGCTGAGCTACGATTGATACCTGCGCTGTTCCTCCTGCCGAATTGGCTATTGTTTCTACACGCAGGGTGCGAACATAATCTCTTTTGAGCACGGAGCGGTTCAAATTGTTCTTATGATCAGTTGCTGTGGTCATTGTGAAAAGTCCATCGGCAAATCCAGCATTGTGAGGAAAGGGGCTGAGTACTTCTGACACAAGAGTTTCTAAATCCGTCGCTACCAAACCGTTGATCCTAGCATTAGTATCCCAGAGCACTAGTTGGAACCCGGGTGGCTTGTCGGGAAGGCCTCCCGAAGCAAAACTTCCTAGTTCCCATAGGCCATACAGTTCTTAGCCCTTCAAGACTGGTATGCTGCCTCTGGCCAGCGCCTAGATCCCATTGATGCGACCGTTCAGGGGCAGAAAGGCCCGGTCCCAGGGACTTTCTTCCTCCACACAATGTGGATGTTCGGATGTACCAAACCCACCAGAGAGGTTACCGCTGTCGCACAAACCCACCCGTGCAGATACCACCTGGGATTAGGTATCTATAATGTCCAAACGGCAGTTGAAGGAATGGATGGCAACAAACGATCACATTTCTTGCATTTGTGTGGCCAGTTGCTACGCCTAGTACTTATCCCATGTCACGTGGAAAGTGAGCCCCACCCATGGACCCGCACCACTGCAGTATCCTTCGCCGCTGAACTCGACGGACATGTCTTGGGCACACTCTGCGCAGTGACAATGGCATTGCTCACCAATCGGTTAGACCTGTGTATCCAAGGACTTTTCGGCGCAGGCAAGTCAAAGTCGATGGCAATCCTCATCCTAGCCTTAATTGAAATCGATGCCACTGACAGTCTCAAAATATTATTTGTCTATAAAGAGAATTCCGGCACCAGATCCTTTGCTGACCTCCTCCTATGGCTCGACCCCCCGTCGGGAGTGTTTGGGCGCATAGGTAGGTTGGTGGGAGACCAAGAACGCAACAAGAGCAGTTACTCCCACACGAAATTCGACATCCACCCGAGAGAAAGAAGGCAAATGCTGAATAAGTGCCAGCTAATTTTAGCCACCGGAGGTACTGTAGCCCAGGATCTCACCATGCAATGGTCCACAATGGGTGGCTTCATGCAAGAGCTCTCCCTCATGGTAATTGATGAAGGCCAGCAATGTGGTACTGACCGGGAAATTGCAGTCATCAGCCTGCTGAGACAGCAACCCCTAGTCCTGTGGACAGGAGACTCGGAGCAAACACCCGGCGGCATTGATCGTGCAGCCCGCAATGCGAAACGATCTGGACAACTCTTGTTGTCCAAAAATCATGGGCTGCGAAGTGACCGAAATTATTATATGCCAGCTAACCTCGCAAGATGCAAGGATCCGGTGTGAAAAATCATCCTATGTATAGCTAGCGTAGCGATCTTGTGCTTGAACTTAGGTAGTTGTTAGTTGCTTTGTAGTTGTAGTTTGTGGACTTGCGTAGTTTGGACTTTGTTTTGTAGTTAGCAGGTGATTGTGATGTAGTTAATCGATCTCATCTCATTCCGTCACAAAGAGTTGTGACGGAGTTGCCATTTTTCGTTGGTAGTTAGCCGTTTTTAGGTTTTTTGCACGTTGTAGGTTATTCCACACGAGAACCAAACTGCACGAAACCAATCTTAGGTTTTTGCCACGTAGAAGTTTGTTTTTTGCACGTGTCTAGATTTGTAGAATCGTTTCTGGAACTGCTATGACCCAACGTAAACGTTGGCTCAAGACCCGCGAGTTCGAAAAGGGTGAGTGTGTCGCCGTGAGACGGCCTGGGAAAGCTGACACAGACAGAAACGCGAAACGACCACCGTTTGTTTGTGTTTTGGTTTGGGTTTACTTTGTGCACGAGAGGTTTGAAAGCGGTTTTCGCGATCTAACTTTGTGTGTCAAAGTTTTACGTGGTAGCGGAGCTTGTGTGCTCCCTCCACAAGAGATCCTGTGAGGATCTGGCACGCCTGTGTGCGTCTTGTGTGTGCCTGGTTCCAGGGAAGTTGGTGTGAGTTGCGTTTGACTGTCGTGTGTTTGACTTCGAGGTGTCAGAAATGTCTCAATCAGGACAACCACAGCATTTTCGAATGGACGGCCAAGGTACCCAGAGCGGAGAGAAAGGATATGGTAAGGGTTTTCAGGCAGGTGGACCGACTGGACCGTACCCTGTTGGAGAAGTTGGACCGGGGAGTCCGCAACCTGCGTCACCGACGCACCAAGAGCAGCCTAGTATGCCAGGAAGTCCAGGTCCGCAAGGTCCTTTGTTCACGCCAGATCAGTTGACCCAGATCGCACAGATCTTCCGCATGGGAATTGAGCCTGTCGTAAGGGAGATGAGTACGAGACTTGACAGTTTGCAAGCTCAGGTGACTCGCGTTCCAGAGGGAACTGCAGCCTTGCACGGTGCGAGACCGGCTGATGCATCCTTGTCTTCAGGTTTAAGCAGTGGACCTTCACGGTTTGGTGAACAGCCACCCACGAGTCCAGGACCTGCGTTCCGACCTGTGGGGTCGCCGCCAGGTATAGCACAAGTGACACCCCAGAGGGGGGAGAGAAATCCGAATCAAGATGACGACAGAGATGGTCGTGACATCTTTAGTAAATCTGAGAAATGGTTACCTCCTATGCCCACTGTGGATTTCAGGAATTGGAAAACCCGTGCAGATGAAGTCCTTGGATTTTCGGACTGGGTTCAGGCGCTACGTGCTTGGGTTTCCTTAGGAAGTGACATCTTTGCCTGGGAGATTGCCCAGTGCATTGGTTGGGAACAAGAGATCCATATGTCTGTGCTGAAGCCCGCTCAACAGACCCGCAGCGCGCGTCTTCTTGCAATCCTCATCCAGACGTTTAAGGATTTCCCAAGGGGGAACACCATGCTGCAAGCTTATGTTGAAGGAGTTGGTGTTGATGGAGCGTTCTTGGCAACTAGAGGTACGAGTGGTTTTGAAGGTTTGCGTTTGTTGGCAAGAGAGTTTTCTTTGCGTTCAAGGGCAGAAGCGTCTTTCTTTCGCACTGAGTTTTTGGCAAAGACGTTCAAAGCGTCTGCTGGTGTTACTCAGGTCAGTGACATCATTCGCCAGATTGACGTCGGACTGTCAAGGTTTCGCAAGATGATTGAAACTCTACCTGCAACTGTGTCCAGAGTTGGACTTGAGGTGCAAACAAGTGATCTGACCATCATGCTTTTACGTTCGCTGCCACATGATGTTCGTTCGTACACCACGTTACATGCAGCAGGTGATGCATACACCGACCTTCGCACTGCTGCGTTGCGTTTTGAGACGCAGCAACACATGTTTGCTGAGTTGAGTGGCCCATCTTCATCAGGTGCACGAGGTGTGCAGGATTTTTTTTTGGTGCAACATCATCCTATTTTTCGGCGGGGTCCTTTTCTGAATTCCGCTTGGGTTTTGCAAGCCCTGGCCCTGAAATGTGATTTTCCAAGTGGATCTTTCGCAGGTTCGAGGTTCCAAGATGTCTGATTTCCGAGGGGAATTCGGGCGTATAGCAGCCAGTACTTGGGTGAACTTGGGTGTATTTAGCTTTCTTGCACTTCCCATTGCGACCCGGGATTTTTTTATCAACTCAATTTGGCAATTTGCTGGTTCTGAAATGGGAATCCATGGTTTACCTTTAAGTTCTTTGTGAAAATAACCAGGGCACCCCCATTTCGAGAGACACCCTATTTCTGGGATGGTTTAACCATCAGCAAGGGTGGCTCAACGATCCTGCTGTGACATCAAATGACTGGGTTTGGTAGCGGTTCATCAACGGTATTCATGAGCCTGGTGTAAGAAACATGATAAACATGCATCTAGAATAGATCATGAAAGACAATAGAACCATTTAGAACCGATAAATGATTCCGGTCTCAGATCTGAAAATGAACGAGTTCGTGGACCCCTTGGTTTTTGAGATTTGAGCAATACTGCATGTTTTGACTTATACCCAGCCGACCCTTTTCGTGAGTCCAAAATCCACCACTTGTGACATGTGGTAAGATATGGTAGGATTCTATCGAGAATTGCGACCCCCAAATTACCAAACCCCTTACATATTGGTTGGTTGTTGCAAGTTTTGCCGTGCGTTATCACTCCCCGGGGGCAGCTTTCCTGTTTTTTCTCAGCCACAGATTTAGTTAGTCCACGGTGGGCATGATACACAAATACACATGTATAGTATATTATAGTATATTGCATAGTTCAACTCACGTATAATATGTACATGTGTATATATAAATATAAATAAATATATATATATATATTTATATGTGTACAGTTAACAGATATATTTTGCTACATTGATACTATATATGTATATAAAATAAGTATACATTATTATACATATAAGTAGATAGATAGATGGATAGATAGATAGATAGGTCGGTAGGTAGGTAGGTAGGTAGGAATAGATAGGAATAGACAGTCGATAGCAATAGATAGGAACAGAAAGGAACAGATAGGAATTGATAGGAAAAGATAGGAATAGAAAGGAATAGATAGGAATAGACAGGAATAGATCAGAACAGATAGGATTAGATTGGATTCGACAGGATTAGAGAGGAAGAGCTATGAATAGATAGGATTAGATAAGAGCAGATAGATTGATAGATATACAGACAGGCAGGCAGACACATAAAGACTGTAAACCCATCGCCAGGAATCCGATGGTTTCGAGTTCGATGGACGCATGTCGAATGATGATTCGCCCAACTCGCCCAGTAGGACTGGAGGATGTGGTGAAGTAAAAACATATGTCACCGGATTGGGGAAATCATCCCTACCATGTTTTTTTTAAAGGTTGGTGAGTCATTTCGCAGAGATGAGAACAAGAGTAAAGCTGAGACGGGATAAGAATGGGGAAGGAGTGGATATCACAAGCAATGAGATTGCATGCAAGCCGGGCAACATATGGATGACACCAGGATTGAAACAGGGCCCCAATTGACCAATATTCAGAGATCGGAAAGCATCCTAATCAATGGACATTTCCATGGTTTCCTGCTAGTTGTTAGTTTTTTTTATTCAACCAGTGCATTGAAATGGATATGTTTGAGAAATAGGAACTCCCAAATCCGATGGCTCATCATAACTTTCCCCATCACAATTGCAAGGTTGACGTATCCCCTATTTCTTGTCAAACCCCAATATTATATGTATCTGTATATGTAATATATCTAGCTATCTAGTACAGTTAGTTGTTAGTTGGTTGGTTAGGCAGTTAGTTAGTTGGTTGTTTGGTTGGTTGCTTGCTTCGCTACTTAGTTCGTTAGTTCGTTCGTTCGTTAGTTAGTTAGCCAGTTAATTAGTTAGTTAGTTAGTTAGTTAGTGTTATATATATATCAATATTATGTATACATATATTACACGTTTGTATATGTATACCAAATTAAATCCCATGAAATCTCTATGTTCAGAAACTATCATATTCCCATGTTCAGTCTGGGTACATGGCCATCCGCGGGAGGATTGCGTCAATGGCGCAGATCTTCATGGAAGAGGTGGGGTATTTGGATGAATTTCTAAACGTGGATGGGTAATCATAGCAACCATGTACCAAATAAATCTGAATAACAATTCTTAAGCCTGACTAAACATGGTATTATCCATAGTCTTAACAATTAAACATAGAATTTTTGCATGGTTCTAGGTGAGGTTCCCCAGTGATGTTTGTTTCATAAACCATTGGCACAATTGTCTATAGTTGTATCATCAATAAACGCAAAGGTGGGGCCTCACCTTGTACAGCGCCCTGGAAAATCAACAAATTAAATAGGTACAAATGGGCAATTTTCCAGTTCGCAAACTCTTGAGTGACCAGAAATTAGGAAATTAAGACACCTTGCAATTATGAGCTAAATAAAATCGCCTATTATGCCACTATATCATCATGACAATGATGTTTTTTTTGGGTGTAAGAGGGACCCGGGACCTGGTATTAGCTGGTTTAGCCGGAGATTATGATTGACCAGGTTTCTGGTAAAACACATGTTGTTTATTCAGAAGTTTACAAGACTAGACAAGATACTGTATGTATTGTAATGTATTGTATCCATATATGCATCTACATGCTATATCCAATATCTTATATCTAGATCTAGTCTTTACATTATTTAATTAAGTACGTGGGATTATGTTTAATTTCATAGAGTTCGTACTAAAGTAGATGTCTACGAAGTGGGGCATAGCAAATGAAATATGGAGCTGACGTTTGAGGCACGGATCCAAACTTCTGGCATGCCAAAGGCAGACCTGTATCGAGAAGTCAGAACGGTGTAACCACCGCAGTTTCTACTACTATCCATATATTCCCTACTAAGTTGGGAGTCAGCGAGCCAAAAAAACTAAGAGTTTGCCAACGACCAATGGGGCCTGATCCCACTTCACAAGCCACTGCGTTTTGGAGTTTGCCATATTCTGCCCCAAAAAGTTGGATATATATATATACACGACTTATATAGATAATATTATACATGTAATCACATGCCAACTATAACATATATCTCATATATAACATTAACACTACCAATGGATTTTTACTGGAACATGTATGGTCAACATAGGTCAACATATATGTAAATCATCAATTGGATTACTCTAGCTTACTTAACCGCGAAGCCCAGCTACCGCCACACTCGGCCCTTTGTGTGTGACAGGTGGAAGATCGTTCTGCCAGTCGCGAAGGACTGCGCCCAGAAATGCCGTAATCTTTGGTATGAAACGATCAGAAACCATCCATGTCAAACAATGTTTGATGGTTGTTTCATGTCGACCCAGACCCAAATTCCCTCACTTTTCATGATCTCGAGAATTATGTTCGCCATGAACATAGCCATATAAATCGAGAGTAAAAAAAAACAATTGTTGGACAAAACTGAAATGGGTGACCTCACGGTATCCAGTCAGCCAATTTCAAGTGTTGACATTTTATCAAGATTTCTTGGCACTTGAAGTTCGGGATGCTGCCTATACCTATAGTGAACATCTAGCAAATGTCAGGGATCCTTGCAGTAGCGGCAGAAAATGTGCCATGGCATCAGATCTCTAGATGCTGCAGAGATGATCAAACATGATCAAACAATAACTTAAGATAAGAGGGGGCAAACGATGAGTAAGATTTTTTTTTAAAGAGATAGGCTAACGATTCATTGTGGATAAGAAGTACTTCGATGGGCCTTCACATCCCACAGGGGCCATCATTTTCTGGCCTGGGCGAATTCGAACGACCTCACTGTGACTGAACCCTGGAATCATGGTAAGGGACCGCTGTTGAGCAGGAGTCTGTAAGATTGGTGGCCTAACTTTTCAGCTTAACTATGATCATCTACCCTGGGATGGTGGGATGTAATTATCTCCCAACTATTGGAGAATCGGATCATATGAAATAATCTAACATCTAACAATTGTTATTTGCCATTTACAGATAGTTTTCCTATGTTTTCCATGAGTTGTCCTTTCTTTATGGCCAGACCCATGGTTCCACATCTCGTTTCGCAGGACAAAGCTGTCCACGTTCCAAAGGCTTTGGCTTATCGCGGGAAAAGCTACGGGAGGTGCGCAACGAAACATGGAGGTGAAATGGGAATATCCATAGACTATATAATCATACAGAATATCATATATATATATTATTATATTATATATAATATTTATAATATATATATATATACATAATCCCACGCCCTTAATAGTTAATAGTGAACTCTAGTAATCTAGTAAACACCTAGGTCATAGATATGGTCCCCACAACCATGGTTTCCGGAGAAATCAGATGGTTAGGACTGGGGAACTACAGCCCGAGAGTTGGTTAAGAATCCGAAAGCTTGAGGCCCAGGGTCCCTCAAATTCTTATTTTTACATGCAGGCAAATTTCCACCACAATAGGTCGAGGGCCCCTCAAATTCTCAAAGCATTCTTAGTTATGTATTGTATGCATCTGCGCAATTTGGAGCGAGCGAAAGCGAGGTAAGGAGGTGGAGTTGGCAGATTTGACAAGAAACATACGAAAGAGCCTGATTTTTTTTTTGCAAAGCCGGGCTTGTCTGAGTTTCACAAGAGCAGGGCCGACACAACATTTTTTAGAGCCTGAAAAATTGTTTTTTTGGAAAGCTCAAGTTTCTTTAAGGTATTGGGGAAAACAATGTTTCAGGTTCCCAAGTCTATCCACATATAGATTGTGAGTGGGTTGGAAGCAGTCCAAGCATGTGCGAAAAAATATTTTTTCGGAGCTTGAAAATTTGTTTTTGTGCGAAGCTCGATTTCACCCCATAAGGTCATAGGGGTCACTCCACAAAAAAATACCGCAAAGGGGAATTGCAAACCTCACGTAGAAGAAGCAATTTAAGAATTTGGCAATCCTATTCCAGGGTCCCTCAAATTCTTAAAGTATTATGTGTGCTTGGTATAGCTGAAAATGTGTAGCATGCCTTGGATTCGAGCCCCTCAAATTCTTATACAGTGCATTCTTATACAATACTCAAACCGTATCCCAAAATGGCGGAAAATCAGGCCGCAACAAGGAAGATGGTTGGCAGAAATTTTCAGGTTGGTGAACTATTGGAACTTTTCCAGGTAGAACATAAATCATGGAATATACTGGGACATAATGGGAGATACTGTGAATACAAATACAATAGGAATAAGTAATAAGCAATTAAAGCCAATATTATTGGGTGATATCATGGGATCTATGAACAGGAATGAAAACTAAAGCCAACCATAATGAGGATATAACGGAGATATAGTGGGTTAAATAACCAACACCATGATTTGGATTGGTCTATGTGATGACCCAATAGGCATTAGATAATGTAGGGAAAAGACAATAGATTTGGGGCACCGTCTTTTAAGACAACGCAAAATCATTGTAAGACATCAAATTAAACTTCGGAAGGGGTAGATACAATCGACAGATTGGGTAGACTAGAGCAGATTTCACTATTCGACTGGACTGGTTCTGGCAAAATAGATGCAACCCCTGAACTAGCTAAACGTGACGACGTGGAGTCTTTCGTATCAAGTTGAGACGTCATGTGCCAGTGGATGAATTTCTCGCGACATAGCTAGAGGTGTATTGAAATCCCCACGATCCAACCATTGCTGGAAATCTATCGTGAAGAGGATGGTACCACCGTCATGGGCCTCATTCTCATCCTAGTAAACAACATTCCGATACAAGTTCAATGATGTACATACGTACATATATATATATTATGTATTTATATTTATATTTACATATTACAGTATATATTTTATATTGTATATATATATGATATGTTATGTGTATGTATATATAGATATGTATGTATATATAATAACAATACTAATAATAATGACAATAACAGGTAATAATAATGTTAATAATGATAATAATAGTACTGATATGTATATATATAGAAGTAAGGTGGCATTCAACATAGAACATATGAAGCCTACAGCTGCCAAGACTCCAAACCCTGGAGGTTGGTCTCAGTGCCACAGGCGGGGCCCCAGGGGGATGGCTGTGAAAACTCGCCTTTTTAGTAGCCTCTGGGAATCTAAGTGCCACAACTTGCCATGGAAAATGGTTCAATGTTTCATAATGTTTCACTATACAGACAATCATCATATATATAAAACATGAATAAAAATGATCATTTTCTATAGTGAAACATTATAGTGAAACATATTTTGATAGTCATCATATATAAAAAATGATCATTTTCCATGGCAGTGTTAAATTACCAGAGCGTCTATCCAGCAAAAGGTGGTTAACTAGGCAGGAGCTTCGCTAGCAAGAATTTTGTTTTTTTTGCAGCAACAGCAGGGGTTTTTATCCGACAACATGGGGCGCTGGGATACACATGTGTATATATATATATGTATGTATGTATTACATACGTATCCCCATATGAATGGGAGATCTTCATGAACACCAGCTATTCTGAATAGGTGTTTTATGTTTGAACATTTCTGAGGGCATCAGGAGTTTTGATTCTCACCTGGATGCGCACTCCGCTGAAAAATTCGATGGAGAACCATTTTGAGTTTCCACGATATCGCTGAGACACGTATTCAGGAAGCGGGGACCAAGTAAGTGGAGTGCATATCCAAGCACACGCATAAAAGACGGAGATCAGCCACTAAAGTATTGGGATTTAGTGTAACATGAATTGGAGACACGGCAACGATCTTGTCTAATTATTTTGTCCGAAAAAAAACGACCGATTGTTGGATTATCTACCAACACATGGCATGTATTCTTTGATTCCGCAAGAAACAACAGTTCCAAATCCATGGTACTACTGATATCAACATGACAGAATGTTCATGACCAGAGATCTAGTAGGAAAATTATTTACTACCTATTTGTTTGATGTCGTTCATCGGTTCAGTCACAAATCTTTACAGTACTCCATGTTGGTAGTCGATCACCCTGGAAACCCTACTCAGAGCCTGGCTAAGTGCAAAACAATTTCACATCAGACGTGATATCATGACATGTGATACTACATCCCATATGCTCCATGTATGGAATATTTACCAACATTTGCCCTAAAAATCACCCAAGTGTAGGTAAATATACCAGCACCATGGAGCATATGGGCATTACTACATGCACCGCGATCATCCACTGTCAGACTGTCAGAGCTCCCCACATTGTTCCGGCGGCTCCAGGTCATGTCTTGTCGAAGTCTCAGCGCTGTCGCGACTCCTTGGAGTCTCTGGCGGACGAATGGAGTGATGCCGGCAGCGACTTTGACTAACTCCAGTGGAGTGGAGATCGGACATGGAAGCTCCGTTTTTTTCAGAAGCAAACAAAGAGCCAGATGGTCAAGTGGTCAACCACCTAAACCTTATATATCTATATATATATATATTTGTGTGTTTTTCCTCGCTGGCCATAGATGCGTCTCACGCTGCGGCAGTTTCAGCCAATTATATATATATGTATACAATTATATTACAATTATAATGTATGTATATGGTCACAATGTATACATAACTATTTACATATCACGACAAAATTACAACACATACTGAAGGGTGAAACAAGGGAACACCGCCTTGAGGCGGGTGTGGGTTTTCTACAATTGTGTACTTGGTGATTGAATCAAAAATCACCTTTTTACACTGTAATTTGCAGTGTTTTATGCTTGTGATCTATGATGTTTTGACGTTTGCTGCAAGATGTCAAAATGCCAAAAAAAAACTTTTGCAATTCCGCAACATCTGCTTGAGACATGAATACATAGATATTTTAAATACCCTTTACACACATATATATATATATAAACATGTAAACATACATGTATATAAAAACACGCGTTTTGATAAATGTATGTTGTAAATGAACCTAGCAAAGTTGGGCAACGTGTCTTCGGTAGCGTCATCTTACAGTCGAAAGGAACGTTATCATCCCCACCCCACCCCCCCACCCCCCCTCCCGGTCAAGGTAGCAAGACGTCAGCAACAAAGTTGGGCAACGTGTCTTCGGTAGCGTCATCTTACAGTCGAAAGGAACGTTATCATCCCCCCCCACCCCCCCTCCCGGTCAAGGTAGCAAGACGTCAGCAACAAAGTTGGGCAACGTGTCTTCGGTAGCGTCATCTTACAGTCGGCAAGAGCGTTCAACACGTATACTGCCAAAAAGCACAAACGTGGAAAAAACCACGCCCGCCTCGGGGCGTTGACCCCTGAAACAACACTAGTTTAAACATGTTTTTCCAAGTGGAACCTGACAAGTTACACAAGTAAACAATAACAAATGCAATTTTAACCAAAACAATTGGGTTTTCTCAAATATTGGGAATACGCCAACATGTTCATTTTAGATTGGAATATGTTTTTTGTTCCCATGGAAAAAAACAACACAAGTTTCTTCAAAATCACAAAATCATTTGTGGGATTTTGATGTTTTTTTCCCGGCGGCTGATCAATGGACTGTGGCTGCATGTTTTTTGGGGCCAATTGGCAGGACTTAGATGCAAAATTGTTTACAGCAAACTAACCAACCATCAAAACAAACTGTGGAGTGTTCACAACCATGTTTTTAAAGGGTCAAATAAAGAAGGGGTGTTTCACACTTTGACCGAACAACGATGGGTTTCAATCAACATGGTTGGTAATCAGGGCTAGTGAATGTCAAATGGCTAGAGAGATTGGAGGAACCTTCTGGAGGAAGGCATTATTGTTATCTTTATGTGGATCTAAAGAGGCCTGTTGCAATACCATAAAAACTCATAAACTAACATCAGTAATTCATGAACAAACAGCAAAACCTTGGTTTTTCAGGCGATTGGTGAGCAGGAAATGTTTAAACAAAAACGAGGTGACCGGACGTCACCTTCTGAGAGTTAATCTTAGTACATTAATTAAGATTACTTTTTTTATCCAGCTGAATCAGCTGCTGAAAGTATATTAGTACATATTAAAATTACTATAGATTACTATATTATCCAGCTGAAGGACATGTTTTTGCAGATGATATATCATGAATTATCATGATATATCTAAGATTCAAAAACAACTCATATATGGCCAGCATTAGCC
The DNA here is from genome assembly GCA_947184155.2 of Cladocopium goreaui. NCBI lineage: Eukaryota > Dinophyceae > Suessiales > Symbiodiniaceae > Cladocopium > Cladocopium goreaui. The sequence continues at coordinate 485,987 of CAMXCT020000336.1, read as the reverse complement.
AACTATTGTTCCACAACCTGAGTGGCCGTCGATTCTCGTCATCACACTCCATTGGATGCTCTGCATCAAGGCAGCTCTGTGCCGGCAGTTTGTTGAACGCTGCAAAAAACCTCGGCTTGATGAATGGATGACATAAATACATGAATTTCACCCGGAATCTGATGTTCCACCAAGATTCACATTGAAATTTGAACTGTCAGTTTTTTGATGCTGGAATTGGTTTCTTCCATTTCTTTGTGAAGACTCAAACTAATTCTGGCATGATTTCTGAGACGGTTCCCTTTCGCGAGATTGACGGATTTCTCGGAAACGGTAAGTTTGGGTTTGGCCAAAAATACGCTTTGTTTGGCTCCCCAAATCGCAGAAATAATGGAATAATGATTTTTTTAACCATCAAATTTAGGGGCAATTGTGGGTATATTTTTACCCAATGTTCAACAAACTCATATTAATTGTGTGCTATTGACAGATCGAATTGTTGGTTTCAACTTGTTTTTCAGGATTTGTTGGGACTTCATCCCAATCCCTCTCAGGAAGATGGTCAAACTTTTCGATGGTCCGAAGTGCAGATGTCAGAGTACACTCCATGACGGGCTGTGGAGATCAGAATCGCTTTTGGCGATGGAAAATGGCGCATTGATTTCCATAGGTCAAATAGCCAGAGGATACCAGAGGTATTTGAACAGTTCCTCTCAGGCTTAAATTCTATGGGGCGTTGATGGGCTTTGATGGGCTTTGTCTGCTAGATATTTTTCCCAAATCCAAGGCTTTTTATCATGGTTTATCATCATTTTCCATCATTTTCCCCTTTAGAAACTGCTATATCTTATCCCATGACGGATCCATGTATGCTATGGTAACATTTACCATCTATATATGGTAACATGGATCCCATCAATATCCATCAAGAAATACCCCCTTTATGTTAGCATTAATATACCAGCACCAGCCGGATCCGTCATGGCTTATGGCTATCCCATGGTATCCCCATTTCCGGCGGCAATTTTTCGACATTACTGTTTTTAAGACGTAAATAATCTATAAGTGGGTCATGTTCCATATGCCATAGCTATATATATATATTATAGATAATAGCTATGTTAAATTATCGCAGGGATATTGGTCTCAATGATTCTTAACACTGATTTTATACATAAATAATCCCCATCTCAGGGTCATCCTCTTTGCTGTTGTAGCCAACGTTGGGACACTCATCTTGAAAGCCACGAATCACGTGTAGCAACTAACTGCCTGCCCTTTCGGGTTGCCAAATGCAACCGGCGCAACCGGTCAAGCGACACAAGCTTTAAACAGTTTCAAGTTCGCGGTACTTGGGTGGCCTTCGCAGTCAGTGACTGGTCAACGTACTGATAGGGCTAGGTGTCTTCCGCTGACCATCGTGTGTTGGTTTCTTACCGTGATTCCAATGGATATGTGTATGTATGAATCCTGTTGAATACATATATGAGCAACCGTAAAAACCCCGGCAATACTAAATATGTATTCGACGGACATTGGTTTATGGAAATTGATGGAATTGTTAAAAACACGAGGTAAGCGATGGGACCTTCCCAAATTAGCGATACCCCTTTTCAAGGTTATGTCATCATATTTCTCTAATATCCACATTAGCGATACCCAAATATCACATATTATTCATAGTTCATCTATATATATAAATGCAGCAGGTTCCTGCAAGCGATACCCCCCAAGTTTACCATATATCATTATTGTACAAACGTGTGGTAAGCGATGGGACCTTCCCAAATTTGTGGATGTCCTTTCCGTGAACCTAGGGTTTTCACAATCGCTCATATATATATATATACATGTATATATATATATACACATATAAATAGATGTTTAGGGTGGTGAAAAGCCATGTTCCAGCTATTGACATGTTTTTTTGACCGGGCACTACCGCTGAACCGTTCACTGCTCTGGTCATCTTGAAGTAGTCGAGCAGCGTTTGAGATCTGTGGTAAGGGCATTGCACAATGCGTTTGATATCCAAGAATATCCAAAACCAACCAAAGGTTTCAGATGTTGAATGCTGTTCCGCGGGATTTCCGAATTTTCCTCAGCAGCGGCCGTTGTGAAGTGTGCTAGAACCCGTGACTCTCCTAGAGAACAACAAGAAGAATGGCTGTTCCTCCTGCCTTTTTCGACAGATGGAAGTAGGTAAACGGGTAAACATTGGCTACTCCGGCAATTTTTTATATACTAGATGACTCACACACACATGTTGACACATATCCTCTTCGTAATATTTGTGCCCTTAAATCAGCTATCCATGGTTTTGATTTTTTTGACCGTCGAGAGCCAGGGACGCCACCATGGCAAGCAGGTTTTAATGCCGCCGCTCCTTTAAAAAAAAAAACAGAAAAAAAAGGAACAAAAGACTTGACTGCGAGGATCACCACACTGGATGCAACATATTAATGGGATATATCATCCTGTTTTTCGGGAGTTCTTAAGCTGGATCACTAAAGGCTTAATGGAACATTGGGATGCACGTCCCACCCCACCACGAGGTCACATCATAGATATTGAGCCAGCAATGAAGCCTCACCATAGATGCCCAATCGACTCATCATGAAAAAAGGTTGTCATGTGTTAAACTCTACGCATTCAGATGTACATGTGCAATCATGTGCACATGTATATCAACAAACAGGATTAGTTTGTGAACCATATCCAAACTATGCCTTTAACTTTACAAAAAGGACATTTCGTCAACGATCAATAGAGAATATATCAGCAACGTCCTGTTGTCAAGCTCCAATCGCCCGTTTCGATAAACAAAGGGGTCTGCTTTTTTGGTTAGCCGTTAGCCTTGGAAGGTTAAGATATGTTAAGATGTCCAAGGCTAGCAGTATCTGGGAGACAACTTCCATTGTTTTCCAAGGGTTTGGAGTTGGGGATGGAATTTCTTCGACCGAAAAAACGACCAGAATTTCGACTCGTCACAGCTGTGTGATTCCACGCCTCCATAAAATGATCAACAGCTGTGATGTATTTAGGAGACCAAAATGAAATTGTCCACCACTAAACACTACAAACACCGTGTTTTTTTTTTCAGGTTCTTGATAGGATTTGATGCCGGGCAAAGGGGTGATAAATCCCGGATAACCATGGATAACCCATATACCTGTCATATCCTATCATTGCCCATGTGAAATACATACATCACATATTATATATACAATGTACGCACATTAAATATATAAGTGTAATAAATAAATATTAACACTGGGATTCTCCAACAGGGATTCTAGAGGGATTAGCTAATATTAACTATACCTATTAAATAGTAAATACAATTATATACATACATTTCCAATGTGCCGCTTCTTCACATCAACGCACATCTACATGGAGGTACCCTGTGGAGGTGGTTCACATCGAACAGCTCTTGGACCGCTATGGTGGCAGGTGCGCCGAAAATGCACCGGAGGGTAGTAGGGACGCCGCCGAGGACGTGGAGATGTGCGATGATTCAAGGGGTATGCTGATCTATTTAAAACAGTTTGAGTTACGGTAAAGTAGTGATGGTATAGTTATAGGAAGTAGTAATGATTGTAGTAGTTAATAGTATTTATAATTAATATTAAGCATATATTTCACGATATATTTTATGTACATCAGTATTATAAGTATATAGTAATTAGCTATGCAGCGTATAGTCGAGAACGATTCTGAACATCAGCAATCCCAATCCCTGTCAAAAGTAGACGAAGTAGACGAGACTACTTAGCACTTTTGGGAACTTCTGACGAGATGGCTGTATGTATTCCCTTTTAATTTCCTGGATTTTGTCTTTGCGGCTGATTAGGTTACTATATATATTCCCATTTCCAGCATATTTTTGTTATTTGGGAGCTGTGGGTATCCATCCACAGTGGCGCTTATGGAGCTGTGGGTGTCCATAGAGGTTGGGTGCTACAAAAAGCGACCACAAGACCACAAGACCAGAGTTGAAGCCTCCAGTTGAAAAACGTTGAACATCAACATGAACAAGTTCAGTCGAAGCTTTTATTTGTTCGGAGATTTTCGGGAAGAAAAAACTGTATAAATTGATACCCATAGGATCCATGGTGCTGGTATATATGCGATCCCATTGGGGGTATATTGATGGGATCCATGTTACCATATATAGCAGCACCATGGATCCGTCATGGGGTATAAATTGTATAAATTGTATAATTAGAACACTTGAGCCATGCAATTTCAAGTCAAACGTCTCCATCACGACGGAAATCTCCACGTCCTTTCACTCAGTCTTTCGGTAGGTCGGGCGCCGACTGGGCCAAATCAGCGCTTCGAGGCTACCAGGCCTGGTGGCTCAGTTGTTTGGGGAAAATCAACGGATACTTTGGGATGGTAAATCTATGGTAAACATACAAAAAGCTATTGAAAATGATAAATGGCCATAGAAATAGTGGATTTTCCCATGAAAAATGGGTGGATTTAAACCATAGCTATGTTAGTCATTACCAGAGGGTAAATCTATGGTAAATCTATGGAGTTCATCTATGGAGTTCATCTATGGAGTTCTCTTCTTTTTGATGGCTCAACTGATATATGGCCTGGTAAATCTATGGTAAATCTATGGTAATCTATGATACTCCGTGATAATCTGTGAACATTTCAGCTATTCGAGACCTCTGGTGATGATTATATGGGGGTGGATCAAAACCCATTGCCATATGACTGGGAGAATAAAGATCCATTCACCAACTATTCTAGGGTACCATCCGGCTGCCAGGGTTTTGATTCATAGCCATATGAGATTAGCCTAAGTCTGTGGTACGTAATCTATGATAGTCTATGAACATACCCCTTGTTGGTTGGATAGTATAGGGAGACATAGGGAGACAAAAGGACCTGTACTGGCCGGTTTATTGGGGATTATGATAAGCCATAGGGAAACCTATCAACTCAGTAGTACAATGAGATGGGATAGGGGTGTTGTTTTATTGGCTCAACTGATATGGGTTTATACTACGGTAAATCTATGGTAAAATATGATAATCTGTGAACAGTTCAGCAGTGTTCAACTCATCAATTGGATAAATTATACAACGACCTCACTGCGACCTCACTCCGACCTCACTGCGACCTCACTGCGACCTCACTGCGACCTCACTGGAAGAATGATTAAGGGGAATCATCCCCAAATGACCAGACATTTCAGGTTGGTAAATTAGGGGACTATCACACTCTGTTGTGGCAACCTCCTTGGAAATCCGACAGGGGATTTTGAACACAGCTCAACCATTTTTCAGCCAAGACATTCAAGAATCAAGACGAATCCGGTATGGAAACGTATGGAATCATTTAAACTTACCCTCTGGTGAACTAACATAGCAATTGAAAATGGCCATTTATAGCGGATTTTCCTATTAAAAATGGTGATTTTCCATTGCTATGTTAGTTCACCAGAGGGTACACTACGTGAAACTATCCATATGCTTTTCTGGGTTGGGTACCTGAACATTGATGGGACATCCTCATCCAAGTAATGGTTTATGTACAGTATCTGCCCCTATTTTTCAATTGCCATGCGCGGTGGAAAAAGCTAATTTTCAGACACATCCATATTAAAAACAGCTAGATTAAAATGCTGATGGGAGAACTCGCGCCACGATGTGTTCATCTTTATTTTCTGAAAAGAAATGTATTTGGGAGTGCAATTGGGGTGAACAAAAATACATAAACATAGGTTTTATGACTACCATACGTTGGGATAGACCCCTTACGACTAGGGTCATCCATGTGTAGCCGGAACTGCACCTCCAAGTGTGATTTGGGTAATTCTTGGAACCTAGGAGGCGAAGAGGAAGCCAACCTAGCATCCACCGCTTGATTTCTTGGTGACGCGCCAGGTGAGCTTTACCAGGAATCATCGGATGGTTTTTAGTGATTACCCTCTGGTTATGTCAAAATAGCTATTGAAAATGGCCCAGTCGAAATAGTGGATTTTCCCATTAAACATGGGTGGATTTTCCATAGTTATGTTAATTTACCGGAGGGTACCTGATTACCTCATATTTCCGTCCCAACTTTTCGGTCCAGGACTTGGGGTTCATCCATGACATGGGGTTTATCCAGGACATGACTGACATAACTTCTGGACCAGCCCTGGGAGGCTCCCTTTGTGAACCAAGCTTACAGGGTGCTGAGTCTCAGGGAGATGGGTATTGGATTCAGACTGGATGGACATGGATGGACTGGGGACTGGGGAGTGAACCACCCAGCCATAAATGATATACTAATACAACCAGTCTCTCAAAACTGGATGTAAATCAGATCAAAATATACTGAATGTGTGGTTTCTGAATCATGCTTGATGCGTATTTCCATGCCTACCTGGCATGATGATCCACAAGTGGCTCTTAATTTTGAGTTTTGTGACAGCTTCAAGCAGTGAAAGTCATGCTAGTCATCCGCCTCAGGTTCAGTTTTTGTGGCTTCAGTGCTCCCCTGGTGACCTAGCGATCAGTGATGGATGACATCCAAGTAGGCTCACTTGTAGTGATGTTCCCCACCCGACCCAAAGATGTTTTTTGCTAGTGAACAGAGATCAATATTGCAATGGGTTTTTTCATGGCTACAACTTAATCTGATGGATAAACATTGGGTGCCCAAAGATTGCAAAGTCAATGATACCAATTCCGATAATCCCTGGTCCCTCGGTTCTTCTTTTTGACCCACACAGCAAGACATCCATGAGATCTCGATGGCTCAATATCTCAAGAATCTCAAGTGCAGCCGAGATCAGATGTAGCCCATGTTGTTTGATGTTATTCCTTTACCATAAGAAACGGCTTTGAGTGGTTGCATTGATACATTTTTGTTGGTACCCACAACCGGTTTGATGATATTGTGATCGATCATGGCTGGCTAAGATCCCTCCATTTTGGTGACCTCCACTTTAGTGTTGCTTGTTATATAAGCTTATATAGTCAATGGCCATTTCAGCCAAATGAAAGGTACCTACAATATATAAGGCCTATTTTTTAGGCATATGTAAGGGAATATCACCACAAATTATGGCCTTCTATGGTAGAGTACCTCCTCTTTAGGGTCCTGAAATTCCCTTGATATAATGTCAGTCCCAGATCAATTCACCCTGTTGATCAATAAGGATTGGTAATAGATTGTAATAGTCACTACTGCTAGGCACCCCTTCAATTCTTTTTCACCACATACTTGTTACCAAATGTGTATACTGTATAGGGCTATAAACAATCATCATGAGCCATTAAACATCATTAAACTGCTGGTGGTTCTTCCATTCTCTAGGCGATCAAGGATGCAGAGAGGGCCTTTGGTACAGGCGGATACGAAGCAGAAGGTTGGGAGGAGGTGCGGCAACGCTGCCGCGGATTCGCAACGGATTTTCACAGGCCACTAGTAGTGTAGCCATAGGATATGATCCTTAGAGAGCTATACCATCTGGTTATGACTAACATAGCTATGGAAAATCACCATGCTATTAATAGGTAAACCATCTAGAAGTCAATGGGCCATCTATACCATGGCTATGTTAAACAACGAGAGGGCACTAGAAATGGGTTGATTATCCCTTGGTAACGAATAAGTATGACCCATTCATACAAGATAAGCCACAAAAAAAGGGGACCAGATCTCACCTTTTTTTTTTCCAGTTACGATCTGCAGGATGATCCTCCAAGTGATTAGAGAATTTGAATTTGCCCAGATGAGTCATGGGTTACGTCCAGATGCCCACATTTTCTTCTATGTGGGGAAACTAGATACCACAATAGAGACATGGATCCATATTCCCTATATGATCCTATATAGTGGATTTTAAGCATCAAAGATCGGAGTTTGACCCAGAATGATGAAAGACATAGACAAACTGATGGTTTGGGTAAAGCGACTTAATGAATGGCTGGGCTTCATTTCCGAAAATGGGAGGCTACGTTGAGGGGACGTTACTGGCCACTGGCTTTGCTTTTTGCTATGATTGAGTACAGACTGTCCAGAGCAAGATTAGCATACTATTAACATACCAAGCTAGCCTTGCTATATAAATATATATATACATAATGGATATTAATAGATATACACATGTATACATATATGATCATGTTTGTATAATATGTATATTATAACATGCTATATATATAATTATATATATACAAATAATATATGATTTTAAGATTGTTTTGTTCGCTGAGTAGCTAGCAGTACGCGTAAGGGTAAACATGAATAGGATATCCATGGATCTCCACAAAATGTGGAGGAAACGTAGCCCAATTTTCGGGTATCCCCAATGTTTGATCACCGAAATCTGAAGCCTTGGGGGTGAAGTGGGTCTAAATCCCGAATGGTTTTCCCCCTAGATGGCCAGCTCGTGGATTGTGGGCAGCTCGTGTGTTTCAGGAAAGTCCAAATGGCTTGGATGCCAATCCCCCCACTTTGGTCACCGAGCTCAGGAGAATGTGAAAGTCAAAGGCGAGTTCGATGATTCGGAATCTGAAGATGAGCCGGGACCTCAACCGCCGCTGGAAAAGATGGTGAACACATGTGGAACATGGGATCTGAAGGAGGAAGATTGTTTGCTCGATTTGTTGAAGGAAATGTTGTAGTGTGTTTCTGTAACCAACTTGGACAGATTCGATTCCTCTGGCTGGCACCTGAACTGTTTCTTGATTCCCCATTGAGGTGGTGGTCCCACTACTGTGCCTATCCATTCTTTTGATGTGGTTCTTTCCGTGTTCAGCTTCAGGATGGTTCATTGTGTAGATATAGCAACCCTCAAAATTGTAGAAAAGTCCAACATTCCCTAAAATAGTAATGCATCACTTTTGCATCGTGTGCGGGGTTATGTGCTAGGTACCGAAGTAGACCATGTGTGTGGATTCTTTGGATCCCTCAAGACTCATTTCAAGTGGCGGACTGACAGGTTCTTCTTTGGTCGCTTGTTTCAACAATTAGTCTTGGTAACTAACTGATGGTAGATATAGTTACTGTTGTTGATATCAATGCCAAGTAACTCCCATTGGTTATAATATGTTATAATGATCCCAAAACTGGATTTTGAGGCGGATTTATCCAGAAATCATGGGCTGCTTGAAAAAAAACGATGTGCACATCCCAGTCTCACCCATTTCTTGCTGATGTACCCAAACTAGATGGTTTACCCTGCTGTAAATGTTGACATCGGTTGCCCAGTAGGCCCAGTATTTGTCGATCATTTCCCCAGGGTTTCGTCCGCGCCCGTTGTCCGCGCAATGTGTCAGGTCCGTGCAGTCGGAGTTACCCGCGAAGGTGAGTGTCGTTGGTAAACGGATGATTGACATGTGTTTGTTTGAAAGGGGATTTACCCTCTGGTAATTTAACATAGCTATTGAAAATGGCCATTTATAGTGGGAAAATTAAATTCAACCAAAAAATATGATACCTTCCGGAAATTAAACATATGGATAATGGATGATCATGGCCCATGTATATATATATAGAGAGATTGTTGACCTTTCAAAAATGTGAGTGTTCCATAGAAATATAGCACATTACCAGAGGGTATAAATGGGTGTGTCCATGTTACTGCCCATCCTACCGACAAGGATGATCTAATCTAAGTTCACTTTCATATGTGTTTGGGATGGGTTGAAATAACCATACTCTTTAGACAAGTGTTGCCCATAGGCCCATGTATCAGTGGGAAAGTTGCCTCAGGTTAGAAGATTGTTAGTTTGTCTTAACTCATGTTGGAGATATGGGGGTAGTCTGACTATACCCGGCCTGGTAAACATACAAAAAGCTATTGAAAATTGACATTTATAGTGAGTTTTCCCATTAAACATGGGTGGATCTTTCCATAGTTATGTTAGTTTACCAGAGGGTAACAAAGAATTGAATCTACCTTTTGATGGTAAAAGATGCCTTGCGGCAAATCATCCAGAGATGATCTTAGGATCATTTTATTGGAGAATACATTGACTGCGGCAGAAAAATTCAACCTGCCATGGAGGTCACTAAAACGTTTTTCGTGACTCGCAGTCTTCAAACAACTGATTTGTTTGATATATAATAGCTATATATAGTTATATCTTTGATTACATATGTCATATATATATATACGTATAATCCCTTCCTCCTATTACTAAACCCCGCCCAAATACTAAAAACTAGTGTCCATCTCCAATTCTTGAAACTTTCAGATTGGCCAATTTGACTTTTAATTGATCCCCTTTAGAAAACAATTTAAAAATCAAGCTACCATTTGTGGGTTTTACCCCCTAATACTAAAAACTAGTCAACCCCAGGGTGTTCATTATTAGGGCCCGTCCGATTTTTTTTGTTTTTTTTATATTATATAAGGGTTTTAATTCAATATTAGGGGGAAGCTTCGAAATCCAATTTTTGGCAATATTTTAATTGCGTTATATAAAAAAAAATAATTGATTTTGAGATCGGAAAAAATAGTTTTTATTATTACATAAGGGTTTAATTTTATTATAATAGGGTTCCCTAATAATAAATACCCCCCTAAAAACTAAAAACTACCTGCCGTGTTTAGTAATAGGGGGGGGGCCGTTTAGTATTAGGAGGAAGGGATTATACACACTATATCAATCTATCATGTGTACGTAATAATTACTGATAGATACTGTACAATAATATAAATATATTTATACTGATAGATATTGTATTTATGTATATATATACTACAATATACTGACAGATATTGTGGAATTATATATAAGCATACATATTTGCAATAGTTTGACATGGCCAGAACGCCTGGAGATGTAACGGCCAGTAACGAAGTCCACAGTGACAGGTGTTTCTGGGAACCTCAGTCATTGCATGGATTGATTTAAGGGAACTTGTAGAATCTGGATCCCAGCGAAATGCTCTCAGGATCGATTTTGTTTCCATGGGTTTTAGGGTTAACATCATAGTTCTTGGTTGTTATTGGAACCTTCAATCATGCTGTCAGGATGGGCTTGGATCCCTAAGGCTTACCTTTAAAGAAACTGAGCCTGAAAGAGCTTATGCAAAGCCCATGTGATTGGAGCACTAGAGCACTTGAAAAATCATGACCTATGATTCAATTGATCTCATCATATTGTGTTGATTACTGTATGATTACTGTAATTCCCGAAATGGGGTCTTAAACTCCAACACTGTGAAACAGAAACCCTGAAATTCCTCAAGTGTTCAATTGGTCAAACATCAGCCTTGTTCAATTGGGCGGGACCATACCTATTTTCAGACAAACCCAGTTATCATATTGTTGGTGATATGATATACCATTTATCCCAGTATATCCCAGTATATCCTGCAATATTAATACTGTATGTATCTCATTATTGTATCACATGTTATCCCATTGTGTATCATTAAATCCACATTTATTGATCTGCTACTTCAGCACTTCATAGTGGGATACATTGGCAAACTGGGTATTTATATGGATTGAAAAACCTACTGAAAATCATGGATTTCAGAAATGGATTGATGAATTACCCTCTGGTAAAGCTTTACTGTTTGCGACATAGAAAATGGCCCAGTCGAAATAATTGATTTACCCATGAATAGCATGGTGATTTTCCATGGTTTTTTGTTAACGTCTACCAGAGGGTAACTTGGGAATTCACAAAACCTCCCAAGGCAGCTCCGGCGCCCAAGCGCCGGCGAAAGGAGGCGACAACTGATGCTGTGGCTGGATTTTTGCCAGGTGAAAGCACATGATGATGTCAATGTGGATTTTTGGTGGATTTATGATTTTTAAGTGGATTTTAAGTGGATTCTAAGTGGATTCTAAGTGGATTTTAAGTGGATTTTAAGTGGATTTTAAGTGGATTTTAAGTGGATTTTAAGTGGATTTGAGTACATAATTTCATGGAACACATGGATGATTTAGCTCAATTTATTTACTGTAGCTTAAAAACCAGACGGACATGGATCGAAATGGATGGTTTCAAGCAGCAAAACAAGGGTCATGGGTCTAAGTCAACCGAAAAACATGTTGAAGAAAGAAAATAAGGAGATTTGAGTAACAACACTTGGTGGTTTCTCAGCAAAACTTTAGATTTAAGCGTTTAACCAACAGACAATTTAGGGTTTAACTGGATGATGTTCTTACTTGGGGGCAATGGAACCTAGAATTGTCTACATTCTCATTAATATTCTCACATATTCTTATATGATTGTATGAATTTGCAGACACACCCATACCCATAGGATCCATGTATGGTATATATGCTAACATTTGGGGTATATTGATGGTAAATGTTACCATATATAGCATACATGGATCCTATGGGATAATGTACAATAATATATAGAGAAATACCCAGAGAATTAATATTTATTTCTTTTGCCTTTCCTCTCTTGCAAAATGGCCATGGATCAAAATGTGAGACCCCGAACTCTCATCCTATCCCCAAAGGATAAGGGGCCCAGCAGTTATAAGTCTTTATAAACCATGAAATAACCTCCATGAATACTACAGTTATATCTAACATAAACCATAGTTAAGCCAAATATAAATATAAATATATATATATATGTGTATATATATATATATATGTAAGGCAACTTAGCTATCTTGGGGGCTCCATCCTATCCCCATCTATTTGAGACGTTTACGCCAAGTTTGGTTCACCAAGGGATCCTATCCCGCGACCTGGCAGGTGTCTCCAAACATCATCCGAGGCGCCGCCAACCCCCAAAGATTAGGATTGGATCATCAAAATATGGGGACCAGTTGAGATGAGTTGACTAGTAATATTTTGGGGGGGATATCAACTCTAGATCCAAACAGATGAAATGAGATATTTTTTGGGGCCAAAAGGTGTCAAGCGTAATTCTTCAAACGTATTGATCCTAGTTTTTTTTCAGAGCTGTTCTTTTTTTGAGAGTTTTCAATCCTTCTGTGATTCGGACTTCTTTGTGTTGTTTGCATTTTCCCAGCCGCCGGTCAAAACTTGTTGTCTACCACAAAATCCTATGCTTTATATCAATTCCCTAATTGAAACTGCCAGCTATATGGAATTTTGAGTGAATCTCCCATTATTGGGCAAACCCATGTCATATGGTTGATTTGTTGGTTATATGTCCTGTTCCCATTGTATCCCCAGCTCTGGCTGGTTATATCAGGTTGTATCCTGTGACATACATTATAGCTCCACAAAAAATGTATTTAAACTGCATATCATACACTGTATATCAAGCCCTAAAAAACACCTTATACAGGGTATGACTCATATACAGCTGGGTCGTACATGGTTTATCTATGGTTATCTATACCATACTTATGATATAACACGACATAACCACATTTCCACCATGCCTGGGACCCTGGGATGCAGCTCCAAGTAGGGATCAAGTGACCCACGGCGCCAGGGCTGGATATGTTGGTTTACGAGCTGATTTTGCGAGTGGCGCAACCAGGGGAAGGTCAGGTGTGATGATTTCGCGTCAAGGGCGCCGCAACGGGGCCTGTGGAATGTGGGAAGAGCCGTTTTTTGAGTATGGCGAATTCATGGCAATTCCATAATTAATGCTTATTATATATATATGTATAATATATATATATATGTATATATATAGATTATATACATACATATATACATCGGATACTTCCAAAGTGTACACACATATATATATATATACACTGGTTGGTGGTTTGGAACATTTTTTATTTTCCATAATATATGGGATAATCCTTCCGACTGACTTTCATATTTTTCAGAGTGGTGGTTCAACCACCAACCAGTCTTGATTGGTTCGTCCGACCCCGATCTGGAAGATCTGCGGACAGAAAAACCATGTGGCTGTTTCATCAGGAAAATCGATGCTGCTGTAGTCACATTTTCAGACAGACTCGAATATCATATTGTGGGTGATAAATCCGTATTATACCCCCATTCTATCTCCATTATTCCCCATATTTGTTGGTTAAATCCTTATATATACCACTCTGAATTCCCGGCACCTGAATTGCCAGGAATTTTGGTCTTCCTGCCGGGCATTGGAGAGATTAGTGAACTGCAAGAGATCCTTGGTGAAAAATGTGATTCCGGGATAAAGTCTGCAAATGGAGAAACAGATGTCGTATTGGTGTATTTATATATATATAATATATATATATCTAATATATATATATATATCTTATATATAATATATATATACATATATATATATATATAGATGTTGGTTGGTTATATTGCATCACACCCCCATTGTGTTCATTCATTGTCCTCTTCCAGCTGGTGAAATCCACTATTTGTGTTGATTACATGGATTACCTTCGTGTAAACGAACATAGATGTGGAAAACACACCACTTGTAGATAACCATGGAATTTTCCATGGGATTTTCCAGAGCTGTCAGTCAGTTTACTGGGTAAATCACCTGTTGGATCTGCAGAGGACCCTGATGCCGCTGGAAGACGTCGATCAACAGGCACGGCATTTTTTCGTTGACTGAACACCGCGTGTTTTATCATACATGTTCCATCATGTTCCACTCAGTTAAGTTGCCATGTTGGGGCATTCCCCATTTTGATGCAAATAACATATGGTATTATAATAATTATAAATATATTATATTTAATATCATGTTATATTATAATTATAGTATATTATATTATAGTATATTATATTATAGTATATTATACTATAGTATATTGTAGTATATCATGTTATATTATAATGTATTATATTATATTATATTGTATTATATTATATTATATTATATTATACTATGTTATATTATATTATTATATTACATTTATATTATATTATATTATATTATATTTTATATTATATTTTATATTATATTATATTATATTATATACACATATTACAGTATACTATTATTTTATATACTGTATATATATATACATGAACGTAGCCTGCAAAGCCAAGTGCAATACTTTGAAAACTGGCTGATGCCTTTGACAATGGTACGTCCACAATTGGGAGTTATTCCATGTAAAACTGGGTTCCTTACCATGGTTACCAATCTGCAGTTGGAGTTCCAGTGATAAACATCCGATGGGCACATATTCACATATTATTCACATATTTTTCGTTGAAACCAAGATACCAGCCGCTACCAGCCCCGCAACAGTACCCTGAGAATTGTCAACAGTCTATTCCATATATTCCATATATTTTCCATATATTATATTATATTGTATATTCCACATATTCCATATATTTTCCATATATTTTCCATATATTATATTATATGTTCCAAGCCATATATTTTCCATATATTATATTATATATTCCACATATTCCATATATTTTCCATATATTTTCCATATATTATATTATATATTCCATATATTTCATATATTTTCCATATATATTTCCATAAATTATATTATATATTCCATATAGTCCATATATTTTCCATATATTTTCCATATATTATATTATATATTCCATATATTCCATTTATTTTCCATATATGTTCCATATATTTTCCATATATTATATTATATATTCCATATATTCCATATATTTTCCATATATGTTCCATATATTTTCCATATATTATATTATATATTCCATATATTCCATATATTTTCCATATATTATATTATATGTTCCAAGCCATATATTTTCCAGATATATATATATATATAGTGTATATAATAACCGTCGAGTGGAAAATCATGTTCCAAACTATTCCCCCGAAAATCGCCTTCGTCGATGCGGAGGTACACATGACCTGGAATCCTGGGATGGAACGCCATGACCTGCACTTCAAGGTGAGCCCGGTTTGTTTGTTTTTTTCGGAAAAAAAACCGGGGCTTTTGGATAGATCTCATGGTGATATGTGGTGATATCATGGTGATATACCCTCTGGTAATTTAACATAGCTATTGAAAATTGCCCATTTATAGTGGATTTTCCCATATAAAATGGTGATTTTCCATAGCTATGTTAAATTACCAGAGGGTAACCAGCAGATATTCATGATATCAGGCTTTGAATGAATAAAGTCAACCCTCATGGTTCACTAGTAATCTGGGGCGGTGGTTTGGAATCCCAAGATTCCCGAAAACAAAGGGAACTCATGTCGTGTCCGGTATCCAAATCCAAACCTCAAAGGCAAAACACCACTGGACTAGTAGTATTAGCTGACAAATATATATATATATACAATATATACATATTATATATATACACATACAAATATGCTAGCTGCAGCGTGAAGCTCCTGTGTGTTTGTGGAAAAAAAATATTATATATATATACATATACATACCTATATAGCCTAGCAGCTTTGGACATTGGAGCTTTGGGAAACATGCTGAGACCCAAGAAACATCAACAGTGGCGGCTTATTAGGGCCACAGAGGCGGTCGGAAGATCTCAAGATGAGGGTGCCCCAGTTGGTGAACGCTAAGTTGGTGTTATCCAATAACTGTTGGGTTTATGGGGCTATATGTTTTTTTTTGGTTTCCGTAAATGCGGGATTCCCAATAGCTGGATGGTTTTTTAATGGGGACATCCCAATTTTAAATGGATGATTTAGGGTACCCCCATTTTAGGAAACCTCCATATAGATCTATAGATATCTATATAGTATTCTATAGTTAATTGGGGAGTATCAAGAATCATAGCTGGTGAGTACCAGCCTGGACAGATTCTGATCCATCTTTGAAATTTATATTATATATAGTTGGTTTCGCAAAGATCATCGTGATCACGCGTGATCCATTTTGCAAGTTCCTATCAACCATCCCTGCATGTATGTTGCAAGGTTGGGCCCGCTAGATAGCAAAGTTACGGATTGTACCCTCTGGTAAACTAACATAACTATGGAAAATCACCATGTTCAATGGTTAAATCCACTATTTCTATGGCCATTTTCAATAGCCATGTTAGTCATTACCAGAGGGTACCTCCAATGCTATAAAGTCCTCCAATCACTAGGATCGGTAATTCTAACATGTTCTAACTATACTTAGTGGGGCTTGAAACCCAACAAACACAACTGGGGCGCCCCTTTTTGGTATATCCTTCGCCTTGTTTGGATGATGTCAAGATGAACTCATGGATCATGTGGGCTACGAGGTTTGTTCCAACATCTGAAATTGGGCAGTATGATAGCATATTATAGCCATTCCAAAACGGATAGAGAAATGGATGATCACTGTTTTTTAATAGGGATTTACTTTTCTACCTTTTTGGTGATAGCTCAGCATCTTCCTACACATTCACAGAACATGTTCAACCTCCAGTATCCATAGATGTTATGGCTGTGTCAAGCTCCTTTCCATAGCAGTTTTTCTATCCAGGTTCTGGGGAGCCACCTGATTTTCTACCTGAGCATCTTCGGTGCCCATGAGGATCCCAAATGTGGTTACATCAATATACCAGACATAGATTAGACATAGGTTGTCTACTGCAATTTTTGGGCTAAAACGGCGGGTTTTTGTTTGAACAGGAGGGAACAGATCCACCAACTTCCGATGCTGCAGCGCAGGTCTTTGTTCTTCACTCCTTGATCCCCAAGGCAACGTGCGGGAGTTTCTGGGAGTGTTGGAGTGGCTGGTTGGTGGGGGTGGGGAAGTGATAGTTACTGTGTATCGTTTGTTGATGCATACACAAAAGCATGCCTACATTTTCTGTAGATAATTACAGAACTAATTATAACTAATTATATTATATATGTATCCACATCCAATTTATGCGAAGACCAGCAGGAAACATGTCCACGTGGAGATCATACAAATTCTTTTCCTACTGATTCATGGATGATAAAAAACAGAATATGTTTCCAGACCATTCTACGTAAATGATGGTGTGCATGTTGTGCTTGTCAGAGAATCCCAGAGCATCCCGAGTATGATGGTGTGTATGTTTCCCATTTGCGGATCCAAATCATCATCCAAAACTTCATCAGAAAATCATCCGTGCATATATGGGTTTGCTTGCTACATCCCATGTTTTCTGGTTGTGTATTCGCAGCCACAGCTGCTCCATATTTTGGATTGGGTCCTCATCCGGTCCAATGGTCAATAAAAAAGCCCCTAGTCATTGTTGGTTTGTAAACAGAATCACCAAAAAAATCATCCCCAAAAAAATATTTGGGGTGGGTCACCAGATATATCAATTACGACTATGTAATATATATATATAATATATAATATATATATATAACACATGGGGATGGGTCAAAACCCATTATATATTACCATATTTGGGGTAATCACCATCCATTAACAAGCTATTTTAGTGTAGAGTACCAGGTTTCGATCCACATCCATATATATATATAATATAATAATTATATATATATATGTATTATAGTATATAGACCATATTATATATATATATATTTAATTTGTTATATGTATATATTATATTATATATATGTATTATGATACATACATATATAACGTATATAATATATCTGTAGTTGCCCTATCCCATTAATATACCTGCTCTGTCAGTCACTGTGACAGTCACAGCTCAGGACGAACAGGAAGGTGCTGTTTTTGATCCGCCGCCGCCAGATACGTCCGGGCTCCTCAGTCAACGACCACCTGGAGAAACCAACCTCTGGTAATTTAACAAAGCTATGGAAAATCACCATTTTTAATGGGAAAACTCACTATTTCTATGGCCATTTCCAATAGTTTTTTGTATGTTTACCAGAGGGTATTATGATTATTCTTCTTGTTTTTATTATAACTGTAGACAAAATTATTGTGTACTATTATTATTACTATTATTATCATCTACATATGTATATTATATATGTATGTATACATATATATATATTATGCATATACATATATTATCATATATATATATATACATGTAATATATATATACACATATAACTTGGCTGGTTCTGGTTAGAATATGTTTTTTTTCAAAGTTTCCTTTTTAGCCTTGGTGTTTTTTTTTGTCTTGCTTTTTATGGGGATATGCCTTTCATAAGCAAAAAAAGAGGCCAGTGTTTCTGTTCAGGGTATCGATGAAAAAAACACCACGATGTGACGGTAGATGGTGATTGTTTGATATGATAAATACCCTTCAGTAAACTCGTAGCTATGGAATGCGTCGCACTAGTAGATGATTTACCTTGTTGTAATGGTCATTTTCCATAGCTATGTCAGTTTACAGGAGGGTATAGGAAGCCGAAACATCACATTTTTTTCAGGTTGGCAAATTATGATTCAGACAGGAATGTGGAACACAATCACACAGACACACGCACACAGATTGAATTTTTTCTGCTAGGCTGTGAGTAGCCCACATGTACCTGGGCATATCCAAGGTATACTGGGTGAATTGAACATGCTTACAGTACATGAACATGAACCACTTGCTACCTGCAACTGGGACGCTAATATTTATGTATCCTTGGATGATGTAAGTTTGGAAAATGCATGAACATGCAGGCAATGCAGCCTTCAAACTTGGGATGTTCCAAAACGACAGCTGAAAACATCAGGAACCTCCCAGGTACCCAAAATGATCAACATCTCTGGGAGGTACCATTGAAATGGACCATGAAATGGACCCATAGATGGACATATTTGTACCTACCAAACATATAAAAAAATATCTACTCCCACTTGTTGAAGTCGCACCGACTCCAGAGAATCATCGTATTTAGGTTGGGGGGAGTTTCAGGGAAAGTCGCTCCAACCGGCGTTTAGGTGCAGGACTACACTAGTGAAATTTTACTAATGTCATGTTGTTCCAGCATTACCTTCAAAATCTAGATCAAAATCTAATGTCATGTATGATATTTGGACCATATTTGGACCATATTTGGACCCATATCAGAGAAATCATCACCAGAATGGCAGGGAACAAGCACTGCGTCTTAGGGACCATCTCCCCAACGAGTTCACCCTATAGATATTTCAGGGCCATTTGAACATGGGGGAGCTGATGTTCGAACTGCGAAAACCTGGAGATGGGTAGTTTAGTACTTGACTTTATATACTTTTATGCCATAAATCAGCAGATCTATATATAGCAATACTAATCAGATCTTAGGTATATATATATATATACATATTATATTAATAATACATTAAGATCTTAGGTATATATATATATATTATAATACTAATCGCTGAGCCTTACCCAGCTACAGGTCCTAGGTGCCACAAACGGATTCACCGAACGGGCCCACGGCCGAGGGCGCACATCATCCTTGCGTCCAACATTGCCGAGTCGTCGCTGACGATTCCTAAGGTGACGAGAACGGAGGGCGAACGGTGCTTCAAAAGGAAATTGGGAAACCTACCATTAATGGTGATTAATGGTGCTTATTGATGGCTAAGAGTGAATTAATGGTGATCTACCATCTGGTTATGACTAACAGTGTGCCATGGAAAGATTCACCATGCTATGAAAATAGGTAAACCATCTATTTCGATTAGGGCCATCGAAAAACCATGGCTATGTTAGTCATAACCAAATGGTATCTTAAAATTGCGCCTTACAACGGATCATAAGTAGAAAATTCTACACAACGCATATGTTGAAATCTTAAGTTTCGAACATGGATCCAGGGCTTTGTCATAACCTCTCGCCGTCAGAGATTGAAACTGTGAAAACCTACAAAATATGTTCAATTTGAGAATGAAGATCCACAACTACAGGCCATAGTCACTAGAGTGATTCGTGGTTTCCAATTCATATTCTGAAGTTCACCAGGAATTCCCCATGGCCATAGAAATGATGGTGAACTGATCCATGACCATGACCATGTCCAAGTCATGTTGGACAACTAGATTTTGTTGGTGGAGTAAACCTACTTACCCTCTGGTTAATCACACATGGCGTGTTGGAACGTCCCTCATTTTCAGATGGTTTTCCATGGTTTTCCCATGCAAACCATTTCCAATTTCCATTTCTGAGGGATTTACCATTGCAAGCAGCTTTACAATCTACTTACTGTAGGGACAAAGCATCAAGTAGTCAGAGGAGTTTCAATTCTATCAGATCTTAAGATGTGAAACCACAGGCTATGGCATGTGTGAAGTTATATTTCCCACCAATCCATCACCTACCCATGTGCGTCATGGTTTTATGTATCCCTGATCTCAATCGCAGGAAGGCTTCCAAGCTGGTTTCATGAACCCGAAATCAGTTTGAGCCCGACTCCAAAGCCTTGAATCTTCACCAGCTTCAAATGGTTACCTCGTTTGAAACCCAATGTTTGCTGGTGAAACATCATGAAGCATCTCCATCCCCGGTCAACTTCCTTTGTTTCGGAAATCCTACTATTTATACGTATGTCTATTCATTGGATAGAATGATTTCCTAGGCAAGTGTGGAAATTTCTTCATCTTAAATCCTCATTTCCGGGAAAGTCCATGATTATCCACCACTGCTTCCGCTGAAAAAAGGTTCGCGTGGTGATCGACTTTGGGTTACGTCGACAGCTGATTTACGACAAGCGAAGACACATGTGCCCTGCCTGCTTCGGGCGATGGCCTAAGGTTACTGTCTGAAAATAGCCTATCCCAAAAAAGAAACTTGGCAAAATAGGGAAATCGTATGAAACTGTATATGTGGCAATTAATTACCATGTTCCTAGTAATTTAATAAGTGATATCACTAGGAACATGGTAATATAGGGGAAACATTATGTCCATCATGATAAGTATGTGTTTTCCCATTTTTCCCATTTGAATGGCAATGATATGGCCGTAACAAAAGGTACCCGACTGATTTTGGGAACCAACGTTTTGCGGCGGCGGCCAACCGACAAGAAACTCTCACTCGACATCTGGGAGCAAAAAAAATGGATCAATGTTTGGGAACATGTTGATATCTGAAAACGAATAGGAAACTAAAGTTAACCAAATATTCATATCCGAGTTTCAGGGAATTTCATATTGGTGCAGTATTAAAGATATTAAAGTAGGTTCTTCCCTGTTTTACCCATGATGATCCAGTAATTATATGGGATTCTCCAACCTTATGAAGGTTCAACTCCGTTATCCCAAATCATTAGAGTCCCAACAATAAACTATCATAAACCTCAAACAATTGCATGGTTTATGGCATTGGATTTACCATATATATGTATATATAATGGATATATATATATACACAGCATACATACTGTATTTATATTTATTTATATATATATATATATTATAATATGTATGTATATATATACACATACATATCCATTATATTGCCATGATTGTTGGTTCTATAGCTTATATATATATGCTATAGAAACATCCAGTATATCCCATTAAACAATAACATTAGCATTAATCATATCCATTCACAATTCATTAATGTCCATTAATTACATCTTCAACAATTGAGAGATTATCAGTCCATTCATAATCATTAACATTTAACAATCAGTCATATCCCATGAAGCATCCCAATATGGGTATGGGTCAATACCTATGAAAATACCATGTTTAGTGGGTTATTCACATCCATAAATCCCAGCTATTTTGATGTGAACTACAGGGGTACTATTGGTTTTGACCCATCCCCATATATATCATATCCTATATGTATGATAAGTGGGGTATATCCCTTTTTTGGATCCTATATATGGCCTTATATGGTACAGTACCTCCATTTTAGGATCCTGAAATTCCCATTGACAATATGTCCCCAACGGACGCTGATCCAAGGTCCTGTTTGGTCACCACCTGGGTTTCTCAAGCCTCTGCCAAGCAGCGCTGCGGACGCACCGGACGCGTCTTCGAGGGGGTGCGCCGGCCTCGAGCTGTGGAAGTCGAGCGCCGTAAAACGGGCTGTTGGGAAGGCCTACTTTCCGGTAAAATCAAAGGAAATCCCCATAAAATCTGGGTTCTATGGTATTTATATATATATTATATTATATATATTATATATATTATATATATTATATTATATGTTATATTATATATATGTATTGTTTTTAGATGCTTTTCAACATCGCCATGTTTAATTACTATTTGAAGGTACATAAACAATGGTTTCCTGATCATGTTTTCTGAGTGTCCAAGAAGGTGGAAATCCCGTCAGTTGGACAATCGCGGAACGTTTGACCGATTTTCAACAACCAATGTGGAATAGACAGTCTGGTTGGTGGTGACTGGAACCATGGCTAGAATGGTGTTTTTAATGGGATATAATGGGATATAATAATCAATAATGGAACCATGGAATTTTATGAATTTCCATTCAGTTGGGAATGTCATAATCCCAACTGTTACTCACTCCATCATTTTTCAGAGGGGTAGGTCAAGCACCAACCAGCAGTTCTTGGAAGAGAAATATCACTTGAAAATAGCGATGAAATGCTTGTCGACACTGGTAAAAGGGACCTGTACTTAGTAAGAAGATGTTTGTATAGCTGTTGCCCGCGGTTTTATGCGTAGTCTACAGGGTTCAATGGGACTTTTTGCATGATTCAGCATGGCAAATAGAAAGGGTTCATGCCACCTTCATTTGGGCACCCGGAACGTCCCTGGGATCCAATCCCATTCCGCTATGATTGGGGTTCCAATAACAATCTCACCATGATATTGAAGCATATTGAACCTCAACAAAACAAAATCCTCAGAATATGGTTTTGTCTGAAACTATGGTACCCTAAATCCAAGGGTATATATGGTTTATCATGGTTTATCATCATTTCCCCATTGAAATGGCGGTATTCAAAGTTATATACTTGGGTGGATATCTCATTTTAGACACAGCATGACACGTTGGTTGCCGGGTGCCAGGTGAACATCCGGCTTTACACCAAGCAGTTTTTCGAGACCTACATGGACGAGTGCCGAAGCCAAAAAATATGGTGGTGGTTTCCGTTTTGATCCCCAGCTGGATGGTTATATAGAACATCCTATTCTATATATATTTCTATATATATATATATCATATCCTATAGAAATATCCTATATATCATATCCTATATGTATGATAAGTGGGGTATATCCTTTTTTTGGATCCTATATATGTGGATGACATATGTGGGTACCAGAGCCACGGATTCCGGTGATGCCGGCTAGAAAGTACTGACCCAGCAGTCCGCTGGCAACGTCCTCGGCAGTGAAAGAGATTTTGAATCGGACGAGTTTTCGAAGTGTTTATATATAATAGAATATATATATATGGGTAAATTATAACGACCTCACTGCGACCTCACTGGAATCATGGTTAGTAAGGGAAATCATCCCCAAATGGCCGCAAGATTCAGATTAGTGAAATATTATAATTTACCCAGATATATATATATAGCGGAGATACACTAGTGAGATCAGAATAGCAAAAAAAAAAAATAGTGATCATGATTATTAGCAATGAATCTATTATTCGTTTTCTCATTCTTGGCAGTACTATCAGTTTTATTCTTACTAATTATAGTATATTATAGTTGGAATGAATTATACCAGTGAGTCTGACAGAAGCAATTATAGATTGGCTGTAGTCAGAGTCATGATCACATTTAATGATTAACAATATATTATTAAGGATAGCAATAGCCATGAAACTGTAACGATAACAGTGATATTTGTGATAATGCATATATATATAATATATATATATATAATATATATATAATATATATATTTATATAATATATATAATATAATAATATATATATATATGTATATACAGTATATACATGAACCAAGGAACGTCTTGTGCATCGCTCAACTGCTGCCACACTTGGTTGTTGCAACCGCTGGCGAACCAGGTTCGACCCACCAGAAATGCAAACTGCTCCTCTGGAGAAGCTCTATGTCAACGTGCCAGCCTGAGTCATTATCGGATCGATGTGGGTTTTCGTTCGGGAAACTCTTCAAAGAATACACAGGAAACTATTAGGTTTTACATGGTTTTACATGGTTTTAAAGTTTTACTATATAACCTCTTTTGACAACATTTCCTTCAAACCGAGTGTAGGACACTTGGAGCAAGCTCTGGGTATGTGACGGTGTGGTTCCAACAGCAGGCACTACTCGCTGCAAGGTTTAGATAATTTTGTGACTGTGACATCAGCAACGGCTTCTGGGGTTTGACCTATAGATTTATACCCTTTGGCCATCCAACGTCAGGTCGATGCAGACTTCATAACCTCTTGAATCTGGATAAGCACTCTTTGGTCAACGGACTTGGCACTGGACAAAACAAGTTTTTGACACACATGAATTGCATTTATATTGCATGTAATGTCATTATATATTAATATATATATATAAT
Source organism: Cladocopium goreaui (assembly GCA_947184155.2). Lineage (NCBI taxonomy): Eukaryota > Dinophyceae > Suessiales > Symbiodiniaceae > Cladocopium > Cladocopium goreaui. The sequence goes on along the minus strand of CAMXCT020000336.1, from coordinate 460,779 downwards.
TATATATATATAGTCTTTCCGGTTTCCATTGCCAACCTTAATCGCTGACGGGTATGATACGTAGACTATCCAAATCACAGACCAAGGTGAAGCACCTGAGCGCGAAGCTTCCTGCCTATCAGGCCAGGTCGAGTCTCAAGGCTTCGAACAGAGGTGTAGCTTCTAGCATCAACCATCCATTTTAAGGTCTATCATGGTATATCATGGTCTATCATCAACCATCCATAGGTTTTTGATGGTTTTATTTTCAGGTCGAGTTGTTGAACCCTCCACATTTCACCGGCACCTTCGGCACCGGCAAGTCGTCGGACCCAAAACCGGCCCTTGCCCAACGATCGCAGGTCACGCCGGAGGAATTCCGGAAGCGAACACCCAAGGAGTTACTGTCAGCCCTGCCATGGCTTCACCCTGCCCTGGTGATTGGGTGAAATATCACCTGGATGATTGATGATATAGACAAAGCTGAATGTAAGTGGTGCATGTAAAATAACCCCAAACTGATGGATAAGTAATTATAGTAGATAAGCCTATATGTATTTGGTGGAATTGATGAAGCCTATTTCTGCTTGGTAGATCACTTACTGGGGGTGTCAAGAAGCCTATTCAACTGATTTCTAGCGCATATCGATGACGACTGGATGATGCCAGGGGGTACCCCCCCATGACAAAACGGAAACCGAAACATACACACAATACAGTGGACATATTCAAGACTGTAATGGATCAACATTGATTGCATTGAGGTTAGTATTGACATGTATTGACCAGGAGCATCGGTGCTACCACATATTCTGTGCTCGACCAATGGGGTGATCCTGAATCGATGATGGCCATTGGGGTTGCACCAACCAAACAATTATGGTTTCTGGATTCTGGATGTGTATGAAATTCACATTTAACATCTTAGATATGGACATTGTTTTAGTGTGTTTTAGTTATGTTTACATGTCTAAGGGATGATTTGAGTGGAATGATCCTAATGCATTTTTGAAAAATCCGTGAAAGAAGCGCATATGTCCAATCTGTGGTGAATCAAATCCCATTCAAACATATTTGTTTTCCCAATATTTGGTGATGACAATCTTATGAAACCACCGTATATTTCCAGCATTTTCTGTTGAAGCCAGGATGCTGGTGGCACAACCTCCGGAGGAGAGTGCCCCTTTGGTTATGAATGGTGTATTGATGGGTATTACCATTAATAACTAGTATATAATGGTGTATAATGACTAGTGATGGTTGATGTATATTACCATTTATGAATATGAATGGTTGATGTATACTTAAATTCATAAGCCATATATGACCGGTAATGGTGTATAATGAGTAGTGATTATAGTGATTAATGACCATAGTCAATTGTTAATCATGATGTATACATGAATTGATAAGATTTCACAAGCCATATATGAATATATATATATAATGTTAATGACCATAGTTAATTGATTGTTGATGATGGTGTATAGTGATTATAGGGATTATATATATATAACTATATATACATATGGTCAGTGCCGGAATTATAGAACGGAAGTTGAAGAGGACGAAGGTACGGTTATTTACCGTACCCTGTTGTTCCATAATTCTGTTTTCCTCGGAAGGTGTGAAAAAAAAATGTATCTGATCTTCCTCTTAATTTTTTGCGTCATTCTATAATTCTTGTCGGAGCGCTGCTGTTCTATAATTCTGTTTTCCTCCATTTTTCTCACATTTCCCATTTTCGTTCTATAATTAATGTTTCCCGGGCCCCGTTCTATAATTAATTTTTCCGTCGAACGGAAAAATTAATTATAGAACGGACAAATTAATTATAGAATTATAGAACCTCTTCCGGGGTCCCAGAAATCCTACAAAATCACCATGAAATCTAAGAAAATCACCGTGAAATCCCATAAAATCACCATGAAATCCCATAAAACCACTATGAATTCCTATAAAATCACCATGAAATCTGAGAAAATCACCTGGTAAATGTGGGAAAAATGGGGGAAAACAGAATTATAGAACGGAAGTTGAGGAGTACGAAGGTACGGTTATTTACCGTACCCTGTTGTTCTATAATTCTGTTTTCCTCGGAAGGTATGAGAAAAAATGTATCTGAATTTACTCCTAACCTTTTTCGTCGTTCTATAATTCTTGTCGGAGCGCTGTTGTTCTATAATTCTGTTGTCCCCCATTTTTCTCACATTTCCCATTTTCGTTCTATAATTAATGTTTCCCGGGCCTCGTTCTATAATTAATTTTTCCGTCGAACGGAAAAATTAATTATAGAACGGACAAATTAATTATAGAATTATAGAACCTCTTCCGGGGTCCCAGAAATCCTACAAAATCACCATGAAATCTAAGAAAATCACCGTGAAATCCCATAAAACCACCATGAAATCCCATAAAACCACTATGAATTCCTATAAAATCACCATGAAATCTGAGAAAATCACCTGGTAAATGTGGGAAAAATGGGGGAAAACAGAATTATAGAACGGAAGTTGAGGAGTACGAAGGTACGGTTATTTACCGTACCCTGTTGTTCTATAATTCTGTTTTCCTCGGAAGGTATGAAAAAAATGGTATCTGAATTTACTCCTAACCTTTTTCGTCGTTCTATCCTCATTAAATCCTCATTAAATATGCATTTTATCCTCATTTCCTCATCAAATCCCCATTAAATCCTCATTTTATCCGCGTTTTATTATCATTTCCTCATCATTTCCTCATTTTATCCTCATTTTATGTCAGTGCCAGGAATTATAGAACGGAGCCAGGAGGACAAAGGTACGGTATTTTATCGTACCTTTGTCCTCTTCCCCGTTCTATAATTAAATTTTCCGACTCCGCTCCAGGTTCGAACCCGGAAGAGGACAAAGGTACGGTATTTTACCGTACTTTTGTCCTCTTCGCTCCGTTCTATAATTCTGGCACTGACTGTAGTCATAAATAAATATATATATACATTATTTCTTGCATGCAAATATTTATATATATATATATATCATAGATAGAAACTTCTGGGGAACGGCAGTCGCAAACGGGAGATGTATGTATGTGTGTATATATATATATTATGATATATGTATGTAACTGGGTTATAATTATACACGATTGTCAGTTGCCCACTTTCTGAGGGATGCGAATTCCAATTTCCGCTTCGAGTGGATGTTCGAATGGATAGAGTCTTCAATAGGTGAGGTTTGTCAAGTCGCTGACAGCACTGTCGCTGACAGCACCGACCAGGGAAGCGGGAGCCCCAACATGTTGAAAGAAAACTGAAATGAACCCTTGACTTGTTCACTCCAGGCTTATTCACTCTTCCATATATCCTTGCGGTATTATTCTTGTTATTCCTCCATTAGAGATCTGCAATAAGCCTCAAGATGGAGGGTGGACCCTCTAGTCGTTCCGGCTTTGACACAGCTTTACACCTAGGCCATTGCAGCTTCCATTGAGGCTAGGACCATGTTGGGAAGCTGTTGTGTGGCAAAAGCACACATGTTTTTTCATGGGCAAGGGCAGCGAAGGCACAGACACATCAATATTTCATTTGGTATTATATATGTGTATATTACTGTAATTGAATGATGTCAGCAGTATGTCATTGCAAGGCCAATAGTTCTGACAGTGGTTCAACATGCTTTGCGATCACTTTTAATTCTACATGGTCACACGCGGATATTTGACCTTGGGTTATTTGTTGATTCATGCACTGCTCCATCTTCAAATTTTGCCACCCTTACACCACTTTGTGCTCTTTGTAAAAATGAAAGCGGTGTTTCGCTGTGGGTTTGGAACACACAGGGTTGTTTCTTCATTATATATAATATACAGTGTAGATATATATACAGTATATATATATATCTATATATATATATGCAGCATTTTTTGAGTTTGAGTGGCTAATCGTCTATGTCGCTCAAAAGTAGTTGTTTCATTTGCTCGCTGTTGCAGTTGAAGTCACATGATTGTGCCCAACTCTTTTGTTAAGTGTTGGCATGGTTGCCCAAATTGCTTCGCCACACGCAGGCCCAAACATATGACATTAGCTTTTCAGCAGTCTTTGACACGAAGAGATTGTGGCAATGCCTTTTCAAGAGCGTGTTGGAAGTTCCAAGAACAAGTTAAGAGCGTAGCATCAAGGGCGTGTGAGAAGCTCCAAGAACAAGTTTAGTAGCATCAAGAGCGCCTCAGGAGTTCCAAGAACAAGTTGAGAGCGTAGCATCAAGAGCATGTCAGAAGTTCCAAGAACAAGTTGAGAGTGTAGCACCAAGAGCATGTCAGAAGTTCCAAAAACAAGTTCAGATTGAAGCATCAAAAGCATCTTAGAAGTTCCAAGAAATCAAGAAGAAGTTCACAGCGTAGCATCAAGAGTGTGTTAGCGGTTCCAAGAGCAAGGCCAGAGCTTATTAAAAGAACGAATTCATCAACACACATAACACAAACATACTATTGCGCCCCCACCCACCCACCCACCAAGACAACACGAACGTAGTAGACATGTTAAAAAAAAAAATGTAGCAAACCGTCAAGGGTGTTTATCATGTGTGATTGTCATGCCTGCATCAAGGTGGACATTCTGCAAATCTCAGCCACAACACAACGCAGTTTGCGTCTCCACACAATGCGTTTGAATTGATCCCCCATACAAGTTGCCTCCTGGAACTTCTAAGGTCATGGTACAATCACCACCAGGATTTGTAGAGGAACCGCGTACTCACCCACGTTTCAAAACTGTGGTGTTTTGCTGCATATTTTTATTGTAAATGTTCATGATGTTTCTTCTTTCAACAAGCCTCGGTCATTGAACTCTTGTCGTGCACACTTTTTTTTGCGTACGATCCGAGTGCCCATTTTCTGGCAGTGGGGAACTTTGATTCCTACTTTGAAAATTTAAGTAACGGTCCTTCTCCTTCACTGTTCAAGAGTCTATTATGAATTATCATTGTGTTCCGCAGGAGCGAAGAACTTCGAATAAGTGATCTAAGGAACACGTCTAGAGTCTATATCTTATCTGATATGTATATTACATGTAAGATGTCATATATATATTATACACAATGTGTTATTATTTTATATCGTATAATAAAATATAATATAATATTATATTATAATACATTATATTATAACATATTAAATTACATTTATCTTATATTATAATTTATTATATTATATTGTTATACACGTAATTACATATGCGGCGTTTCACGGCAGAATTTGGACCAGCTGGGAGCCTTGACGAACAACACGGAGTCGGCCGAACTAACAGTGCTGGGGTGCGCGGGCGATGCTGGGACGGGGTGAGATATCTTGGGTGAGAAAGCCTGACTTAGTGATTAGTGATTGATATTTAGCACAAATAACACTCACTATATATCTAATATATATCCATATATATGTATATATTGATAGTTAACTTTTATTATAGTGATTAGTGATTGATATTTATGGACATATAACTTATCAATAGTTTACTGGGGGCAGTTTTGAACTCACTGATTTTTATTGCTAGATTTTGCTAGATTGATATCTATGTGATTTGTGAGTTCTTGAGAGTTGTGACATAGTTATTGTATGTTATTGTGAGAAAGTGCCCTCCGTGAGTATAACCCCGAGGAAGTATTGACTTATATGAATTAGTTATTCTTGATTTATGTGTGTATTGAAATTGGTAGCGTTATACAGTATACGGGTTATTCACTGAAATGGTTTGTAATCCGGAATCGGATGATGGGACAAATTATGAGAGCACCCTATATGCTGAAATTTGCAATGTTGTCCTCTAGATTTTGCCGTAAATCAATCTATTGATAGTAGATCTTAGTGAGAACCCCCCAGTGCATAATCTTTTGGAGTGCCAAAAATAGTGAACATTCAGTAAACAGTCCTGATAAGTTCATATTAATTTCCATTTATAAAGGATACTTTGCTTTCTGATTATTAAAACCAGCTCATCGTCTTATTCCTCAATGTGGGGTTGGCACTGACTGGGATATCATGGACTTGACTGTACCGCAGTTCCGAACCGCACGTCTTGAAATCGCAAATGGTTAGCTGGAAAATCCCTAGTTCTGATCGAAATTAGATGATGCAACCATTAATTGTAGGGTTTACCCTGTATTTGAGTGCAAAAAACACGGTTTCCTGGAGATTTTCCCCTGAGTGAATGGATAGACTTGTTATTGTATTTTCCATTGCTAGGTTGGAATACGTGAAGCTACATTGAAACAAGGAAAACCCGATGAAAGGTGAAGGAATGCTGCTGCTGCTGATGATGATGATGGTGATGGTGATGGTGATGATGATGATGATGATGTTGATGGTGATGATGGTGATGATGATGATGATGATGGTGATGATGATGATGATGATGATGAAGGTGACGATTAAAGACTATGGGAAATATAGATATCAAATTTTGGACCAAACCATGTTGGCTGAATGAGGGATGGTCCGAAGGGAGGGCGTTCTCGTTCCCGAAACGCCGATCAGAGATTACTTGACTGATCCGAAGTTTCTCATAGAAATCCTAGGTGGTACTATTCAAAATCATTCTGTTTTTCCAATACTCTCTGGTTATTTAACATAGCCATGGAAAATGGCCCATTTATAGATAATGTTCCCATTAAAACCTCCATTTATAAGGGATTTTCCATGGCTATGTTAAATAACCAGCGGGTATATTCTATCCAAAATCAGTGAACCAAGTCTGGCAAAGAGTTGGAACCGACTGCAGGTATTTGATGATGGCGGTGCCACTGGATGTGCGGACGCAGAGATTTTTTCACTGGGTCAGTTGACCTCGACCTAGATCAAGACTACAAACGCATCAGAACCTATCAATTCTGGATATATTTGTTTTTTTTGCATGTATTAGCATTCAGGGTATGAATCATATTGGGGGAAGGGATTACGCCAAAACCCAGAGGTGATTTCACAATGACCACATCTTCTGACCACTCCCAGGTGCAACTCTGTCGCTTGGTGATTTTTGGATCTTTGCTGGGCTTGCCATGCGTGCGAACTCCCGGTGCGGAGCAGTTTGGTGCGGGCAGACTTGGAGAATTGATGAAGGTAAATGAGTTGTTACATGTTGTTATGTCGATGTACCGTGGATATCTTGGATGGATTTGCTTACAACTGGGATCACGGGATGCAATGAGTTTTCTACGTCATTCAGCTATTTAAGGTGTTTTGAGTTGACATATTCACTTGATAATCATGGTGTTTCCCTTGCTTAAGCAGCCACTGGTGTACCTCCAGTGTATCCAGGAGTCTTTTCCACAGATCTTGAAACTCTCTCCACCAGGCCATGATGAAACTTGCCATCTCCGGGGGGTGCCCAGCGCTCGCATTTTGAACTAAGGAAGGTGTTGTCTGTGCTGCAGCCGCAAGTGTTCAGGCAGGGCCAGGAGAGTTTTGTGAATGGTAGGTGAAAAAATGGTATAATATCTATTCTGCCACTTTGATTGGGAAGTACTTAATTCCCAGCTAGAATCTTCTAGAAGTGTCCTTTTTACATGCCGCTAGTTTGGCACTCCTACTGTACTAGTTTATAACTATGCACTACTTCGTGCAGAAAAATGGTTCGGAGGTGGGGAATTCCCTAATATAGAACATATTATATAGTATATAACATATAAAATATAGTATAAAATATAGTATATACCTAATATATAGCATATTATACCCTACCATATTATACAATATATTCCCTAATTTATAACATAAAACTGAGACGTGTTGAGATGAGAATAGCTCCCGTATAATCACATCACAATATCTCAGAGGTAGCATCCCAGGGCCGAAATGAAGAACATTTCAGGGAGGGCCGGGTGGGTTATCAACGGATTCAAACTGAGGAGTTTCAAGTGGGATCAACAACTCAATCCATGAATTGCCATGTAAAAGAACATTTCAGAATATATTCAGTTCAGAATAACAACGATAACACCTCTCTTTACCCAGATTCATCCCTGGGTGATGTTTTCAAAAGATATTTTTTGACGGGTCACCACTTAGGACAGTGATGAAAAATGGGCCTGATCCATCCTGATCGGACTTGTCTAAGCTGAGAGTTGCGAGGTCGTAGATGGACATCATTGGTAGATAGGATTAAGATTTATTATATACATATAATGTAGTTTTATTATCATACTATTATCATGATAAATGTTATATATATATATGTAATATGTTATATATATATTATCATACTCATGGCAACCATTAGACCATGATTTGGAAGACCGAGGAACAAGACTAATATGGTATAATCAGGAAGATCATATGTTCAGTGACCAGTCTTTCGATTGAATTTCCACTAGTTCCTGCTGTTTATCAGTCGATTCCGTCCTGAGCAGTCTCACCTGGGGCCAGGATCCGTTCACATTGCCGTCGCATTTGATCATGAAAGATCCCAAAGAGTATGCAGAGGCGGCTGAAATGCATGGGAACAAAACGGGGTCCGGCGCATGACTGTCGCCTTGACTGAGCATGAGCTACAAAAGGTCAGTTTGTTAATTTGGTTGTGTCAGTTTTTCAATATCTTAATTGTATTGATTTATATATATATAGAATCATATAGAAATATATATATATATCTATATGATGTATTAATTATATAGAAATACTATATTTACACATATATCTACATATTCCCAGAATTGGATGAAGGGACAATCTGCAGGAAACTGCCAGGTCTTCCCAAGGGATTGGTGAACTCGGCCATGACTCAACCAGGACGGTTCACGACACCAGGACGGTTCACCATGGTAATTCTTCTGGAAATATCAAGGTTCATCAATGTTTTTAGGTGCTTTCATATATATATATATATATATTTGGACTGATTGTCAGAGTGCCATTGCTGCGTTCGCTACCCATGTTCGAGATGGCCTTCCTGTCCGAGCCAATTCGCAACACTATGACTTGCTTAGTGCTATCCAACAGCTTGCCTTCGCCATCGGTCCTGGTTGTGTGGAGGTCCTGAAAGTCCCGGCTCATGTGTCCCGCGGTTGCTATGAAAATGACCTTGAACGCTGGCTTATCGCTGGCAATGAGAGCGCTGACCGCTTGGCCAAGTCTGTCAATGCTGCTCGCCCAGCCGCTGTTTGGTCCCTTTGGTCTGCGTTTGCTGATCAGCTTGCCCTTTGCTCTGAACAAGCGTCAATTGCGCGCAGTCACATCCTTGCAGTGTCGAAGTTTTGGAATGAAGCAGCCGCCCATGACCGCCCAGCAGTGCCGCAAGTCTCCCGACCCCAACGACAAGCTCGAGTTCAACCTGAGCCACATCTGACTGTCCCTGCCACGCTGGAGCTCACTGGCCAGTCGTTTCGTCGGTTCTTTGGTCTGGACTTGTTTCGTCGCGTGTCTGCCTGGTTTTCAAGCATCCGAGCATCCGATCGACCACTTCAGTGGATTTCGTTTCACCAACTCTTCATCAGTTTCCAAAAACGACATGGTCCTATTCATGTTTCGATTTGGTGGTGTTTGGAAAGTTGAAACTGGTGAAGTGGCTTCCCTTGCAAATCACCTGCGAGTGGGAGTACGCGTGAAATTTTTCCGGCTCATGCTCCAGCAATTCATGAAGGACTGCTCCATCCAATTTGCAACGGCGACTGTGCGGCCCGCTTCTCAGTGGATATGCTGCTTTAAAGGGGCTCTTGCGATTGACATTGCTCACGACGAGCACCAATTTGTTGAGGGTTTTTTGGCCGCACAGTTGCCTGAACCTGCATCCGGCCTGGGTAAAACACTCGACCGTTTGCACATCTAGCTAGCACCCTGGCAGCCTACGTTGCGCGACCCAGCTTGGCTTCGGAGTGCCGCGAGTAAAAAAACATGTTTTATTTTCCATTTCATATATCGGATAATCCTTCCCATTGACTAATATTTTTCAAGATGGTTAAAACTTCCAACCAGATATATATATATATATGTATATATATATATACATTTAATTGTAAAATACAATACAGTATAATATAATATAATATAATTTAATATAATATAATTTAATATAATATATTTGAATTTCATATAATTTAATTTTTAATTGTAATATCATATATACTATAATATTTTGTAATATAATACAATTCAATATTGGGTATCGATGCGTCCTTTATTTTAAGATGTTTTGGGCAAACCATGATTATATATATATACCAAATTCATGCAAATTCCTATTCGTTCCCCCCGTGCTGCCACATTCGTGGTGGCCATACCACCCATCTCAATTTGGCTCTGCTACTGGGGTGAGGCAGTCCGTCGCAGCTATGAGACGCGGCGCTACTTTGACCACGGCCATTGGTCGGTGCGCCGGCCACGCATTGGGCGGTCCCCACATGGGAATACAATGGAAAATCCTAGGGATATCCCTACAAGGTGGTGCCCCATAGTTAGCTAAGTTGGTTTATAACTCCCATAACTATGGTTTATGGCAGATATAACTATAGTTAATGAGGTTTATAAACCAACTTATAACTGGGGGGCACCATCCTGTAACAATCTGATATCACTATGATATCACTATGTTTGAACATGGCGATGTTACTCCCCATTGAGGCAATTGTTCAAAGGGAAAAAGGATGTTTGTGTCCATCAGTGGAGGCTATTTCTCAACAAACCCACATGTGCCATGGAGCGCGGCTATCCCCCTACAACTGAGTATTTATTTCATGGGTTATAACTCACTTACCAATCAGTTCAACTAACTCCCTGGCACATCTATCCATGATACCCTCCAAGAATGGGAAGCAACAATGGAAAAGAACAATTCACTTCTTGCACATGTTGTTCTGCAGTTTTACCCTAAAGCGGCAACAGTTACGGGTTGTATCATGAATCATGTTTCCTTGTGACAAAAAAATGTTTGTGTTTATTTATTTTTGTTATTTGTGATTCAGTCCAACTACAATTACCCATGCTGGAATAGATAGAACATGAAGCCGGCCCATTTTGAACCAGGCTATCAACTACTCCAGGATGATGAGCACATGTTTCTGTGAAAAAACCCCACCACAGCATACAAACATTTTTCCGGACTGGGCGCCCAAAAATGCTACATTTCACCAGGCTTTCTCTGGTGTACTTACTATTATATTAACATAGATTAGCCATCATTAACCATCATTGACCATCATTAAGCATCATTGGCCATCATTAACCATAATAACCATAATTAACCATCATGATTACTGATTACTTTGAACGTGCTCAAACGCCCGGTTTTCAACCGCAGCGACTTACGCACGAAGCACGCCGGACCCGGGCGTCCCATTGATCAAACTGTGCGCTGCTTTAAGGCACTGGGTGAAGGATTGGTGTTGGATGTGGCTGTGTCTCAGATTTGCCATATCCCATAGGATCCATGTATGGTATATATGCTAACATTGGGGGTATTGATGGTAAATGTTACTATATATAGCATACATGGATCCTATGGGTACTGATACTGACCACATAATTTTTGGGAGTTACGGAAAATACACATATAGAACAGAAACAGAAACGAGACTTAATGATGCTACAATCTATTACAATCTCTTTGTGGGTGTGGTTGCCCTTTGCTCCATTGCCATGGTGTTTCGGAACCTGGGTGAAGCCTTGTAGGATGCGGATGTCCATTTTTCCATAGCATTGTTGATGTTTGTTCTCCCATTGTATCCCTGTGGCTAGACTGTTTTTACGGCATGAAACCACCAACGGATCATGCTTGTACGCATTGCGACATAGGTATATAATAGTAATCACAATACATAATAATAATTAATACTAATGGTAGTAATAACAATAACAATATTTAATAGAATAGTAACAAGAGTAAAACAATATATTATTGCTAATAATATATTATATGGAGTTATAACGAATATTCATGAATTATATAATATTTTGTATACAATTCATATATTATAATAGTACATATATAATATTGATCTATTATGATATTTTATGTATGGATTTATATACATCATTGTGAGAGTATGTTGCAGTATCTAATTGATATCACAATCCTTAAGTCATATCACCAATCATTAAAACACTATAGTGCACTGTACAATATACGCTTCAAGTGAATGACTATGTATAGCATTCTGTGGTGATATCCATAAGCCCTTGCAACTGGGACCATTTCAAGATCCAACACAGGAGACATGGCAGAAGCTGAGATGGAGTTGCAGGTGCTCTGGAGCTCCAACCCGCAGCCCTGAAAAAAATCTCCTGGCAAATCAATATGGTCTTCTTGGGACAAGTAGGGGGGGAAGTTTGGTGTATGTGTATATATATATATACCTTCTGGTTATTTAACATAGCCATGGAATAGATGGCCTATTTATAGATGGTTTACCTATTAATAGCATGGTGATTTTCCATGGCTATGTGAGTCATAACCAGGCCGGGTATATATTTAAATCATCTACCTATTGGTTGCTGAATGGAAAATGGAAGCCTCGATGAATCAACCAATGGGAAAAGGAGATGGGGAACCAGTTGGATGGGATGATTTCATCAACTTTCAGATCTGGTGTTGTTCCATTGTTCCATGGCACAGTGGCACAGTGGCACAGTGGCACAGTGATTGATAGGATAAAACATCATGTATCATGTACACCACTCATATGTGTCAACTAATTGAAGGATGTTTAGAAGTCAAACTTCCGACAATATGGACAGATGAAAAGCAGAGATGGGAAGAGGAAGAGAAGAGAAGAGAAGAGCAGAGAAGAGAAGAGAAGAGAAGAGCAGAGAAGAGAAGAGAAGAGAAGAAGAAGGAGGATCAAAGAAGAGACAGTCCGAAGAGAAGAGAAGAGACGAAGAAAGAGGATCAAAGAAGAGACAGTCAGAAGAAAGAAGATCCAGGTGCGCGAAAAGGTAGGAAAGTCGCGAAACACTGTTTTTTCCACTGATTTGTGGCTCCGGAGGGTCGAAAAAGTAGGCTCGCTAAAGCGGCGGGTGCGGAGCCCGCTGGCCAGATGAGAGATGAAAAATTGCACGCTCTTGTGGCGCGAAGCACATGTGCAAGTGAAAAAGCTAAAAGCACAGCATACTCGGAGCACTTTTAGAAGTTGAGATGTCGAAAAAGTGCACGCCGTTGTGGCGCGAAGCGCGTTTCCAAGTCAACATGGATAAAGCACACCATTCTCAGACCAGTTTTGGAAGTTGACATGTCGAAAAAGTGCACGCTGTTGTGGCGGGAAGCACATTTCTACCTCAAAAGTGTTAAAGACTGACGGTCTCGGAGCACTTTTGGAAGTTCAGATGTCGAAAAAGTGCACGCCATTGTGGCACAAAGCACATTTCGAAGTCAAAAGTGCAAAAACTGAGGGGTACGGAGCACTTTTGGACGTTTGGATGCCGTTTTGCGTGGCAGGCACAAGGGATTCTGCACCTTGTCAAAAGTGAGCAAAACGTGAGGGTTTTGTAGCAGTTTCAAAAACAATGGCAGGTGTGGAACATTTGAAGAGGACCTGGAAAGATGCATATCGCGTGGCAAGCGCAGTACAAGAGACACATGAGTTAGATGTGTTGGGGGATCAGGGCGGAGATTTCCTGAGAGGGGTTGCATTTTGGAGCATGAGATCTTCAGGTTTGCTAAGATGATTTTGCGTGACAGGTGCAGCACTTCGTATGACCTGGCCTCACTTTTTCGTGGCAGGCGCAGTACTTTAGACAGATGGAATGGAACAGTTGCAAAACGCATTGGTACGAGGTCGTCGGCTCTGCACTCAACTAACTTACAATCTTTGAAGGAAGTCTCACAGAATTGCTTCGGTTTTGATGTTGCCAAGTTCGAAAATTGAGGAAGTCTCGCAGAATAGCTTCATTTTCAAGCTTGCAGATAGACAGATAGATAGATAGACAACTACAAGTACAACTACCACTACCACTACACAATACACTTCTACTACATCTACAAATACAAATATACTATGCTACATTACACTACACTAATTACACCTAATTACACTACACTACACTACTGCTACAAATACTACTATCGCAGCTACAACTACAATGACAACTACACTACATTACACTACACTACATTACACTACACTACATTAATTAAACTGCAGCACGTCACAACTACAAACACATGCAACTGCAACTACACACACATGCAACTGCAACTACACTACATTGCACAACACTACGCTACACTAATTACATTCAATTACACTACAGCTACAACTGCAACTACAGTTTACAATTACAAGAAGTACCCGGGCAAGCCGGGGGCGGAAGTTTCAAATTCTTATAGAGCGGAGCAAAGGCTGTGCTTATAGGTGGCAGACAAGACTCCTGTGCTTCGCAGCAACAAACTCTCGACTTTCAATCTGACGCCATGTCTTTTGAATGTTGAATCTTTTCTCATTTCATCTGATCTCATCGCAGCTTCCCTTGGGATTTTGCTAAAACTAATTAAAGCTAGCCCTGCTTATAACATTTTTTAATTAGTCAATAGTTGTTGTTGTTGCCGTTCGTGTTCTCTGTTGCGTCCTAGTTGCGATGGGTTATATACTCTTTGTTGGAAGGCTTAATGCCACCAAGACAGTACATCTCACAACCATGGCGTGGCTGCTTTGAGATTTCGCTCGTGTCCGATATCTTGTAACTTACTATTCCCAAAGATAGCGACCTTGAAAAATCAAACTCCATGCCGCAAATGATAAACACGGTCTTTACCATGAAGACTTTGGATGCATCAGTTTGATAGTTCATGACAGATAGGCTAGGCCCTACGCCACGCTTGGTATGATCCCTAATGCCGTTAAACATTGAATTTGAGTCAATGTGAGGGGCACCAACTGGCAAATGGCTGAAGCACCTTCAAACATTAGGTACCACTGGACCCGCATTGATCATTTTCGATATTGGATCCGCCATCGATTTTTGGGCATTTTTTAAGGCCTGCAACTGTATTTTCCCTTGTTTTACCCATGATCAACGTTGGGTTCTCGCAGCCGCAGGTTCCAAAGGATGGCACCATGGATCTCATCGCTTGCCTGGACGCCATTAAAACAATTCTGGGATGCGTGAACTGACATGAAACAAGAGGTTGAGACTCAAAATTGGAGGAACTATCCACTAGTTCATGGATGTTAATGTTTTCGACCATTTTGTCAATTTCCCTCCTTGAATAGTGATTCCCCATGATTTTCTTCAGGGGTAAGACCAACAACTAGTTAAGGCCCGATAAAAAAACAAAGAAGGAAATCTTCGCCGCAGTTGAGGGTTGTTCGTTCTTACATCTAGTCTTCTTCAGTCTTGTTGAGCAAGTATGGTAGAATATGACAGTTGCAATGTGCTAAAGAGATACAGGATCTATTCAGCAGATTTCAGCACAACCGTGGCTGCCAATGTCGGAAAGTCATAGGACTGCAAAGGCAGCGCCAGACATAGGCACCACCACTAGAAATCCAGACAGATCCAAGCCACTCCACGAACATCACATAATGGCTGTAATTGCAGGTTATATTCCCCGCTGTAGTGACATCCCAATTTTCATACCCTTGCCAACCATTGTTTAATGAACATGACTTCCTCATAGTTTTTCTCGTCTGAAACATCTTCAGACTTTAGACATGTTCAAACATGTTGAAGCAGGTTGAAACATGTTCAACCCACATTTTGTCGGTGTTAGAACCCGCTAAGCTAAGTTCTTCGCGTCTTTTGCGTCAGGATGCCCTACCAACCTCTGAAGTCACGTCACCCGAGTCTGTGGAGAGTAAGGCCTGGCTGGGATTTCTCCAGGAGAAATGAGGGTTTTTATCCAGCAAATGGTTGGTGAAGAAATACACTAAATGTGCACCGGAAAAATGGTGGTTTTGAGATGTCTGAATCAAGAAATAACATATTTTACATTATTTTACCACATATATGGCCATGATTGGTCATGTTGGGTATAAATGGTGATCTAACCCAGAAACACTGGGATTTGAACGAATTAATATGGTGCTGTCACCAGCACAAACTGTTCCGGTATGGCTACGGCCGTTTCCTTTAAGAACAAGAAAAGCATGACTTTTGTAACTAGTGGTTTCTCACGGTGCGAGACTTGAATTGGGGATTTGTCACCAACAGACATATATAGAGTTATAATGAAACAACTACAACGGGATAGATTTGATGCGTTCTGAGGGATATGATCGGATAGATCAACAATGTGAAAGGGTTTGGTCCAGATATCATGGATTCCTCAGTTCCGCAAAAACTATGTTTATCGTCAACATGATGATGAACCATTGGATTTTGTTTTACCCTATTTTTCAGACAACCCAAGCGGTATGCTTTAGTCAATCAAATAAAAATCATTATTCCCCACCTGCCAGGTGAGGGTTGTTAGATTTTATCAGAGCTGTTCTTCTCCTCCTCGGCTAGCTCTTCTCCTCCTCCTCTTCCTCCTCGTCCTCCTCCTCATCCTCCGCCTCCTCCTCCAGTTTCTCCTCGACCATGTCTGCAACAACTTCCACCTCAACTTCCGCCTTGCCAACTCTTCGCCAAGCTCTTCGCCAACTTCCCAGCTCAGTGCGCACTGCTGGACCTCAACCTGGGACAATCCCAGCTCAGTGTGCACCGCTGGACCTCAACCTGGGACCTTCCCAGCTCAGTGTGCACCGCTGGGCCTCAACCTGGGACCTTCCCAGCTCAGTGTGCACCGCTGGACCTCAACCTGGGACCTTCCCAGCTCAGTGTGCGCTGCTGGGCCTCAACCTGGGACCTTCCCAGCTCAGTGTGCACTGCTGGACCTCAACCTGGGACCTTCCCAGCTCAGTGTGCACCGCTGGACCTCAACCTGGGACCTTCCCAGCTCAGTGTGCACCGCTGGACCTCAACGGCCAGATAGAATGACAGAAGATATGCCAGATAGAATGTCAGATAGAATGCCAGAAGATTTGCCAGATAGAATGCCAGAAGATATGCCAGATAGAATGCCAGAAGATATGCCAGATAGAATGCCAGAAGATATGCCAGATAAAATGCCAGAAGATATGCCAGATAGAATGCCAGAAGGTATGCCAGATAGCATGTCAGATAGAATGCCAGTAGGTATGCCAGATTGCCAGAATGTTTGCCAGATAGTATGCCAGAAGATTTGCCAGATAGAATGCCAGAAGATATGCCAGAAGATATGCCAGACAGAGTGCCAGAAGATATGCCAGAATAGATTGCAGAAAATATGCTAGCTAGAATGCCAGAAGATATGCCAGATAGAATGCCAGAAGATATGCCAGATAAAATGCCAGAAGGTATGTCAGATAAAATGCCAGAAGATTTGCTAGTAACAAAATGTATAAATGTCATGGTGGTGATAACTCGAAGTAAAGTATTTTTTAATATTTTTTAATATAGAGCATAATTACAGCATAATTGAGGTCTGTGGTTGGGTTAAACCCATGATGCGTATATATGTACGTATATATATATATATACATATATATATAATGTCAACATGGCGTTAATAACCCCCCCCACAATAAAGTACGCCAACTCCCGGTTCGCAATAATAAAACCCCCCGCAATAAAGTAAGCCAACCTTTTTTCCCCGTTTTTTTTCCGTTTTTTCACTTTAGTATTCGTTTTCAATTAGGCAATTCATTCGTGAATGCATAGGTGATTTTTTTGGGGGGGGGGAAGTTCCCTTTATGTAATCGTTTTCAATTAGGCAATTCATTCGTGAATACATAGGTGTTTTTTTTGGAAAGTTCCCTTTATGTAATCGTTTTCAATTAGGCAATTCATTCGTGAATACATAGGTGATTTTTTTTTGGAAAGTTCCCTTTATGTAATCGTTTTCAATTAGGCAATTCATTCGTGAATACATAGGTGATTTTTTTTTTGGAAAGTTCCCTTTATGCAATCGTTTTCAATTAGGCAATTCATTCGTGAATACATAGGTGATTTTTTTTTGGAAAGTTCCCTTTATGTAATCGTTTTCAATTAGGCAATTCATTCGTGAATACATAGGTCTGGAAAGAAGGTTCCCTCCAATGTCAACATTATGTATTTGTTTTCAATTAGGCAATTCATTTGGGAATACATAGGTCTGAATTTTTTTATATTAATGATAGTTGAATGTTTGGCCCTAACTTTATTTTGATTCCTTTAATGTTTGCGGGGGGTTTATTATTAATACGATGTCAACATTGTATACATATGTGTGTGTATTATAAATTCATGGAGGTCAGAAATGCGCAATACACTTGTTTGTTTTTTTTTTGGGGTGCAAATGGATCATCATCACAACTTTGAGACAGCTCCACCATCCCGATCTGTTCTCATGTGAAGGCCCGAACATTTTACAGCTCTCTGTTTGTTCTGAGGAATGTGGGTCCCAAAAATTTGGGACAATTGCTGTGTTGATTTAAACATATTTAAACTATATAGATCTTCATGGACCACAGACTTGGGAGTATTGGGAGGTTTTGAGATACAGCCGCCATTGGTGAACAATTCCATTGCTTCCTAAGTCTAGATCACTGTTTTTTTCATGCTTTTGCGATAATTCTGTTACTTGAATTGACATGTCATGTTCTGTCATGTAAGATTTCCCGCAGGGTTGAAATGACGTGACATGTTGCTGATTGTTGCTGTATCCCGTGGCAATGTGCCAAACCAGGAATGCAGAATTTGTGACTTGGCTTAGCTTGATTACTTGATGATCATTTTTTGTGTACTAGTTGCTGCAAGTCTCAGAGCTAACCAGTCTCTTTTGATACCCTCTGGTAAACTAACGTAACTATGGAAAATAACAATTTTTAAATATTTTTAATGGGTAAATCCACTATAAATGGCCATGTTCAATAGCTATGTTAGTTTACCATATGAAGAACTTGCATGCAGATGAAATTCTTAGGATTGATCATTCGCCCCAAGAAGTATATATATATATATATATATTTGTTTATATGCAATATACACATATAGAATCATGTTGTATATTTGCGACATTGGGATTGGTCATTCGCCCTGATT
Organism: Cladocopium goreaui; assembly: GCA_947184155.2. Taxonomy (NCBI): domain Eukaryota; class Dinophyceae; order Suessiales; family Symbiodiniaceae; genus Cladocopium; species Cladocopium goreaui. The sequence continues at coordinate 441,801 of CAMXCT020000336.1, read as the reverse complement.
CTCACCTTTGCCATTGCCATTGCGCAGAGCCGGTGGCCCAGGTCTGGATGCCTATGCTGCTGGGGATCAGGTGCAATTTCTGGGAAATTCCTGAGAATAAGTACCCCGGGTACCCTTAGTGTATAACCATCCATGTTCCTTGCTTCAAGGTTGACCTTGGTCCCCATTTTGTAGGGTGTCTTCGTTTTTTCTTGGGGGGCAATTTGACCCGCAGCCTTGGTGATTTCTCATCTCATCTCTACCGGGGAAGCTAGGGGAAGCTATTTTATAAAAATTGTACACCCCCCCCATATACCTAGGTACCCCCATTTCGTAAACCCTGGACCCCCCAAAAAATCACTTTATGGCGGGGTACCCATGTTCGACACTGAACTCAAAGCGGAATTATATGCATTGTACATATATAATATAATATGAATATATATATATATATAGATATATATATATAGATATTGACACATATTTGCAAACTAATGCTACATATACACGATATAGATATGATACATGTGTAAATATGTATACATATATATATATAGAGATATGCTACATATATATATATATATACACATACATATACATATACATATACATATACATTTACATAAATATATAGTTATACATATGTACATATATACATATTTACATATATACATATATACATATATATACATATATTTATACATTTATATACACATATACATAGATACATATATATATATATACATATATATACATATATATATACACATAAATACATATATATATATATTATATTCAACAAAGTTGTGGATGCCCGGTCAAAAAAAGATCTCAACCATAGGTGAAGACCTTGGGCTGCGGTCACGTCTTCCACGCGGACTGCATGGAGCAATGGGGACAGGTTCGGCGATGGAGCAATGTGTTTTTGTTTAAAGATTGGTAGCAAAACCTTTGGATAAATATGTAAGAAAATTGCTGGGTGATTTTTGTTGTCGTTTTTTTTGGAGGCAATTTGGAGGAATTGGAACTGGTTGGGGTATTTGATGTGTTACTGTTTTTGATGCAATAAGATGGGAAAACCATATATAACCATGGGCTAATCACGGGATTAATGGGGAATGGGGATTTCATATGAATCATCAGGCGTATGAAACAGGTACCTTTGTTGGATGTTCCTCGTAGATTCAGAAGCTTCTTGGGGATGACTGCAAGCCATGTAAATTCTTCCTGTGGAAATGCGGCTGTTGTGGATTGGTTCCGTAAAACCAACCCAACGATACGAACGATACGATTTTCTGGTAAAACGTTTTAATGTAAGTGATACAGTGTTGTTAACCAGTTACTAACTGGAATGCACCCTCCGGTGAACTTACTAATGGTTGTGAAGCCAGTGCGAGCTCATGGCATTGAAGGTAAGACACACAAACATATACCACATGCCATAGCCATAATACCCAATTTGTTCTCTTTTAGGGGTATCATACACCATACTCCCTTGGGTTTATATTGCATGTTGGGAAAGGCATGAAAGATCAATAAGAAGATATGGATTTGGCAGTCTGCGTTAACAGCCGCACTATGTCTGTGAGACCAAACTGCCATGGAGTCAATAGAGAGGGGCCATGCCATAGATGGTTTTTATGAATGGGTTCGCAACTGTTCACACTTATAAAATGTGTATATATATATATATACACACTTACATATGTATACCTATATGTATGTATATATATATATACTTATATGTATACATATACTTATATGTATATATATATACACATATTATGTATGTGTATATATATATATGAAATATGTATGTACATATCATGTATATAATTAGACATTTATATATATATATATATACATACATAATTTTTATATATACTGCATTATATACTCATACAGTGCACACATACATATTATATATACACATATACACATAAGATTCTCACCAAGACTTCAAGAAGGCTATCCCACATGCAATGCAACTGAGTGTTCTTTCCCTTTTTTCGGTAGCATGTTTGCTTGTTTCTCCTTCCAATCCGCAGCGGAATTGAGAATCTATTCAACACACCGCCAGGCGCTGTACACACAGTTCGATTGCACAAACATGTTACACACAAGGTTATATAAACATTTGCTGGTGCAAACTGAAGGTACCCCAACCGACAACCCCTAATTGCTTGCTTCAACGGTCATTTTTATTAGGTGTCAAATTCATACGTTTGGACGTCCATATATATATATATATAGAGAGAGAGAGATATTTTATAATCTTGGTTATACACTTATACATCCCATTGTCTCATTGTATCCTATCATTCTCCACTAGCTATATATACCCCCATGGTCGGCTGAATTTACCATCACCATCGCGGCCATTCATTTTGGTTGGTTCGATCACCCTTTCTGCTAGTTAAATCGCCATTTTGGTTGGTTAAAATTTAAACGCACTATATGTTCCCCAGAACACTTCGACAGGCGAACGATGCGTGTCAGTGCTGTGGTAAGCCTTGGCGCCCAGCGGAGACACCAGAGACAGCAGCAGCAGCAGCTTGAATTTCTTATGCGCATCTTAATGATAAGAACTGGTTTTAAGAAGTATGTATCAATATGAATGATATTTAATGATAAGAACTGGGAATCATCATTAATATAGTTCTTTTTTTGTGTTTATCGCATTTGTTTTGCAAATATATGCAATAAATTGCAATATATATATATACATAGTTACTATAAAATATAATTAGTGCTGATCGTATCATTTTGCAAATATATGCAATGAATTGCAATCATATGAGTGGAATCATACGAGGAAGCGAAGCGTGAAGCTGCAGCCACAAGCTATGACTTTGATGAGACGGAGGTCGACTGGAATGCCGACGACTACGCACAAGACATGGAGGTGGATGCAGCATAGAATTCTCCCCCAGCTCAAGAGGATGAAGAGGAGATCAAGATGCGGGAGTCTGAGGAGAAAAGACAGGAAGAGCATCGAAAGGAAACCGAGGTTTTCCCCAAGTGGGCACGCAGACTCCAGGTGGGCACCAAGAGGCTTCCTGACCTTGGACTAACAAATGCAGATGCAGATGAAAAGTGCACCGGTATCTTCGACCACTCGGCTCGGTCATGATCCACATCCTCAAGTACTACAAATTCTACTGGAGGCATCGCGTAGAATACACCACTCGTTTCTACTTTGAAGTGATGGTGGCCAATGCAAATGGGAGACTCGACCGCGAGGGCATATGTCCATACCACTGCGATGAAAATGACGACCTGATGTTCCCAACGGAGGGGATGATCGAGGCATGGTGGACGAGCAAAGCAAAACCCGGCAAAGGCGAATCGAAAACACTGAGCTGGGCAAGTCGAGAACTGGAAGATCGAGAAGATGATGGAGTTCATGGTGGAAGCTGGTTTTCACCCACGAGATCTCAACTCCCTGACCCCGGAACAAGAGGACAGGACACAACATGACAGAAGGCTGAGAATGTGGGGGGTCATCCAGAACTTCCTACGCAGGGCCATGAAAGGAGCCTTTCCGGAAATGGAGAGCTGTTCGTACTTCCGAGATGAGGAAGAATGCGAAGTGAGCTATGGAAAGGAAACCCTTTCGCTCCCGGCATTGGGGGTGATCCTCGTGCAGCGTGAACGTGATCGACAGATGGAAACGTCGCTCACGGCCAGCAATTGTGGTGTGGTTCTTACCACCGACCTGCGAGAGAGGATGGACTTTGCATGGGCCTATGCCATGACAAATGAAGGAGGAGGCCGAAAAGGGCTCGTGGAGCAAATGCTGCAAAGGACGGATGCAGAGCGGAAGAAGACCATCATGCGTGAACTTGCTGCTGCACCATCCGCAGTTGCTGCAGTTGAAGATCATGTATCCATGCGAGCAGCGCGCCGAAACGAACCAGCCCCATCATCATCATCATCATCAAATCGAGATCGTGAATGGCACAAGAAGCAAAGGAAGTAGAAGTGCCATATCAAGCGCGGGCATTTCCATTTGCAAGACTGCAACGTCAGTTTGACTGCAATTGACATGGTGATAATCACGGAAGATGACATCACCGTAAACACCAACTTTTGAGAGGAATCTGGGCGAGGCATTTTCTTAGTCCCGGCTACGGTAAGCTTTTGGGGACTCGTTATGTCTCACCTCTCAATTCCAAATCAAAACATTGAATTAATCTTTTGTAGTTAGCCTCATAGCATGTGTATAGAGTGCGTAGGAGACTGTAGGTTTCCATAAATGGCGAAGCCCGACCTTAAGTCTGCGACGCTGTCTTGGGAGGGGTGAGACAACGCTTTGGTGGCGCATTCTCGCTGTGTACAGGCTGGCTGTGTAGTTTCTTTTTTTATCATTCCTTCCTGCTGTGGCCGACAATCGATCAAATATCGGCCATGGGGGGTGTGAAAGGAATGTAGGCGAAGTGTCGAAGTAGCGTGTACATAAATGCATGGCATGCGTCGACCTTCTGAGCCCAACGTTGGCTCAAGACACTGCCGATCGTACGTGAAAACACATGCCGCGCCAGCTGCGCTGTCCGCTGAGAGATTGAGTTTGCGCACTACGTCCACTTGGGAAGACCTAGACTAAAGAGCTATAAGATCACACCCGGAACAGGGGTCATTCTGTTGGCACATGAGTATAAATGGGCACAATGAAAGATATATGATCCGGTTTTCAAACGAATGCAGAGTATGTAAATTAGCGATGTATCCCATGTTTGACAGGAATTTTGTCCGCAATTACAAACAAATGCAAAATGACAATAAGTATATAGTACACAAATAGGATGGATTCCACTGAACCAAAGTGTAATTCCCAGCCACATTTGACTGCCAGAGTGTAGGAAGGCTTGTGTAGCCTCGTTTCACAGCTTCTTTCACATGTCTGACTGCTGCACGTCATGCTTTCATGGACGCTGGATGTGACGGCAGGGTGTCAAAAATGACCCACTAGAGGTGCAACAGTACTTTTTGGCATGGGTTTTGCATAGCGAAGCAACCGTGTGAATGTGAATACACGTGAATACATAATTCTATACTTATGTTTTTTTTGCATCTTTCTTTGGGTTTATATATATATATACACACAGTCACTTGCTGTGAACAATCGAAACTATGGCTATGGCCAGCAATCAAGAGGACTATGTTGATCCTAAGTTGAACCTTGTTGGCCTATGTTATTCCATTTCGACCTAGGTTGTGCCTACGTTAACAGGCCCATGTTGAGTTAAAACTGAGTAGCTACAGCAATGCTTGATGTGTGCACAAAAAAAACACCTCGGCACCCTTCTGTGTGGCGGATTTACAAAACAGTGTTTTTCGTTTGCACTAAAAGTACGTGATTGGTGGTTTGGAATATGATTTCCCATTCCGGCTTTGGATGATGATTCCGAATTGAACCACATTCGATTGGGATGTGTTGAAACCAGCAACCAGAGTATAATTAACAGTCATAGAAAGTCCTCGAACGTGTTCGAAACCTGGCGCCCATGTGATGATGGCAGCACGGTTGGACATTTGTGACACGAATGGGCCGATGTGTGCCCATACGATGAAAAACACGAGCTTCATTTTAAGCCGCGTCTCCAGAGTTTGTAGTGACCTCACTGGCCAACCCCAACGATGAAAAGGGATACCACCCCAACATTGGCTATGATTGTGAATGATCAAGGGCAAGGTCAAGATATCTTCTGTGACCATTCCCATCCATTCCCACTATAGTGACTGTTTCTTTTGCTGCATAATAATGTATACCTGTGAAACCCAAGTGTGGGAAATAAGTGCGACAAACACATCTTGGTATGATAAATGCGACGGAACATGAAAACTGCTATAAAATGTCAAAAAGTGCGATATGGCATTTTGTCCGTGTCGTTCACATACCCCCGTCCAAACGCATCAGCTCATTTCCTCAAATCTTAGGCTGATTGTAGCAAAACTAGCACAAGTCATACTGAAATTTCTGGCTGAGGTGGACATATCTGAAAACATAAACAAAAATGTATGTCCAAATGTTGTCCGGATATGTCCGCGATATTCCCGCAAATTTCCGCGAAAAAAACAAAACAACTGGATCTCATTTCAATGGGATTTTCAGGATCCTAAAATGGAGGTACTGTATCATATAAGACCATATTTTGTTGGGATATTCTTTACATAGGCCTAATATATGGTGAGTACCTCCAAATTGAAATCTGCGCAGGATTTTGGCACACAGGCCTTCAAATCCACTGTTTCGACCATTTGGAAGGCGTAGACCAAGAAAAGTGAGCAGATAGGGAAAGTGAAGAAGACACTAAAGATTTCTGCACCTTTTTGGAAATGCATTTTTCCAAAAATCGAGAACTGCGATGTTGAGTTATTTTTGCGCTGCCGCCATTTTTCCAAAAAGTTGAATATCACATTTTTTGAGGCATTTAGGGTGACCCAGGCATTCATGGCGACCTCACACTGAGCTTAGCAGAAATCGGAATCCTCCCGGGGTTGGACACAGTGGTCCAAACTTGGAGATATACAGAGCTGGACACTGTACAGAGCCTTGCGGCCTTGCGGCTTGCCTTGCGTGACTTTGAAGAAATGGACGCAGATGATGTGTCGTACCCCGTCATATATGATTTATAGACACAAATTGATACATACACACACATTTATGTAGACAGAAACGAAACACAGACCATCCATCTATGGCATAATGTTCTGTGCATTGTCTATATGTGATTGTTGAAATGAGTCAATGAATGTAGTCACTGCAGGTATTGTATATATGTATATATAAGATTATGTAGTATTGTATATATATATATACACATATACACATACACCATACCTACATGGATGATTTGGAAATCTAGAGCCTCAACAGGAAACATCTATAACTATATATATATATATATTCAATGGAAGCCCAAAGGTCCAATGGTTCAAGTTTCACTTACTCCATTGGGTAATCCTCATTCCGTCCCAAGTTCATCATCATGTTCCCTAGTAAAATGCCATGGTTTTATCACTGCATCACTGCCAGCCTCATTATAGTAAAGATGGTCACAATATGTGAACCTGGCTGTCCCATGCACATATTATCAAAGACTACATCACTTAGTGGATCTTAGTGTGGTTGGGGGGTCCTCCAGACAGTGACATCTGTGGCAATCATACAAACCTCACTTAAATGTTGAGTTGTATGGGTGGTCAAGTGATATGGCATATGGAGAATCTATGAGTTCATCAATAACCATTCTCGATGCTGGTGGAGTTGGACCTTGGAAGCCAAGAGAGTGGTGAAGAGACACATCTCCCTGGTCCAAACTGGTTCATTTTTCCAGTTGTTTTTATGTTATGAAATCTGACCTTGAATGGTGATCCCAGTCTCTGACTTTATTTTTGGGATTGGCTGAAACATGCTGAAACCACTCATCAGCAAAGCATTCCGGCCAAGTGCTGCTCATGTTGCCGTTATCCTTTAGGCACACATGCTTCCCCATGGAGATTATGTCCAGATCCCCATTTTGATATATGTTTTCTTGTTTTTGGCTTATGAACCATCAAGAACCACTAAGGACTGATAAACTTATGAACTTCACATCCGATTCTGCCTAACCTTGGGAGTTGAACCCGCCAGGAACCTTTGATGCTGAGGAATTTGTTGGCCTGGCACTTTGGGACAATGTTGGACACTTCCAACATGGGATGCCTTTTTGAGTCATGGGAAATTGATTATCAGTCGGTGATTCAATAGTTAAATGGGATGCCTATGAGTGACTAAGTGAATTTCCCAGATCACTATGTTAAATGATTGTAGAAGCAATGTGAGGGGGAGATTCTGTTTGCTTCACCAAGGTTCGCGCATCTCATGTTTAATTTCGCATTGTTTTTAGTCTGAATATACTAAAAAAATCGAGTCATCGGAAGATTTGTTTCAGGGTCGGATCTGTGCGAAGCTGAGGAAAAATAGTGGCACCAATGCTGTTGTTTCACAACTGACTGGGATGTATTATCAGATTAGTTGGTGGTTTGGAACATTTTTTCCATATATATATATTGGGAATGTCATCATCCCAACTGACTTTCATATTTTTCAGAGGGGTTGAAAATGTTGAAACCACCAACCAGTTAATCTTCATGTTTCCTTTCACGCCTGTTGTGACGTGGCACAAACGCAAACAGCAGCAAAGATGTTGTTAGAAATATCGCACCCCAATTCCACTCGTTTATCATCATTTTCCCATATGTCTCTACAAATAATTATGACAATTACTGTAATTGGGGTTACACGCCATTTTGCAGACACACCACATTATCATATTGTTGGTTATATACCCCCGATTATGCCATCGGATCACATTATCATATATTTTCCCATTTATGTCCATTTATTATATCCCCATATTCTCCCAAATTACTGCATCCAATGATTTTATCCATTATATTTATCCCAAAAAAAGTCCCATCAAATCCCCATTTATTGTTTTGCACCACCAATTCAGAAACGAACCTGGGATTTCACCCCCAAATTCCCATTCCCAAAACGTGGGTCACCGTGGCGAAACGCCAGGTTCGTGCATTTCCTCTCGGAGTTCCGCAAGATGCAGATCGAGAAGTGTTCCGGTCGGAGAGGGCCGGAGCCCCTACGGGCAGCAAAAACGAGTTGGGACTTGTACTTATTATAGAGATGTTGCATAATGTTGTATGATATCATTATATTGTATGATAATGTAAAATGTGTAACAGTGTATGATATCATATACTGTATTTTGTTTAAGAAATATATGATGGCATATGTACAATTATTGTTTTGCATATTATATATATACACATAAATGTGTATATATATATACACATGTATACATACCTATGTTCATGGATATGCATATGCATATGTATATGTACATGTGTATGTACATGTATATGTACGTGTATATGTACGTGTATATGTACGTGTATATATGTATATGTGTGGGTTTTTATATGAAATTGATTTATATACATATATGTTCATATACTGCAACCACACTTGGTAAGTCCCCGAATGGCAGGGTATAGCAGGGTTATCCTATCCATACAATGTCAGTTGAAGTCCTGATGCGCAATGCTATGGATCACTCCCAACCATGTGCTTGGTGTGTTCAAATCCATTGTGATGTTGTGGTTGGTTGTTTTAAGTTTATTGTATTGATTTCTTGCGCATGCATAAAAGGACCTTCCATTTAATCTACAGTAACTATATATATATATACATACTTATTCGATGATTGAGTATGACAATTTCCAAGATATTTCGACCACCGGTCATCACCAGACGTCCTAGGCGCGGGGGGCGAGAGAGCACACGAAGCGCCTTCACTCGATGTGCTCAAGGCGCTGGGAAGCGCTGGGAAAGGTGGCACTGGAAGTAGCCGACCTGGTTATCAAACATCTAAATTCCATGGGAAATCTCTGGTTTCTTAATTTCTTGTTTGGATTTGTCGAATTTCTGAGAACTTGATACATGTTTTGATTTTTGAGATGGCCATCGTACCCTTTGTCAACAGGTTGGCTGGCGTGTTCGAGAAAATCTAAGGAGACGAGTTATTTATTTTCAGCGGCCAAATATAGTGTCTACATTTCCCATACCAATTCTGGGACTCTGGTAGTCAAACATGGCAATGGAATTCGACTACCTTAGACAACTAGAATAGGTTGTACCATATATACATATCCATTTATTAGATCTGTGTGTTGTTCTTTTCCCTTCTCAAACATGATGGTAGTTTCCGGCTTTCCATTGCCATGTTTTCCATTGCCTGAGGGCATGTTGTTTGGGGATCCACTTGGACTTGCTTCTCAGGCAACGGGATAGTGACCTATACATAGGTTGATAATGAACCGTGGTAGGAAACTGAAGCTATGTAAGTTACTCTCTGGTAAACTAACATACTTGTAGCTACTGAAAATGGTGATTTATAGTGAATTTACCCATTGAAAATGGTGATGTTCCATAGTTATGTTAGTTTACCAGAGGGTAACAGTTGCTGGGGACAGTTGCAAACCTGGAAAATCAGTCATCTTTGATGCAAGGTGCACAACTCTTTTGCGAATCGGGTGAAAGTTGACGCTGAAGATGGAGAAACCACAAAATGACCAGTGAATCTAAGGGTCCGTACGGGTCCGTACTCCTAGTCACAGCTAAGACTCTTTGAATCTTTTTGAGAAGCCAAGACGTCGGTGAGGGTGAACGTAGACCAGCGCCAAAGGTTGGGGTCTTCATATCTTGATATGGCAGTGTGTCAAAACCCTGGTACCCCTGGTGAACATCAAAATAGCTGGTAAATGGATGTTCATCCCCCTAAAAATGGTATTAATAGGTATTGACCCATACCCATATATCTTGTAGCCTTGTGGTGTGCTTTTTGGGCAGTGGCTTATGTATCTTATGTTTGGTTCCCCGTCAACTGCCCAGTTGTGGCATCGAAGTTTGCCGTGGTGCCCAAACGCCTGGTGAACCTGGCGAATGTGGGGGAACCCATGGGGCGAATGCGGGGTGCCTTGTGTAGTCGGAAAAGCTGGGGCGCAGTGAATGGTGGCAAGTAAAAACTCACATGGTAGTATCCACTTGGTATATTAAAGATGCTTAAATTCAAAGATGGTCAGATTTTGGGTTAATGATTCTTGGCTTTGGAAGTTGTGCATTGTGTTGATTTCCTTTGCTGAACAGCGGAGTCTTTTTTTCATGGCCCCCAGTTGCTGAGAAAGTTCGGGCAGGGCCCCTACCATCCCCTACCATCCCCTACCAGATGCAGTTGCCATCTCCAATCCGATGTTTTTTGTGATGAGTCCAATACCATAAACCTCCCATTCGGGGACGGTTTATAGAACCCATAAACATCGGTGCTTTTGGGATTACCATTTCCACTACTAAAAGGGTGAACACGTGCTTGGTACCATCCCCTGTTTCGGTTTAGTGGGCACAACTACCCTGCAGAATGCACTAAAAGGGATCTTTTGGGAAGGTTTATGGCATTGGGTAACTGGCACATTGTATATTGGACTCAAACCAATGAGCCAGTTACGGGTGCCATGTTGGGTGAGCGGTTGTCCTGAAGGCGATCTTGGATACTGCTGCGCACTCAGTGGCCTTCCGACATGAGGGGTTCTGCAAAAATGGAGGATCCCCAAGTCACCATGAGTTTGGTCCCCGACATGGGGAGCCTAGGATCTTGGAATTAGAAGTTGCCGAACACCACATGATAGTTCTTGATACCGGGTTCGCACATATAATCAGATATGATCAAATGTGTGTGTATATATACAATATATATATATATATACATATTCGTGTTGCCACAAGAGGTCGGCTTGTGATGCACTCACCTCTTGCCATAAGACATCATAAAACATAAGATGGGTATGGGTATGTATGGGTCAAATAACTTGGTGTACCCAGCAATGCTGTCATTGATCCCCCCAAAAATAGGGTCACACGTATTGGTTGTGTACCAGTTGGTCTTTGCTGCTCTCCGCCCATCTACACTCGTCTACTGTACACTCATCTATGCATCTATACTATCTATATATGCATATCTATACCATTCTTTCCAGTCTCGTCCCATGGTTTCCCTGCTGGCCCTGGAAGAATCTTCCATTTGTGCGATGATTATCCCATATTGTCCCACGGAAAAAAAAACTTGTATTTTCTAGCTAGCCACGTCAAATTGCCAGATGGTTGCGTGGAGGGTTTTAATATTATCCTCATACCAGTATCCTCCCTGGCTGTCTGAACAGGTTGTTTAATTCATGTTCCCTCCACTATCATCATAGCATTATCCCTGGCTGGTGGTTTATTTGTGACTTGACTCCGGAGGATTGTCCCCAATGACTTTCCTATTGTTCACGCAGTTTCAAAACACCAACCAGATTATTCCATTTAAGTCTCCATTTGTAGCAATACCTTAAATGGATTTAAATGGGACATTCAGGAATCCCATCCTCCAAACACCATCAAACACACCCATTCTAAGGTCCCACAGATATCCAAAGATGTGATTTCATCAAATTTCATCCCCTACTCAACCATAGTATCTGCATTCAAAAGTCCCAAAGATGCGATTTCATCCCCTACGAAACCAATTCATGACTGGATTATGACTTTCCAAAAAACTTGGGAATTTCATCATCCCAACTGACTTTCACTCACTCCATCATTTTTCGGGCTAGGTCAACCACCAACCAGTAATTAAATCACCATGAAATTCCATGAAAAATCACCATTAAATCATGATATTCCCATGGTATCCCCATATAATCCATGGTATTTCTGAAAGGTCTGTGTTTCATCTTCGACTGTCTCAGCACTGGATCCAGGCCACACGCATGCGGAAGTTCTTGCCAGAGGTTTTCTGGGAGACGGGGCCATAGGGATTTTGTGCAGAACGTATTCCATGGGATATAAACGATATAAATATGAATAGCTATAGGATGTTATGGGTAGAAAACTATTGTGTCTATTATTTATTATGAGGACATACAACATATGTATGCATATATATATATATGCATTCACATTATCCGGGTAACCCCGCAATCAGACAAGCCTACATTGTTGCGATGACATGTTTCAACCATGGTCAGTTTATCCATTTACACTTTGGATATCCGCTGGTATGGAATTTTGCCATTTCTCCTATTCTGTCCCATTTATGGATTATCCATTAAACATTGTGATTCTCCATATGGCTATGGATCAATACCTTTAAAAATACCATTTTTAGGGGGTTATTCACATCCATAAATCCCAGCTATTTTGATGTGAACTACAGGGGTACCAGGGTTTTGATCCACTGCCATATATAGCAAACTGCGGCAAACGGATTCTCCACGATGTCAGATGCCTCCATCCGGGCCTGGTGAACGGGTTGGGCCTAACGGGTCACCCTTTTTGGGGGGTTGTTGTTGAATCCCCATGACATGGAAAGATAGGTTGGTGAAAAAAAAAAGCAAAAACTAGGCCCCAGTAGCTCACATCGCAAAAATCATCTCCGAAACGGTTTTGGATATGGCGATAATGCTCTGCAGCTGTTTGGGATTACCAATACGTATATCTTAAACATCAATTATCTGGATAAATCACGATAAGATCTAGTGGTAAATCCCAAACAATAAGATCTACTAATGATCAAGACGATGCTCCACTAATGTTTGGGATCTACAACATCTGGTTGGTGGCTCGGAACATTTTTTATTTTGCATAATATATGGGATGTCATCCTTCCCATTGACTTTCATATTTTTCAATATGTTTAAAACCACCAATCAGATTATTATGAACCATCATTAACCATATGATAACCATGAAAATATTGTTCCCATGGTATATACTAACTATTCACCATTGAGATTAACCAATGGTAGTATGAAAACCATGGTAGTCATTTTTTAAGGCGCCAAGAGACGGTTCGACCACCAGGGAGACCATTCAAAATGTGTCACGCTATGAGCGACCGCTCGGGGCCAACATGTTTATTTTTTTAAGAATTGTTCCGTATTGTTTCATATTTTTAAAAACAATCTATATTTTCCATATTTTCCATATTTTTTTAACTTTCATATTTTCCATATTTTCCAAAAATTGCCAAAATAGAAAGCGGGGTGTCTTATGCTGTCTTATTCCCCACATCACAATGAAATATGATGAAACAATCACTAATTTGAAAAGAAAAGCATATTCTATACAAGTATAAAACTGATATACAGACACACTTCCAGGTGGTTTCTTTTACTCTGTAGCCAGCCCTGAAAATCTCTCAGAAGCCAGGGCTCCGGCTTGCTGAAGCAGCTGGACTCCCTTATCTCCCTATTGCAGGTGGAAAGGGGGGCAGGACCCGCTGGTTGATAGCTGCAGTGCTACGATGTGGAGATACTGTACCACTATGTGGAAATGTTCATTGTTCTATGATGATGCTGAAAGCACGAGTCATCTTAAGGCCCTGAGAGCGCAAGGAAGTCTATGTTAGTAGAGGTTAGAGGACCATCGACAGCGACACTGACCCACGGGATTCCTTGGTTCTTGGGCATCCTGGCCTTTGATACCAAAATTCAGGCAGCAGTTGAAGATGGCTGCGTCCAAGAATCAAAAAATTAACCGCACATTTATAGCATGTGACGTCCAAGGCATCAACATGTGAGGTATGCGCCCCGGTCTATCTCCAGTTCGTTTATCGTTTATCCTGATTGTCCATAGCTAGCATAATCAGCAAAATCTATATCATTCATTTTTTCCTCCTACTATACCATAATTTGTCAGACTTATATATCAGTCCCCATAGTTTACAACTGCATTTCAGAGTCCATTAATTTCATGATTGTTCCTATTGAAATAACATGACATAACCAATAAAATAATTATCCTCCCCAAAATTAATATAGACCCTGGACATCTTCAATCTTTAGTAGAAACTCGTCTTCCAAAACCCAACTCACGGCAAGGTCTACATTAATTTGGATGGTTCAAAAAAGTGGATGGTACCAACTCATTGATCCTACCTCTATACCCTTAATTGGATGGCAACTCGTCTATATCCAAAGCCCAACTCGTCGCAATCAGTGGACCGCCGACCTCTCAGGCCAGCGACCGCAACTATAGCTCCGTGGAACAGGCTGAGGAGCGACCTGCGGCATGATCAAACAGAACCTCAAAACGGTTATCATCTGTTTATTTGACATAGCCATGGAAAATCCCTAATAAATGGAGGTTTTAATGGGAAAATCATCTATAAATGGGCCATTTTCCATTGGCTATGTTAAATAACCAGAGGGTAGATATTTGGCATGATATTGGCATATCATAAAACACTGTAGATTGTGGGTTACATTCCACGGGATGTTTACCATCTACAAAGTGGTGAAAGATTTCGCAAGCATATTTGGTTCTGGTTGGTCATTTGGTATATCACAATATCATGTGTGTATATTATCGCCTATATATACTTCAGGTATAATTGGGTTGAGAAACGATGATGTGTTGCTGGCATAAAACAGTGATATCATGTTGTTATAACTCAATAATACTCAATATGTTCATAATATCTTGCAATGATATTAGTGATAATGAAGAACATAGTTTCTATTTAGGGTGTATGTTTTAGGTATAGTATCAATGGCCCCAAAAAATGGCTATTTTTAGTGAAGTCATTGGGGCAATTTTTCAATACCACGAGCCACTTTTTAATGAGGCTGGTCATTAACAAGCAAACTGAAGCAATGTAAAATGGATCATTTATGTTTGCCATTTATGTTTATATTCATGAAGAGGACGTGTTTCAAGATGCACAAAACAAAAAAAACAAATCCAGCGCTGCCAGTTCTGTCAGAAACATGTCTAGCATATTTTGTTAAATTCCCATGGATGCAGTTCCACGTAGAATGTGGTGGTTTCACACCTTGCCCAACCGGTGACAGGAGGCTTTGCCAAAGGTCAGTGCTTCTCGGTGGCATTGGATGTTTGATGGTTGGCTTGGGATTTTGTTAGGGACTCTTGGGGATTTAAGCTAAGCAACTGCCATTTTTTGTGGTGAAATCTACCAGCTGCATTTTGTGAAAAACATGCATCAATTTAGCAAATGATTCCAATGATACAATATGATATATTCCATCATCGAATCATAGATTCCCTCCATCATCCTCCATCTAGTGATAGATTCGCCCCAAAAAAGCAGCAATCTTCGAAGCCATTCTTGCCAAAATCATCTGGCGAAGTCATTAGCAGAGTAGCCTCCAGATGGATTAGCTGGAGCTTGAAGATAGAGTACCGCTGAATTCTCTGAAACAACTGGTTAATCATCAATTTCGAAAAAAAAAACGCGGAAACATTGAGGCTATACGATGGAATACATTCTATTTTCAGACACATCTTTATATAGCAAAATCCTGGGTACGAAGACTTGCAGTTTCCTCATCGCGAGGATTTGTTCTGCAGCGATGTCTGGAAATTGAAGGCGACTGGGTGCCCCCAGCTATGGGTGGTTTTGTAAACCTTGTTAATATTCATGAATTGCAATATATATATAATTATATAAATATAATATATATATATATATAATTATGTATATCTATATATATATATATACACATAGGTCTTGTATGTACAATATTTTTTTCATGCATCCCATACTTATTCATTATAATCACTATACTTTCCATAGCCACTGGGCGCAGCCCACCTTGTAGAAGGGCTACACCTTGATCTACGGGAATCCCGGCCCGGTTTAATTGGGATGGGAATAAAGGGACCACCGGGATGGGGTGTCCAACTTACATGTGTTCTTGTTCATCCCGCAGTTTTCTCTGTGAATTCCAAATTTTAGATAGCTAAATCATGTTAAATCAACATTTTTGCTGGTAAAATCTTCATTTTTGCTGGCGAAATCTCAATTTTGGCTGGTGAAATCACAATTTTTGCTGGTGAAATCACCAACTCACCATTTTTGCTGGTGAACTCACCATTTTTGATGGTGAACTCACCATTTTTGATGGTGAACTCACCATTTTTGCTGGTGAAATCCACAATTTTCGCTGGTGAAATCCACCATTTTTGATGGTGAAAGATTCACTTAGCAATGCTGCCAGTGCCAGGCATTGCTGGTCATGGCCTTCACTCCACAGTTCATGCGCGGCGGCACGAAGGTGACGACGGGGCGTTTCGAAGCAAAAAACTATTGAAAATGGCCATAGAAATAGTGGATTTACCCATCAAAAATTGTGATTTTCCATAGTTATGTAAACGTTTACCAGAGGGTAGGATTTAATGGTGCTTAATTGTTGTTCAGGCTTATTCATGGCTTTAACTGGTTTCATCAATGTATGTAAGACAATTATATACAATATATAGGTTGCCATAGAAAGGTTTTAATAGGATTTACAATTACCTTTGATCATTTAAGAGTTTGCTATATTTGGAAAATAAGCGCTGTAGCTGTAACTCATCGAAATAACCTGTTGCATTATTTTGCCATACATGGGGATATCTATACTGTATATACATATACATGTATTATATAATAATTACTCACTATGCAGAGTGGGAATGATTACGAAATGGTGGCTGTAGTTATTTCGGACACACACACATATATATATATTATATAATTTAATATATATATATAATATAATATATATATATAATACATATAATATATATATATATTATATAATATATATTATATGTATTATATGTATTATATATATTATATATATTATATATATATACTGACACCAAGATCAACCGTCCAGTTCTCAAGAAAACGCTGGCACATCCAAGCTACTTGGATCTTGAGAGAATGGTTTAAGGGGTCAATCAATATCAAAGAACTTGCAATTTGTGTTGTTTACTTTGATCCCAACATCATGATTCTGTGAACATTTGGGATGCAAACTACAGGTTTGACAATTCAGCTGACCAGAGTGTTGACCCATTCCTGAGTTGTCGCTGGGGTTTTGACTCACATACATGGGTAACATTTGGTGTGGGTTTCATTTTTTGTGTGTTTCCATACTAGATTTCGGAGATGCCTGCTTGATAGACCATTGATAGACATGAGTATAAACTGATATAGCTGTGAAACATCTAACAGACCTAGGACCTAGCGCCTAGGAATTTGGGGACATTGCTAAATTTGTAGCCAATTACTATGGTAGTAACCTCTGATTTCGGCGCCTGAAATGTCCACAGACTGTTTCGCAACAACCCTCCCCCCCAAAAAAAAACATGGTATGAATATGTATGTATATAATGATATATAATGATTATGAATGCATTTGAACAAAAATGTACTAGTTGCGCACTTGGCACTTGGGAGTACTACTCATGTTACTTCTAATACATTTTGATTGAATTTTTGTTTATCTGCCAAACAATCCCATGTTTGCTGGTCGTACTCCATGACGTCAGGTGCGGGCACCTGAACAGCAAGTGGCTCCGGTGTCCGAAGCACCCAGTGTAAGCTGCAGGTGTGCCATAGCAATTCTTGTGGCTTCACGTTATTGCACGGGCACGATCAATCGATTTTTTTGTGGAAGGATAATTCATGATATATAATGATGTGTGTATATTTATACATGACCCTTCAATATATATAGATATAGATATAGATAGAGATAGATAGATAGATAGATAGACACATAGATAGATAGATAGATAGATAGAGAGATAGAGAGAGAGAGAGAGATAGAGAGATAGATAGATAGATAGATAGACAGATAGATAGATAGATAGATAGATAGCCACATAGATAGATAGATAGAGAGATTGAGAGAGAGAGAGAGATAGAGAGATAGGGAGATAGATAGATAGATAGATAGATAGATAGATAGATAGATAGACACATAGATAGATAGATAGATAGAGATAGAGAGAGAGATAGAGAGATAGGGAGATAGATAGATAGATAGATAGATAGATGGACACATAGATAGATAGATAGAGAGATAGAGAGAGAGAGATAGAGAGATAGGGAGATAGATAGATAGATAGATAGATAGATAGATAGATAGACACATAGATAGATAGATAGAGAGATAGAGAGAGAGAGATAGAGAGATAGGGAGATAGATAGATAGATAGATACACAGCATGTTATCGTTTTCTGGGGTTGAAACCGAACCAAAGTAGACTCCGCACAAAAAATGTTCCATTGGGACGCGACTCGTCATCACTCGTTGCCCAAGCAACTCATAGCCAAATTATCAGGATAGAGTTATGGCACCATTTACAGTATTACATATTCTTTTGTATCAATATGTATCAATATACTATGTTATATTATGTCATAGTATACTACATAATGTCATAGTATATTATTAAGTTACATTATACTATAGTTACTATATTATGTTATACTCTTCTAGTGTACTACATGTTGTTATTAATAAAATATATTATATAGCATACTATATTATTTTATAGTATATTATTGATTATATCATATATTGGATTCAGATTCAGATTCAGTATGATCCCATCATTCGAATTACTTCAATTTGCGCCGCATGTTTCGGCGTGGGCTGAGTTACTCGAAGAAAAAGAAGCAGGCTCCGGCCAAAGTGGTGTTGCCGGCATGTCAACTGTCGATGTGTGTAGATAGCGGAGTGCTGAAATGCAACCATTGCGAACGTGCATATGTTATTATGTTAGCGTTCTTAAATGGAATTTGTTTTTTTTTAACGATGTCCAGTTTTGGATGATTTTGGGGTCCCCATGATGCGAAGCTGCCAGAGTTTGTAATTTGTGCAACCAGAGGTTGCCAATCTTTGCAAGATGTAGACGCAGGTGTACATTCCCTTCAATACTTTGAAGATGTTTGAAGATGCATTGCTTGTAGCATCTTTCTACTGCGAACCCACTTGGTTGCCAGGAAAAGAACAAGATGGAGGTCGCACGTAGACCGCTTTTTGTCGATTTTTGGCGTCCAGGAATGTCCAGGAAATGTGGGGATTGCGGCAAGGTTCCCTTTCAATAGGGAACATTATGATAAACCGTGACCAAAAATTGATGATTTTCTGCAAGATTTTGATTGCCCATGTGGTCAAGTACCCATTTGCCAGTGGTTGAAAAGTCCCAGCTAGTCCCTGATGATTCCTCTCCTTGAGATGGGTATATTACGGTATGTTTGTTGAAAGTGGAGGATTTAACCCCACAGTGATGGCCTTTATTAATGAGGAAATGCCGATAAACGAGCGGATGGAATGGGGTGACCTATTTTCAGACAAGTCAACATTATTATTTTGATTCGTGTGATTGATATATTCTTATCTTGCTTTGCCATCTTTATGTTTCCAATCCTCTTTGCTCATTTGCATCCCCAGTATTGTTGCCGCTCTTTTGATTTTTGGTTGCATCCCCCTCTTTCCATCAGCTTCAAGCGGCTCCACTGGGTATATCCCCGAGTTATGTTCATGATTTTGCAGGCATGTTCCCTTACGTCTCACGTCGCATGTGTGTACATAGATACGAGCAGTGATGTGAATGTGCTGTGATGTTATGTTGTGTTACGTATGTGTATATGCATACCTATGTTCCATTAATATCTGTTCATAGATGCTCTATATATATAATATCTATGCCTATGCCCATGTTTATCCTCACTCAAGACGGCTACAAGGTAGTGCCCCACAGTTTGCTAAGTTGTTTATAATCCAAACAACTAGGATTTATGGTCGTTACACCATATTAAAACCATAGTTAGATGTGTAATGAACCAACAAACATAACTTGGGGGCACCACCTTGTATTACCTTGTACCCTCCAGTAATTCAACATAGCTATGAAACATATTCATTCTATTCCGCATGTTTCAAACATTGCCTAAATAAAATCAAATAATGGTTGTATTGATAATGTGGGAAACCCAATGCCATGAACAGCTAGCATTTTGGGGATGGTTGAAATTGCCTTTGTAAAAATGATGGAAGGATGGTTCAGAAGGGGCTGTTTCAACCATAGTGATTCCTTTCCTGTTTCATCGCGCCAGCTTCTACTTCAAGAGATGGTCCGCGGGCTCCGCGGGAGGGACCTGGAGAACTGAAAAAAAAGGGTGGGTCACTGGGTACCCCAATTTTTGAGCCACAGCCAAAGTCAGGGATATCCTGTTTTGAGAAAACAACGGGGTGTGTGTGTGTATAATATATATATATGTATACTAGTATACAATATATTATGTGTATGAGTATATATGTAATATATATATATATACATATGTATACATATTATGGACTATGTATCTTGTTTCTTTGGGGCCCCTTTTGAGCAAATCTAGGTGCAGATTCAGCTCTAGACTCTAGAGGTGAGTATTTGTGTCTATCAAGCGTGCTTGCAGCCAATATGAGCTGTGGATTTAGATGGTGAGCAGAGACAGCCTGTCCTGAGCCTGTGTTCGAAACTGTTCATCCTTCACGTGCTGTCATGTGCCACAATCAATTGAACACAAGCCCAGAAACATCAGAAACCCTGGTTCAGTTGGGCGGCGAAGCTGTTCATTTTTGGGTTCATGTTTGCTGGTTCAATACAACCGGTGTGGGATGACAACCTACAATACAACCTGACTCCGCTTTTCCGGGTACACTTTGTAAATAATAGGTTCATAGGCTATTTGTGGAGTAAGTGGAGGAATATGTGATGTCCTGCTTACAATGATTTCTTGGTGTTCTATTTATGACTCTAGCCAAAAGATGCTCTTACATATTTCAGTTGTTTTCGATTGCAGTATCTTTAGGGCCTCTTTAGGATGGATTGCCAGCTGGTAATCAAACATTACAATGGAAAAATCATGTAAATCCGTTAATTAATTCTAGATGATTTTCCCATGTAAATGCCAATGTATAGTGGATTTCGCAGCCTGCCATGTTTGATGACACCGGAGGGTGCATGATTTTGTTCTTATAACAAAATTGCATTTAGAACCTCCACCTCCCCATCCCCAACCAAAAACTAAAAGAGGAACGGCTTTGCCGAAGAACCCCCGGAAAAGCAGAGGGAGGAAGGTGATATCCGGCCAGCAGTAGAAACACATGAAACTCATTTTTTGGGGTTTGGATATAACCCATGAACTGGATTAAGGGAAACTTTCCACAAAATCCGACAAAGTCTAAATGAAAACCCTGTGGTTTCCTGCAGATTTTGCCGTAAAATCCTTACACTGACACTATAAACATCTATAAACTATAGTAATTCATTTTCATGTGTTCTTGGTATTTCTTGGTTAAATCACCAGTTTCATGCATTTTTTCGGTCAGAGGTGGAGTTTGGTCTGGACCCCACCAGCACGGTGGCCTGCGTCTTCGAGCAGCCCCGCTGGAAAGGCTCAGGGAGGTGCGGTGTCTCAGCGGTGAAAGAAGGTAACCCCAACCGTAGGATTGGGATGGTCAATCCCTTGCTGTGGAAGGTTAAAGGTGCCTTGGCTTTGTGTATGTTCTGTCAGCGATTTGTAGCTTTGGTATGCTAAAGTGCATCTGCAGCATATAGGGCAGGGGCCCAGTTTGTGAAAGCCCGCCCTCCCGCCCTGATTTGGGTGTGTGGAGAAGAAGTGAGTGGTTGCTTATGTTTATGGTTTGCCCCCAAGGTGGGCATGTATGAGTGGTGCCCCAGCCAGCACAGGGCTTTTCTGGGGTCACCATCAATTTGTGTCTCCACCCTCGTGCAGTGCTAGTTTTGGGTTTAGAGTTTAGAGTTAACCTTACACCAAGAAAGGGATGGGGGTTTTGCCTCGAGAAATATGTTATTTTACTGCAAAATCCAATGGGTTTAGTATCAAAATTTCCCTATTAAGATAACCATAGCTTGGGGTTTAAATACTGTTAATACAGTTAGCAACTGGATTCCAATTTCTTGGTTTCGCTGGAAATCTTTGATATCTTGGAATGTAATCACTTCAATCTGTCCATTGAAGGCATCGATTTCGAAATCCATCTAAATCATCCACTCAGTGCGTTCAACTCACCAGTTGTTTTCATATTCAGTTGTACTACTTTGCTGCATCGTTCCTTGCTGCCGATGAAACATCGAACGAAAAGAAACAAATTAAGTGGGTGAAATAAGACACGTTGAGATACGTCGAGAATGATCATCACAGGACTCCTTCACGGATATCCCTTGATCTAAAACATCTTGAACATCGACCAGACATGCAGTTCGTAGCAATTTCTCCGGAGGTTTGAACATCTTCGGTACTCGTACCAATCTTGTGACAATTCTTTCATGTTTGACGACATTTCTGCCCCAGACAGGGTGGGACCTGGCCGAATCTCAACGTCTCAGAATTGCCAAGGTCGAACCCCCGCTTTGTAGACGTCGCTTGGTCACAATGCGGCATGGCTGTCCTGTGCTGTCTCAAGATTCCTCCCAAGATTATATGTTCAATATGGCTGTGGCTCAAAAAACTTGTTGAACATTGTTCAGCAAATGATAGATCATGGACTAGTACAAGCAATTTAAAATGAGCAATTCGTCGACATAGTTGGCCCAAGGTGGTGGTTCAAGTTCTAGCTAGAAAAATAGGTCAGCTATGACGCACCCGGTTTGAGAAGGCTCTATTGGTCGTTGGTTCCCCACAACGAGGGCCCACGAAAGGTGTTTGTGAGAACCGGTGAGTCCAACCAACTTGAGGTTGACAACAAGGTCCAAGATGGACTGTATATTTGTATAACTATATAGACTATACGTATATATATAATATAACTATATATAACTATATATATATAACTATATATATAATTATATATATAACTATATATATATATAAATATATATATATAACTATATATAACTATATATATATATATCTATATTAGCAAACCATTGGTTACTTTGGAAACCCAGGAAGTATTTTTAGAGGACTGATCATTCAGTGAACAGCGTGTAACAGCCATTCAAGAACTAGAACACAACATTTCAACGGTCATGGCAGACCTCAACTACAACAACTGACTGCGTGTTTGCCTTTGACATTGTGAAATAAATTTACCCTTTCTATTTTATAAACAATTGATTGGGTCACTTGTTCACTATATTTATTATAGACAATTGATTGGGTCACTTGTTCATGGAATTTGTGCAACACAAGAGAGGAGCAATGTTGTGGTGGAATGTGTACGGTTCTGCGGAATATAAACCCAGGTGGGACACAGTTTGATCAAGTACTTACTGTAATCTGTATATATATATATACCCTATGGATCCAAACACTGTCCAAGAAGGTACTTAACCCTCCAAATCATACCCCAAACGCTTCCTAAGAAGGTACTTGGATCCATAGGGATATATATATATGTTATATATATATGTTATATATATATATGTTATATATAGATAGATAGATATGTATGGACGATGGTCGAAACAGCAAAATGAACCTACCAAAAGTGCTGTGACATGAATGTGCCCGTAGATGCCGCTCAAGCGGTCGTCTCAGGACCTGAGCCTCACCCTGGAGATGCGATGGGCCACAGATCTGCGGATGGAGAGCCCAAAAAGATCGTTAAAAACAAAACACATGGACCATTATCGATTCTAGATGTTACTAAAACTAGATTGATTGATTTCGATGATTTGAGGAAAACTAGATCGATTTAGATGAATTTTGTAAAACTAGATCAATTTCAGTTCGGTCTTTGTGGTGCTTATTGCTACCGTGAGCCACGAAAAAATATGTCACAAATTGGAATTAAATGGGGTGATGAGCTCAAGCTTGTACAGATCACATGTGAACAATGGATCGATCATACTACATACCCTCTCGTATTTTAAAATAGCTATGGGAAACAAGCATTTTTAGTTTTAGATAGTTTTAGGTGGGTAGATCATGGTAAACCATCGAACTAAATGGGCCAGCTATTACCAGAGGCTATTGGAATGTATTGGATAAAACTCACTATTAATCAGTATTTTACATGTGGTGGGTATACGGTATATACCATTATATACCCCATTTTTAGACGCACCCCCCAAAAAAACATATTGGATTACCAGGCGTACTCGCCACAGAAACGCCCAAGCTACATCGCTGAGGATCACTGGGGAGAAGTTTCAGATTGTGATGGCCAAAGACAATCGGGTGGGCCCGGAGATTGGGAAGCACACTGGGAGATGGCTAATGATGGCTGATGGTGGCTATGGCAGTTTGCCTCTGGGGGAAAACTAAGCTCTCAAAAAAAAAGCAAGTGATATTATTGTCAATACCTGTTTTTAATAATGATAATGATGATAATGACAAGATATATTGATATATATATATATATATTTATATTTATTTACAGTACATAATATATCATCATATACATAGTTGTATCATTACAATTCACATCATTGTTGCCGCTGTTGTGGGACAACGACTGTTTGAACGTATATAAGAACTGTAAAGCAAGGCATTCAGTATTTGTGTTGCTGATAACCACCAAGAAAATATATACATACGTAAGGGACTTACCTATACATATATATATATGTATATATACACATACAGACAGAAAGACAGACAGACCGACAGACATACATACGTAGACGCACGCATGCGATGCATGCATAAATGTTTGCATTGCCATGTATGCATTGTCTCGCACAGTCTCATCTTACCTATATATATATGCATAACATTGTTACACATAGCACCTGCACTTGCAACTGTCGCAGGTGCTGATATCCTTCACAGAGACCAGTGAGAGCAAGGACAGCAAGGAGAACGGCGAGAACGGCGAGAACGGCGAGCCACCGACAGCCATTCAGAGGTGAGATGTCCGTTGCGCTGGGCTTTTTTTGTGTGGGCTAAATTAAATGCTTGGATTTCGTGGGGAAAATGGGGTGACAGGCCATTGAAATACCATTGAAGATGGGATCTGGGTCTGGGTCAATATCAATGGCCATGTCAGGTCCAGGTAATTAGCGATTTATTGGAGGTACCTTGCCTATCATCGAAGTAAGGTTAGAAGTCACATTTCCGACAATATGAACAGATCAATCAGCAAAGGTGAGACGCGGCAGAGAAGAGAAAGAGTCAGAAGAGAAGAAGTCAGAGAAGAAAAATATTCAGAAGACAGAAGATCAACGTGAGCAAAAAAAGGTAGAAAAGTCGCGAAACACTGTGTTTTTCCAATGTTTTGTGGCTCCGGGGGATGGAAAAGTAGGCTCCTTAAAGCGGGGGGTGCGGAGCCAGCCATCTGGTCAGATGAGAGATCAAAAAGTGCACGCCATTGTGGCGCGAAGCACATCTTGAAGTCAAAAAAGATAAAAACATTACATGTTCGGACCACTTTTCGAGGTTGCGATCGCGAAAAATTGCACGCAGTTGTGGTGCGAAGCGCGTTTCCAAGTCAAAAGTGCTCAAAACTGATGATCTTGGACAACTTTTGGAAGTTGAGATGTCAAAAAAGTGCACGCCGTTGTGGCGAAGCACATTTTGAAGTCAACATGCTCCAAAACACCGCATGTTCGGACCCCTTTTGGACATTCAACCGCACCACGCTGACTGCGACTACAACAAGAACAAGAACAACAACAACTATTACTATTATTATTACAACTACTGCAGCTACTGCTACTACTACTACTGCTGCTACTACTACTACTACTGCTGCTACTACTACTGCTGCTGCTGCTACTGCTACTGCTACTGCTACTGCTGCTGCTACTACTACTACCACCACTACCACTACCACTACCACTACCACTACCACTACCACTACCACTACCACTACCACTACCACTACCACTACCACTACCACTACCACTACCACTACCACTACCACTACCACTACCACTACCACCACGACAACTACAACTACAACTACAACTGCAACTGCAACTGCAACTACAACTATTACAGCCAGAACTACCACTACAGATACAACTACACTACGCTACAACTACAGCTATACTACACTACACCACGCTACATTCAGCAGTTGTGGGTGAGGTGACCAGTGCAACCACTGCAAAAAGCACAGCTCCAAGCACTTTTATCCATCAGTGGGTTCGCTCTGCCATCCTCTCCTATAGGTTTCCTGTCTTTGAAACTTCCGCCGCCTTGTGCGGCACCACTGGTAAGGACTATGTCAGAGGATATACCCCCCAGACATGGGATCATCATTGGAAACCAGCTTTTAGTTCTAATAATTATCGTTTTGTTTGATGATAACCCGTTGGGGTTGAATGGGGACATGGTTTAATGGAACGTGGCTGAATTGAATTAACAAATAGTGTTGTAAAACAAGTCAGAAAGCCCAGAGCTTCGTAGTTTATCAAACATAACCCTGATTCGGGCTTAGAATGAAGCAGATCCATTTAGTGTAACCACTACACACAGTCAAGAGTTAAACAATCCCCAGAGCTTCAATAAGATACAGCAAAAGGAGGTATGTGTTTTTTGGCACATCGAATGTCACAAGTCACCAATATTACAGTGCAAGACAGTTTTGACCACACACAAATAAAATAGTGTAGTGAGTCAATTTAGCACTGTTCAAAAATCCTGTTGGGTGATGAATACAGGGCGTTATAATACCACAAATATTTGGGATTGTGACAACTCATTATATATGCAAATCCCTTTTAGGTTTTTTAGCCAACCAGTAGAAGCGAATGACAAAGTGTTTGTTGAAATTGAACAGATTTGAGCACTGCTGAAATTGGGATTGGAACAGTGAAACCACACTTGAGATGGAACCCAAATTTGCCATACACACGCGCACACACACACATATATATATACACGTATGTATATATATATATATACGTATGTGTATATATATATGTATACATATATATATATATATACATATGTATATTTATTTAATGCGATACAACCAGTACATTACATTATGGGGATGCAACCATTTGCATCAAACAACCGGGAAAATAGTCTAAAACACAACACCCCATACGTATATGTGTGTATATTTTACATATGTATAGATACACATACATACACATATTTATTTGCGAACTGGCCAT
The DNA here is from genome assembly GCA_947184155.2 of Cladocopium goreaui. Lineage (NCBI taxonomy): Eukaryota > Dinophyceae > Suessiales > Symbiodiniaceae > Cladocopium > Cladocopium goreaui. The sequence continues at coordinate 414,341 of CAMXCT020000336.1, read as the reverse complement.
CAAAAACCGAAGATGCAACATATATTAGTGATATATATATATGTATATTTATTTATTTATATATATATATACATCCAACAAAACACGTTTTTTTGTTTGGTGAGCTCTAGGTTGGAGGCCCTGATTTTAGAATATGTTTAATTTCTGATGGACCTTGGGGGGGTCCATTTTTGCAAAAATGTCGGCTGTAATTACCAACACTCAACAGCCAAAGATGAATATGAATGAACATAAATCCAATTTTTTCAACATCCGACCCCTTATATCTAAATAATAATGTAAACAAAAAATATCATAACACCATCTTCAAACCCATATTTTGCCCAGTTGTTCTCGGCAGCATGCAACTGGAGTACAGCAGGACGAAGAGCAATCCCTTTGCAAATATTCAAGCAGACGCTGGTTTCATTGTGCTGGGGGATGGTCCTGGCAGAACAGCAAACATGGGAACTTTTCACCTCTCAAACATGGGAATTTGATGGTTTAGTCAGCAAACACATGGGGAATTAGGAAATGTTTCTCATTGGAGATGGGGTGAAACCTATGGAAAAAAAAACAATTTTTGGGCAGAAGGACATCTATGACTCCTGTGACTAGCAGATACTTTCCGGTCTTGCAACCCTTTAATTTTGTATTTTTTAGCATTATATAGTGGGTTCGAATATACCGACCACCTAAACATATATATATATATAAGTTGTTTTGCAAGGTATCTAAAGTTGGCCAGTAACATGCTTGGCTAAGTCGAGATTGGTACCCCGGAACCTTGAAGCTGACACTGTAAAAATCGGTATAAAAGATGTCCTGGGATCTTCCGCAGTTGATGTGCCCGAACAAAAGGGTCATTGTCCAATTGGAAATTGCACTTTGTTTGAGGCTCCATTGCACTGGAAAAACATGGGAACAACTGTGATTTCGTAGGTTGGGTCATGTACTATCAAGCTAAACATTGACTCTTTGCAGGGTAAACATTGAGCTATCCCCTCCAACAGTGGCTAGTAAAGTTTGAAAGGATTTGATCATGCCGAAGACTAGGAAGCCTTGGATGTGTAGTTTAATGCATTAATCTGTGGATATAAATATTTGCAAACATATAATATACATAAATATACACATATATACATATATATATATACAAAATACACGCTTTGAAACAGATGCAGGGTATCCGGTATCTAAGATTAATTCATAGTCATGAAACGTTATTTTTGCAGGGCTGTAGAGGTGTGCATTGCCATGAATCGCACAAGCCAAGGATATCTGTAGCACTCTCGGGGAGGCGGCGGCGGGAGGTAACGGTTGGGTAACTGGTCTCTAGCCCTGGTCAGTGAGTAATCTAACTGTGGCTCTCCCGTTTATATCTGAGTCATGGTTAGTACGCAATTATGACCATGTGGAATTTAGGAGCCCTTTTCCATGTACGGTACCAGCTTACATAGGTGAGTTATATTCACAACCAGGGATTTTGAGAGAGTGAGCGAAATTCGATCACATGCGGCGAACATCACTATAGTAATCTCTCTAGCCAACTATTAAATACACCAGAAATCCTGGTGTGTTGGAGCCCTCTTCATTTCGCTGATGGCATCAGTAAACAGACTCTGCGACGTGATCTTTGGAGACCACCAGAAGGGGTCAAGACTGGCTACCGTAAATTGCTAAATTCATGGCGTGAAATGTTTATTTTGGTCAGAGTTATAGATCAGATAATATACAGATAATATACAGATAGTATACTATAGGATGTTAAATATGGATGTTGTAGGTCTAAATCACTGAACAGATGAATACATACCATAAGCCATGCCATGGTCGTAGGTCTCTGTGATGCGGATGAACATACCGGCTGATCAATGCAGTCATGTAAACTTCTACGTGTGTATATGTTTCAAATAAATTAATTATCTAAATAACGGGGACGCGTTTTGTTTTTAAGATATTTTAATATGTCCCCTTTATAGTATTGATTTTATTATGTGTATGATTATTTTACTTATTGTTGTTATTACCAGTACTGCTGCTGCTGCTACTACTACTAATAATAATAATCCTAACAAATTGTATATAATATATATATATAGAACTTCCAATAGTAAAGTTATAATATATGTTGTTATTTATTTTGTATATATAAAAATATATACATATAGAATTTCTCAAAGTGAATTCCGAAACCAAAACAGTGATAAATCACTTCTCTAGCCTTGGCTTTACTTTATACACAGTGTGGATACATAGACCACATGAATTTGGCCATTCGAATTCCGCCGCCAGGAGAGCGGATTGATCAAAGACATCTCTTCCGCAGCGCATTACATTGACCTTTTCGGCCGCTGGGTGGTCGAATGGCCATGGCCATGGGGCTGTGTGTTTCCTGTGTGACTTGATTAATTACTAAAAGTTGATGTACACAGAACAAAACTGACAACCTTTGACAAGTCAAACAAATAGCATTGGTGATTTTTGTTGAAGTGTAACGTAGCCAGCAGTGAATAAACACCGGGATCCATGTTCTATTTCTTTGTATTGTAGATTGATGGGTTGATCTTCTAGGCTTAGTGGATGCTCCCCAAATAGCCCATCTTCATTGTGAAGAGATGATTTATTCCATGACAAACCCACGACCCTGAAAGGTAGGCAGCATCTTGAAGTGTTGCCATTGCTACTGGGATGCTATCGGCCGGAGTTAGGACCCGCCAAGAGAATAAAGCAAGTTGCCATTCAAAGTGTAGCCCGAAATCCATTGACTAATCATCACTTTTCCTACTAAAGATTATGACAGATCGCCCAAAATGGCGAAGATATATCATTTCCAGACTTTTCAAACACCCCAAAGACTAATTCACCAAGTTGCTCTTAAATGAATTGACCAAGTTAAGGACTAAGGACCCCCCCGGTTTTTTGCAGAGGTGCTGGGCGATGGAAGTTCCCGGTAAATATGTTGAGTGCAGCCAAGAAAGAGCAGGAGACTGGGGACGATCCCTGGGAATCGAGGTGATTTCTACAGAGATCTGTAGTCCCCAAAAAAGATAGAGGTCCTTTAAATCGGACGCTCAAATTGTGACTATCTATTTGGTAATATATTTTGTTGAGGGTTATATGCTATGTGTCATTATGTGTATATGTATAGAATGTGGACCATTTGGGTTTAAAGATTTGTGGCTTTACGGACATAGCAATATGTTGTTTTCCATATATATATATACACAATTAATCATAATTAGATATTGTTTGTAGATTTGATATGATTTGATATATTTGGCAGGAAACTCACATAGATACTCAAAAACTCAATGCTTCCCCTCGAAAATGATCTACAAAATGCTGGCTGTCCATATTTGTTCCATGCTTGGTGAAATCCTTCGAACTTGTGGGGTTATTCTTGTAATTACCACACAATACCCTCTGGTAATTTAACGTAGCTATTGAAAATGGCCATTTATAGTGAGTTTTTCCATTAAAAATGGTGATTTCCAATAGCTATGTTAGTTTACCAGAGGGTATCTGAAACAAATATGGACATTACATGATACAGTTTCATGGTATATACGTGGTAGAGCCCTGTACCCCCCCGCTCCCCCACCGATGATGGTCATGGTTGGTGCCTACGGGCAGTATGGATGCTGCAGGGTGTAGCTTGCAGCCACGTCCCCCTGAGAGATGGGTGGGGGTGATACCAATGGATACCATTGGATGTTGCCGGGCGCCTGGCGGGTCTATATGTATGTATGTCTATATAGTATGTCGACATATATAAAATTATATATATATACTATAGTATACTATAATATATATATACTATATAATATTCCCATAATATATATGTACAGTAAGTACTATTGAGATATGATTTCATTGGAATCAGTGAATCAAATTTTGGGATTTCATGGGTTCAGCCCTTCGCAGCTCAAATGTTGGGCTTCAGAGCCACCACCACTCCTGATATCACTTGGGCTGCCACATTTGGGGCACGACCCCAATGGTTCCAACGTGCCATCTCTCATAGTAACGATTGTTGATATCAGCATGATCTCCCATAAAAATATCCCCATGCCCATGAAAACATCGCTTCTTGATCTAAAACCGAATCCTAACAAAAATGCCTGAATCTTAGTCAATGATATGTAAGTCGCTTATGGTCATTGGTAAACACGGTAAACCCGAAAACCGTTCCCACTTGGGGCTCATTATTGGGCATACCCCTGGGAAGGTTTACCACATGAATTCGGATTATTGTAGCATACTTGCTTGATCATCCCACTTACTACCCGGTTATTTAACATAGCCATGGAAAATGGCCGATTTATAGATGATTTGCCTATTAAAAATGGTGATTTTCCATGGCTATGTTAAACAACCAGATGGTAGGTTATATCCCTGCTTATAAGTGGGACCAGTAAGGTTACTCCACTTCTAACTAGGGTGAACAAACATAGTAAGTGAGATGAGCCACCAAGTACCATGCTGGAATCCAGCCTATTTCCTAGTCATTTGTCACAAGTCGGTCTGACAGGACATTTCTGCAGTCTATCTAGATGAGATGATTCTGGTGCCATTCCCAAAATCAAACTGTTCTTTGCTTGCTGACAGGCACATTCCGAACTTTTCCTGCATGAGTTTGCTGGGCAAAATCTAAATAGTGTCGCTGTTATTTGGTAAGTTATGCCCATATTTACCTGGTAACCAAGTAGTTTTTTGTGAATTGTAAATCAATTCCCTCATCAATACCAAAGTCGACTTCTCGAACATGGTTGAATCCTGGGTCATCCGATTGGTGCATGGGCAATTGTACAACCAAAAGATATATGATATATTTAATATATGTGAGGAGAGCAACATGTGTTTTTATTCCGTGGATTTTCTCTTAAGTCAGCGATACAGTCCTATTTTTTTGTTGGTAAAAGCTACATTTATGACCCCGTGTAGAACAGAGAAAGTGGATTTTAGCAAAAAAATACAATAATTAAAAAAAAAAACATAATCACCAAAAAACAAATCGACAGGAAGAATCACCAGAAGAAACCAAAAAAAACAAGAAAAAAACAAGAAAACACAAACAAAAACAAAACCTGCATTTTCCGCAGTTTTTGTTGTTTTTCTTGTTTTTTCCTTGGTTTTGGTTTTCTAGTTCGTTTGTTTTGTTTGCTCTGGTTTTGTTTTTTTTTGTCAAACCCTATATTCTCTGTGTTGTTGGACTCATAAAGCTACATATGTTTTGGTCCAATGCCCATTTCTGTTGGTTAAATTCTGATATTTACCAGTTAGATTACATTCTTTGTTTGTTACGTCCTACTTTTTGCCACTCACATCGTCATTTGTTCCCGCTGGAGCGTCTCATTTTTGTTCGCTGTGTCTCCAGGAGGAGCGTCGGAAGGTCGAGGCCGAAGCCAAGCGCAAAGCCGAGGCGGAAGCCAAGCGTCTGGCACAAGAGGCTGAGGCGCAGCGAAGAGCAGAAGCCAAGGCCGAGGACTTTGGAATGGTATCAACGGAGGACGAACGCACCAGTTTATTAGGATTACTAGATAGACTATATATGCTGTAGTGATCTGTAGTGGGAATCTATATAATATATGCAATATATAGAAATGGAATATAATATAATATAACCATATATGTATATACTTGGTGGCTCATTACACTTAGTAAGTGGGTTATAGCCCCAGTTATAGGCGCACTAAACCTATTTACCCTATATATACCTGGGGTATCCTGGAGTAGGCCACTTACAAAGTGGAGCCACCAAGGAAGGATTGGGGATCACCGAGGGGGATTTTCCACCATATTTTCCCATGAAAATGTTCGTTCGATTTTCCAGCTTGTCATGTGAATGTTATTCCCAGAGGATACATAATACTGGGTAAATTTCATCACGACCGAGCCCTGCGACCTCACTGGAAATCATGGTTTATTTATGGGGAATCATCCCCAAATGGCCTTAATTCAGGTTAGTGAGTGACATATTATAATTTACCCAGATAATACTACTGGAAGTTTAAGGGTATGCTGGTTTGCCCAAAAAAGGTAATCCCAAGACTGCTTTAAAAAAGCGCCCCTTGACAAGGCCTGGGGTTACATACATAGTGCCCCAGTTCGTTGGCTGAGTTGGTTTGGTTCACTAAATGTAGCACGGGGTTATCACAATAGATGATTGGATTGGGGGATATAAATATCATTAAATATCCCAATATACTGTACTACATTGGGGTTACATATTTAACGTATTTGGCCAACGTAGTTAGACATGATCCATTTCTCAGACTTGGAAGCTGAAGGTAGCTTATTGCCGCCATCAACATGAAGGACGATGGTTTGACCTTAACCGAGTGCACTTGTGATGTAATATTATATATATATATATTATGTATTATAATATGTTTATAATATATATATATACATACATACAATTGGCACAACCAGATTTGGGATGTGCCTGTGTTTGACGATCAATTTTTTGGGGTACCTTTTTTTTTACACAAGCCCATGTACTCGACAGTCGGAGAGTGGGATTACAGCTGAGGGTTTTGTTTTCCAAGAAGCTGACTACATAGGATCTTAAACAACATTGATGAATTTGAACAAAAATAAGCTCATATGGCCATATGATTATCATGATTAAAATAAACATATATAATATGTGGCTATTTTACAGAGTATAGTACGTTGATATGAATGTGTATATATATATGTTGAAAACAACATATATACAAAGCATATGTACTATGTATATATATACCCCGACTTCTGGGGTCTATATCCTATCGATGAATATTCCCATTTAAACACCCCTGCACCCTGCCGACCCGCAGGCGGCTGCGCAACGCGCCAGAGAAAAGGCAAAGCAGGTGCACAAAGTAGATGGTATGAGAATTTGGGGATCCTAAGACAGTTTTTTAGTTTTTTTTTTACAATAGAAACACAGGGTCGTTGCTACTGTAGTTGCTGCTCCACCCAATTCCAATCGCATATTCGGGGGTTGAGACTACCAGTGGGGATTTCATGCATATATAGTGAGATATAGCTAAGCAACAATGTTGTATTTGCGGGTGTCTGGATGTTAGGATAACCATAAATCGGTAATGCTAATGTGTAAAATTATGATACACCGCTAGACCATCAAATTTGGCCCGTGCCCTATCCTCAGACAAGCCCATGCAATTTTTGGCGGTGTTGTTTCCAAGAACAGATGGAATAATTTCATATGTATCCCAGTTGGTAGGTGGTCAATGGCCCATGGTAACAGTAGTAGATAGTAGTAGTAACCGTTGGGTGAAAGAAATGAACATAACATTCCCTACTTCTCTTGTGGCGAAAAAAAAAGCCCTGGTTGATCTCAGTGCCTCTTGAGAGTGTAGTTGGTTCATCCATGAGCCGTTGAATACGTTTGAATACCTTCCCAGGATCTGGATCCAGACAGGGGGAACGATTGCTGATCGACCATCCACGTTCCGACGTGATGACGTTACGATGTTACCACTAATGACAGTTGCTAAACGGAATAATCTTTAAACAAAAATCCCCCAAAACTGTACTGTGCTGCTGAAACCTTCATCTAGAGGATCATGCCCAGGTGAATATTTTTGGCTTCTGCCCCCATCTTCAGGAGGCAGCCGAGGCCGCCGCAGCGGAAGCAGCCGCAGCGGAAGCCGCAGCCGCGGCGGAAGCCGCAGCAGAAGCAGCTGCATCGGAAACCGCAGCAGAAGCCACAACGGAAGCCACAGCGGAAGCCACAGCGGAAGCCACGGCGGAAGCCACACCGGCCGAGGAAACCCAGGCGTTTGGGGTGTGAGTGGGGATTTTGGGGTGAAACTGCTCTATGGACATTGGGATTTGCATGGGGGTTATTGTACAGTAATGGTAAATTCTCCGGGACTAGGGTTTACCATTCAATTCTGAACGTGTCTGAACTGTGTTGCGACCAACCCCACTGGCCGACTTCACTGTAACTTGGGGTTAGGATTGGTGGAATTTGGGTGAATCATCCAAAGAAGAATTGACTTCAGTCACTACTTCAGTCAGGTTTCAAAATTGTCTATTTAACTATTTGGCCGATGTATTGCCGGGATTTGGCTCCATTCATGAAAAGAAAATCACAAAATTCATACCGAATCTAAAACTTAAGACCAACAAATGTTGATATTGTTTAAGATCAAGACATTTTCCAGCATCACATGAGATTATTTGTTCAAAATCAAGCGTTCCAGTTTAGACTTTGGGATAAGATTTGAAGGCACTTTGTCCAGTGCCACAGAATCCAATTGCTGTTATAGCTGATAACCCAAAGTTTCCAAGGATGTTTGCCGGGGGATCCTTTGCCAAGATACAAGTTGCTGAAACCCGATGGGAACTAGGATGAAATAAGTACAGGATGGTAAAGCAGCTATGTATGTCCCTGGTTGATTTCGCCATGAACGTTGACTCACTCGGGGCTGATTGGCGTATCCCACATTTGGATCCATTAATATCCATTGCATCCCGTTCCAAACGTTGGACAAGTACTTCCAGCCTGGGAATTGATCACTTGCTCTGCCATGTGATTTTCCATGGACATTAGTGGACTGGTCTGGCTCAACGAGGAGAAGGAAGAAGAGAAGAAAGAGGATAAGGCCGAGGAGCTATGGCCTTCCCATGTCTTGGCGGAGCAAGAGATGTCTTGGACTAGGGTCCTATGGTGTTTTAAACGAGATTAAACCATCAAACATGTGGATAGAATCGGATAGAACGCTCAGAAAAGGGTGACTTCTTCAGCAGAATTGGATGTTCCAAACATAAATGGGATTCTGCAAGCCAGCAAAGGTGGGGATCAATACCAAAGGTTGGCGATTGGGCGGGGTCATTCATGTGTGTTTTTCAAGTTTTGATCCTGGAAAATGATGATCCCACTTGACTTTCGTATGATGGGTGGCTCAATCACCAAGCGAATTGAATCAGTTTTCATAGCTGGGTTTGAACGGACGGACCTTTTTCTATTGAAATGTTTCGGGTCACCTTACATCATGTGATTTGTGAATACTGGCGGCTTCAAATAGCCCAACGTTCGATCCCCAAAAAGGTAGGGTGTTTAGCCCGAATTGACCAAAAAACGTGGGTGGAAATCACCAATCCCAGAATCGGTTGGAGGAAAAGACAGGGGCACCGTAAAAACTGGGATGTTCCCTGCTTTTCAAATGGATAGGTTGATCCAGTGCTTTCCATCTCAGAGATGCTTATGCTGCACCAACACCCAGCAACTGAAATGCAGTGTTTCTGAGTTTGCAACTAGGGTTGCAACTAAACCATCTCCATAATGGCTTAAGAAGCATGAGTTCTTTAATCTTGTTGGAGGTCCCAAAAAAAGGACAAATCCCAGACCTCACTTGCCAACCTCGGACTATCTCGGACGAGACACCAGCGACGCGTTTTGCCATGGCGGACACTGTGGAACAATACATGCAGGAGTTGCTGTGGGAAGCAATGGCGATGAGTCACCTGTGGGGAGTAGTCTTAGACTATGCTTGAACAAAGCCATATTATATTGGATTCATCAAAACTTGGGCTTCAAGCAACAAGTTGTGGGGAGTGGACCATGAACCATGGAGGTAAAGTTTGCAGTTTGCTCAATGGTAGATGTTGAATAGTTTTGTCTAGCCACCTTGATAGGGGCAGGGAACTCTTTATTGATGAACTCTTGCAGACAGATGTGGAACTGCATGCTATCCAGCTAAACATGGCATTGTTGCCAGGATTTTTGTGCAGAGTATCAAAGAATAGAATAGCCATGTTTATCCCGCGCACAAATGGACTTGAATGCTTGACTGGTCCCCCATCAATAATGCTTAATACTAATTTGATGGCCGAAGAAACCAGCTCAACGGGCCATATTTCATAGACATGACATGTGACAATTACGAGAGGGTACAGTTCTTATTGAGCTGTTTGAGTTGGCAAAAGCTGAAGCAGAACATCTGATACATAGATTGTAGATATTGTCGTGTCATCCAGACATCCTGTTGATAGAATATGAATGTTATTAACATATATCGTATGTCTCTCCGATGTTTCTTGCACCTCCCAGAAGGGTTTCAGACCTGCTTTCACATGCTTTTGCCCTCTAGTGATCGAACACGGCAAGGGGAACGCATCGTTTTTTAAGCGGTACATTTCTCTCCACATGAACTGTTTTCATGTTCGATGACCAGAGCTTGTTCAGGTCAAACCGCTCATGTGAGATTTGAAAGGGTCAATCATTGCGGCAATGTTGGAAACCCCCATTGTGCTGCTTCCCAAACGCATCTATAGTTGCTAATAGTGTGTGAGCAGGTCTCGCAACTTGAAGTGAGGTATTTCATGGTCTATGTCATGTTTCGTTATATCATTTGTTGATTGACATGTACATAACATACCGATATTTTAGACGGTAGCATGTATATGCATACATATTAGTAATTCTGTATTACACACATACATATACATATTATATATATATCATATATATCCGTATTATACAACAATCTAATAATGATAATAAGAGTACAATAAACATAATATACACATAGACCAATGATACCAAAAGTTGAGTAGGACGACCCTGGTACCATGGGACAATAAAAATATGGGACAATCACCAAAAAAAACTGGTGATGTTCGCCGGGTCAAATCACAAATTTAAACGATTTGGATCATCAGAGCTTCGACGGAGGACATGGTGCCTGAATTGGATGATCTTCGACGGAAGAGCATCTTTTCTGAGGACGAAATCAGGCGTGGCAGCTAGAGGTACCCGGTGGTTCCACCGGTGAAATGTTCAGATGTCCAGTGGCATGTCGGACATTGCCGGTAAACCCAAGGATAGTTGTTTGGGTTTGTGACATGGGGTCTAACATGGTCTAACCGTATGTTTGGCATGATATATATGTGATCCCTAAATATCCCCTTAAATAGTCGATAAAAAAGGAGATGGTGAAATCTCCGCTGATTTTTATTTCGACTAATTACCAGTCAGTTTACATGAGTTTACTATGGAAATTATACTATGCCTTGAAACTGACTATGGAAATGATATGGAAATTATACTATGCCATGATTTTCAGTTTACTCCGCTGATTTCTGTAACATTCTATGGAAATGATACTATGCCTTGACGTCCCTGCTAGCCCCAGACTGCAATGGTTCCTATGTACTCAGCAATGGTCACAGCAATGGTCACATGAAAACGGTATGACTTGGCCCACGACCCAAGTCTTTCTGTATCATTGTTTGTTGGTCATGAATAGTTATTTGACATGATTTGACATGATTTGACATGATTTTAATTAATATTTTTATATATGTATAATATATATATATATATATAAATATACACTATATATTATGTATATATATATAATATGTGTATACATATACATATATATATATGTTATGTATAGATGTGTGTATTGTAAATATATATATATAGGAATGGAAACAACGTTACGGCACGGTTGTGCCTATGAGATCCCAGTTGGTTCTTTTGGTTTCGTCACCCCTCGGTGACGACACGATGACCTGGTTTTTCTAAAATGGGGTAGCCCCATGACTATGGAAACCCTACGTTAAATAATGGAGAACAACAAACCATACAATAAAGACTAGCTCAGATTTATTGTATAGTCAAATGGTATAGTTGATGATGTTGAAACCGTACTTACAGTAAATATAGTTCTATACTTACTATACTGTCAAATGTATCTAAGACTAGCCATGACACTCCCATTCCGCAGCGGGGGGCAAGCGTTTTTTAAGTGGCAGGCACATTGTCCGCCGGCGAAGGGATTTCGAGTACTCCCTGCAGTGCCTCGGGTTTGAAGCATCAACCTCACTGACCCACAGGAGCAATCGCACATAGATGGTTGGGAATGGGGGAAGCGGCCCGAAAGAGGAAACTGCAGCTTTGCGGCTGATAGTAAAAAGTAAAAAGTGTCATTTCTCAAATACAGGCTGAACATCTGGCCGAGCAACGAGCAACTCTTTTCGCCTGACATCCCTCACATACTTCGCTTGACGTGTTGTTTTGCTGCCCTGTTAAAGGGAGCACACACAAAAAACATGTGTAACCATGTATTGTGTGAAGAAAATAACGTGAATTTGCATTGCAGTGAAAAAACATGTATGTCCTGCAGAAAGAACCATTTGCACAAAATTGAGCATACATATGCATACGATATCATTTGATGTGTATACACACAGATATAGATAATAAATAGGTAGATATATAGAGAGATAGATACACAGACATAGATGGTTGGTTGGTTGGCTGGTTGGATGAAGGGATCGAAAGATGACTCTATCGATAGGTAGATAGGCAGGCAGGCAGGCAGGCAGGTAGGTAGGTAGGTACATAACGTAGCCTCGCAATAAATACTGTGCATAGTTCTCCCCCTTTGTTGTTGGTTTTCATTTTTCATGTCGTGCGATTTTCTGTGTGTTTCATCAGAAACTCTGAGGCGAAAGCCGGGCAAACAGCAGGCAGCTGTGGGCCGTGAAGATGAAGAATTTCCCAATGGGAAAGTGAATCTATGTGGAGAATCTCGAATCTAGAGATATCATGAGATATCTAGAGAGCTTTTTTTCGTTTGGATTGTTCCTCTTACTTGGACATATACTGTGAAAGTAGGAGGGAATTCAAGATCAACCATGTGATGGGCTCTGATTCTAGGCATATTCATGGGGTCGGTTTGATATATATTCCTTATTTTGTGGCACTTTTATGTGGACAATTATGAGTCACTGGATTTAGGGGTTTTCCTAGTCTGTTTGACAAACCCAAAGCATTGGTTCAATTTGAGGGAAAGACACATATTGAAAAACCGAGCAAAAAAACAACCCATTTGGTTTTGACAGACCAAAAGGTCCACGGTTTGAAGACGCAGGCATTTTGATACAGCATCGTGCCATGCTGCATGCTATTCTGCTCCATCCTGGGTAAGCCTTGGTAGTTTTCGTGTAATTCACAATCTCAATATCAAATACGCCCCAATGAAGCCATTTTGAATCTATTCATTTAATAATTGGCCCACATAGGGGTATTTACGTAGTTTTTTTTTCGAGGATGGGATTACTGAAGTATCTTAGCATTTTCATTCGGATATATACAAACCAACTCTTTATATTTTGAGTATCTAAGGTTGCCCATGTTATGCTGCAACTTTGAAAGAACTAACTAGGAGACTTGCGGCAAGACTGACTTGTGGAGCCTTGTGGAGACAAGAATGGAGCCCTGCCACAGTCGTACACATGGCTGGGTAAATTATAACGACCTCACTGCGACCTAACCCTGGAAATCATGGTTAGTAAGGGAAATCATCCCCAAATGGCCGCAAGATTCAGGTTATTGAAATATTTTAATTTACCCAGACATGTTTCATCATTGTTCATCATTCTGTTTGCCATCGGGGCCATGGTGTTGCATCCCTTGCTCAGGACTACTTGAACTATGCCACAGTCCCAGTTCCGGGGGTGCTTGGGAACACAATCAGCAAGGCTTCCATGGATTTCAGTTCCGGACGAGGGGCTGGGATTTCTTGATATTTCTTGTACTTTTTGAGAATTGATTGATTTAAGTGACAATTTAAGATGAATTTGCAGGACACCATAGGACACTGATGAATTCTTTGTTGGCAAACTGTATGGTTTTCAGATTCCACTCAATTCATCGATTTGGAACAGATGCAACAGTTCGAAGAATCGCTTTCGCCGATGGCCCAAGTTGGTCCACCGAACCGGTGACAACTCCAAGGGTCCCATGACAGACATGTGCCGCAAGGGAGTCCCGTAGGCGTCACAAGAGAAAAGGGGTGATACCAATGTCGAGTACTGGCTGCTATACACTGAGTTTTGCCCCTGATTCCATCCTGATTCGAATGTCAAAATGAAAGACAATTTGTTTCCAGACCATTCGACCTAGCCAATTGAGAAACTCCCATCCATGTCACAACTTTTGACTTTGCTATGTCGCGTATGTGGCGTTTCGCTTCGTTGCGCCGTCTTTCTTTTGCTGTAGGGCTATCGCTGGTGGCATGCGATGCATGCGATGCATGCGATGCATGTGAGCCGATTGCGGCCGATGGCGAGACAGAGAGAGACTTTATGCATTTGCTGCAACGCTTTAGCCACAGGACAGCAAGATGTGGACTGTCACTGTTGATGTTTATAACACACAGAGGTACTGAATTACTGAGATATTGAATGATATTGATACATTGTAGAGCATTCTAGGATTCTATTCAGATATCAGATATGATACATCGGAAATCATAGGGAATGTTTTATGTGTATATAGCACTATAATTACCGTAAGCTATATGTCTTCATATATCATCATGTATATTTTTAATCATATTTGCGTCTTGGTGTATGACGATTTTGCATGTACATCTTTATATGCTACGGCAGGTTGTCCTGGATGACAGGATAGCTTTGATTCCATATCTGTGTAACGTCTCATAGCCGGAATAGCTGGCTGTGTTTAGGGTTATGATTTTATGCGTGTTTTTATCCTTTGGCAAATCCTCTAAACATTGGGAATCTATCAATCCATCGTGCATATTCTCTGTAAGATTGCTTGTGTCCCTCAAAGAATTTCACGAATATGCTAATATAAACCCAAGATAACCCAAGTACTGATCACACGCTTCAGGTATCTTCAGATATCCCGGATCCCATTTCAAGTTGATGAGTCCTAGGAGTCCTAGGGTGTTGAAATGGCTTGGTAAAGGTTTGAAATAGCTACCGTTACCATACATGATTTATCATCATTCTGCAATTTAGCTTTGCCATTTTATAGGCCTTATAGGCTGTGCCCAAATTTTGGACAAGCCCAATCACGTTCCAACATGCACAATACCAATCAAACCATGTAGGAACTCAGCTATCCCAAGGTCCCAAGGTCTGTGAATACAATCCACAGGTACTTGCTGGGCTTTTGGCCACCTGTGTATATCACTGCAATTATCACTGCATATATCTACATTTCATGTCATATCGTCAATTCATGTCAATTCACCGGTTGGTATTTTTCGATAGTTGGGCATGTTCGAACATGATGGTAAAAAAACGGGTGTCACTATGTGTTTTGTTTCGATTTTTGGCTCAAACAAACCATTGCTTGTCCCATTGATTTGTGCGTTTCGAACTTGCAGATTTTGGGGTACCTCCATGGTTAGAAACTCCACCAGGACGTCCCAATGGTCTGTGATGGCGCCCGATCCAAGTGTGCTGACTTGGGATGCGGCCTCTCCTGGACATGTCTCCAACGGTGTCCTGGCGAATTTCTGAAATTGACATCACTGATATGAAAAAGTGGATTTGGATGGTTTTTTGATGGATTGTTGGATTTTGATATAGGTTCCAAACCTGTTTGATTGTTAATTCCACATGCGGTTTGACTTTCAAACATTTGCATTGACGCCAGAAATGTAGAAATGATGGTATGGATTGGGATGGTGGATACGTCCTGGTCTGATGTTAGTTGATATGGAGTTCATTTGTTTGCTTGAATACAGATACAATTTAACATGATCTAATATGTCATGCATATAGTATACGTATACCATCGTATACATATATATATATTATATTTTTTTACAGTAAACATAGATGATTGATGATGGTTGTAATCAATGGTGCGAATGTCTGGGTGTTTTGGGAAATTGGCTGAGCCTGCCTCAAAGTCCTGGACAAAAAAAAACGCGGAAGATGTTTTCATCCCATTCTACGGTGGGGGACGAACTTGTCACACTCAAAGAACTTAAGTGTAGTTACTCAATCCCCTATTGCAGTACCCTCTGGTTATGACTAACATAGCCATGGTATAGATGGCCCATTTATAGATGGTGTGCCTATTAAAAATGGTGATTTTCCATGGCTATGTTAAATAACCAGATGGTAACTGTTGGGGGTTTTACTACACCTGGTCACCATTGGTCAAAATTGATGTGAATTGGGGACGGTGATGGCCAGGTGTGCTTTCAGTACCTTTGGATCCTCTGCTTGAGCCGTTGCCGACTTTCTGAGCGCTAAACGTAACCGGGGGATAACTGTCACCAGCTGTCACTGGGGAGGATCAGGTTTCAAGCTGCAAATCTCTATGGAATAGGAGCAATAGTGCTCAGAGACCTGACACGAAAGGACTTGTTGGTTCTTTAGAAATTTGATATAAAATGGAATAAAACGGTATAACATGTGAAGTTAGTTTGCTTGATAAATTATATTTGATATTGTACACATCCAAAGAAGAATATATTTCTTTGACCAGAATGGGTTTTGGATTCTACGCAGTATTCTGCTGAATCAATTCTATTCCATGTTTGGAGCGCACCTCCTTCAAGATGACACGGGACTAGACTTTGGGTTATTCGGCCACGATGACGTTGATACTGAAGGTGGATATTCAGTCCGTTCCTAAGATGTAATGACCCTCCTGCCGACTCTTAGTGGGAGATGACCAAAGCTATTCAGTTGCAAAAAGACAAGCGACAAGCCGGTGATTCCGGATAAACTAAAGCGAGCTCACACGATCCTCACCATAAATGCATCATAATCACCCAACAATTTCATGTGTGGAATGGAATGATTGCATCAATCCGCCCAGTCATGTTCTTTTATAATCAGGCTAGGACCTTGATCTAGTGGTTTATAATCCATATAGAACTGGAGAAATTCAATATTTCCATCTCTGAGTATCTTATTATCTATGAACTATATAAAACTTTCGAAATTCCACATATCCCCAGTTACTTCCCAGTTATTTTATATAAAGAACTCGGTTTTTCAGCATTCCCCACTTCAGCGCCCCAGCCGTCCCAGTTCCCAGGATGTTTTTGACCCCGACAGTCCCATGTTGGAGCTGCCGGTGACGATGCGCTTCGCAGAGACGCAGCCGGCGCCCAAAGGTCTCATGTTGATCCACTGTGGTGGACCCGGCTCGGGCTCTAACTGTGTGCGCTATATGTATGGCAGACACCTGCAGGTGCGGGGATCAAAAAGGTTGCATATATATATATATATACTTTTATATTATATTATATCATATTATATTATATTATATCATATCATATCATATTATATCATATCATATCATATTATATTATATTATATCATATCATATTATATTATATTATATTATATTATAATTATAATTATATTATATTATATTATATTATATATTATGTATATACTATATATATTGTATATATATATTGTATATTATATATATATTGTATATATTATATATATATATATTATGTATATATATATATATATCATATAATGTTTACTTTGTATATAGTATTCAAATATTGGATAGTGATGATTGTGGGAAAATCAGTTAAACCTTCACAGGGAAGGCTTAAAATATAGTGAAACTACAAACATGGATGCAGTTGGAGTTGAACCAAAATGGATGGATCTTTTTTCTGCCTGTCCGTGGGATGGTTAAAGATTATGATGACATGTTTGATGAGATTGATGTGACCCCATACTTTGGGTCGCCTGGCAGTGCTAAGTCTGTACAAAACACATCATCAATGAATCAATGACAGCCTCCGGAGTCTTCTTCTTTTTACGTGGTGTGACCATAAACCCACCATTGCGTTGGATGATTTTCCCCCCCAAAACAAAAAAACCCTCCATTTTTTCCTGGGCCATTTCCAAAACGCTCCCCGTTTAAGCCACGGTTTGTTGCACCACCGGCGGAGCTCCAGGGCTACGATGTCTTTTCCATCACCCAACGTGGCATGGGCTCCGCAGAGCCCGCCTTAAACTGTGCCAATTCCAAGCTGCCGGAGACTTGTCCCAGCACCGGCTGCCAGGCCATGGATTTTTTTGGCGAAACTAAGAGTTTGAGAACATGACCATGGTCATTTATAGATTTGCCTATTGAAAATGGGATGATTTTCCTTAGTCATGCTAGTTTACCAGAGGCTATTTATATGGATTTATAGGGAGATGTCAGATATTAATGTGGATTCCTCATAATGGAGACTAAGAATGGTGATTTACCATGAACATCAATGACATCTTTTTTTTTTGGTGAATCAGTCTTGGATCAGGAAATTCTGGGTTTGGTGATTCGCAGATTTTTGTTAAAACCCAGAAAAAAATGTTGATTTAGCTGACCAAGACCATCATGAAAAGTTGCTTCTGAGAATGAACTTCTGAAGCATTGGGGCGTCTGGAATCGCAGAATCAGCATGTATTCCTCTTTGTGAATTGTCCCCCGGAAGATGTCGGAAAATCTCTCTGACGCTGCCATGGCTTGTGGTCATGATGTGCGCCCGTTTTGTTTTTTGATGGGTATAGAAAGCCTATGTTTTTCAGGTACAGAAGGATGATATGTTGAGGGCATACCAGTTCAATGCAGATATTGCAGTGTCATGATTGCGCATCTTGTTGGAAAGTCATTGTCCAACTCCAGCGAAAAAAGTTCCGCTTTACAACACTTCAAGTTTTAGGGGGAACCCTGGCATTGTTGGATCTTACCCTCTGGATAAATTCTAGCGACATCACGTGGCATCGTCAGTAGGAAAGTAAGGAGGGATTAGGGTAACTATCCCAAGATGGCTGAACTGTTCAGGTCCTTAGGTTGGTGAAGTATGATCTCATTTATCCAGATTGATATGAATGATGAAATATGATGGAGTAATGTGATGTAATGTGAATATATCAATACATAATTATGCGAACATATGTTGTATAGAGTTATATGTATATATATATGTATATGTATATATATATATGTTATTATTATACTATAGTTATACTGCTACAACATATATATATATATATACATATATACATATATGTATATATACAACATACTATATGTAACAATATATGTATATATATATATACGTATATGTATATACACATATGCATAATGTGGATCAATGATATTTCATGAACCGCTGCCATTTTGATCCACAGTCATCCCTGGAGGTAAGTGACTTCACAGACTGTCCTTGCGCCTTGTTGGATGGCACCCCGCAGTTAGGGGAAATTTGGGTGCCTTGGCAGTTGGTTGTTGATGCGTGATTCATGGGATCTGTGGCTGTTTGATTGTATATGATATAATATATATATATAGTATTTAAATACTGATTATGTTTGTATACATATATATATATACATATATACACACACACTATATATACACACTATATATACACACAATTGACATTAACTAACAAAACAGTTGCATTTCATGTATTAAATACATGCATATATCTATATACACATAGATATCACATATCTCCAAAAGCAAAGGCACCTGGATGAACATCCAACTAGCTGGGCCGGTTCGAATATTTCGATCTGGGGGATGCAACCATGATTATGTACCAGTTGTGATTGCATATATATATATACACATATTTATACACCACATATAAATATATATATATATACATATGAAAAATCCCCTAATGATTTCTGTGATTACCATACCATATCTACCATCTTTTGACACTGCCATCCGATGGGTTTTGACTCGAGGCAGACATCGATCCGGCGAATGAGTCTTGGGACTTCGTGGAATCGGGATGTGGGGAGGGCAATAGCTGCTATAGCAATGCGACGCTCGAAAAATGCTACGCTCTGTACCATCTGGTAATTTAACATAGCTATGGGAAATGACAATTTTTAATGGGAAAATCCACTATAAATGGCCATTTTCAATAGCTATGTTAGTTTACCAGAGGGTACTTGTTACTTGTAACAAGTAACTTGTAGCGCGCTCGAAAAATGCTATGCTCTTAACGTCTTTTAACTTGTTCAAGTAAGTTGTAACACACTCTTGTTGCTAAGCTCTTGAAAAGCAGGTTCCAAGTTCCAAGCAATGAAACTTCAAAACCAAATGTGAAGGTCATAACGTTGTGAACCCGCTGCTGAAAGAAAAGGTGTTTCAGTGGTTGTGGTTGTGGTGACGGAACAATACTGTGGATGAAAAAAACATACCTGAAAGGATGTGTACAGAACTGGGCAAAATCTGCAAATGGCGTTCATGAGAAGGATCTCCATCAGCTGCAGATAGCATGAGATTGCATCATCACTGTGTCCACCACACACAGTCCCCACACCACGGCGTGACGTAGTTTATCCTTTAACCTTTTGCTAATTCATAAGAATATCTACCAATGAGCTAAGAATCGGATTTTTTGCCAGGGTATCTAAGTTTGGCAATGCTAAGGCTAGCTAGGAATTATCTCAGATTTTATCTGCAACTGAATGGGGGTCAACACCAAAGACCGTGAGAATGGCATATACGGCACATATATATATACATGGTGTGCATTCCTTTAACTACAGCTGATCATTGAATCCGTCGAGGAGAGCCAGGTGATGAAGCTCTTCCGAAAGAGAGAAGAATGGGGGAAGCGATGCGCGGCGTCGGAGAAGTTTCAGCTAAAGAATGACAAGGGGAAGAGCTACAATTTCTTGAACTACGTGCGTATCCTCAGACTAAACGTACTAAACACCGGGACACGAGACTTGTGATGAGTGGCGTGTTAAGCCAGTCGATTTAGTGTCCCAGCTCGTATATCTCAGGTGAAGCCTATCTTACAAACTCTGTTTGGACCTACTGAGTCAAGCTGAGTCATCTTTAACAAACCATGCTTCAACCCTGTCAACTTGTTGTCGCTTTGAAAGTGTGTTTTATGTGGTAAACCCAACAATAAACCTACAATTGGGATGTTGTTGTTGTTGTTGTTGTTGTTTTTTTGTGTGTACATATATATATATATATACATACATCACATTTATGATGATTTCCGGGATGGTTTATTGGGGGTTTACCACATGCCTTCATTTTTTTGTCCAAATGATCCAAGACATGGGTGGCTCAGCCACCAACCAGCGGTGTGCCGTTTACCAAATTGACACCTCTAAGACTCAATAAGTGTGTCAATATGTGTCAATAGTAAACGGCAGAGTGTATGATACTATGTGTATGATTCATAGTGTGTAACTCAATGATATCATTGCCCTTTTTAGTGCAAACAATAGAACAGTAAATTGACCTTTTTACTAGCCATATCCATGTTGTGTCCAACATTTCTTTGGTGAAATCCCCAATAAAACAAGGATGGTTGGGGACCCCTATTGAAACAATGGTTCAATTCATGTTAAACAATGTCCAACCATGTTACAAATGTTCAGTCATGTTTAATCAGGTTCAATACGTTTTTTCTCGACGTCATTTTTATTTCTCACAGATTAACTTTCTATGTATTCAATCCTTAAGCAGTCATGCGATATCCTAATTGTGTTTGCCTTGATACCCCAATTGCCAATACTTTTGATACCCACTTAGTTTTTATTTATCCCTAGATTATGCCTTGACTTTGCACCAAAAGTAGTTCTTGTTGATGATCATTATTGTCCATTGTGCAGTATTTCTCATCATGCACTAGTGTTGTCACTGTTCAGTTTTTCTTACTGATGGCATTTTTTCCTATTGGCCAGCAAGTCATTCGTCACGACCAGTGCCTAATGATTCAATCCTCATGTGTGATGCTTTAGACCCAATTTTCGATGTTCACAACCCCCATATGTCATGGTTAAATCACAAGTCCACATTTTTGAGAGTTCAACGACCAGTGCCTAATGATTCAATCCTCATGTGTGATGCTCTAGACCCAATTTTCGATGTTCACAACATATATGTCATGCGGTAAAACCACATTATATACATGTTTTGTTTGGTTAAATCACAATGTTTAGTGGTTACAGCAGCAGTCACCATGCCAGTGAATTCAGCCTCAAACCAGTGGAGGTCGGCACTCAATTCCTGGTCTACGATCTGGAGCGGCTCCGAAAGGCGGTTGGCGCAAAGAAGCTGAACGTCTATGGTGAACCGATGGAGCGAGGGGCTCCAGACGATTCAAATTGTTTGGGATGATTTTGATTTGGATCCCAAACAAATTGATAGGGGATTTATGGGGGGTTTCAAACACTTTGAGATATTTTGATTTGGATTTGTTGAACGGATTTTTGAAATGATGATTCCATATGATTCCGATTGAAAGAATCATGTTCATTGAAAATCCATTTATAGGGGATTTGAGAATTGCATGGGATTGTTACTATTTGAGGTAGTTATTGGAGTGTTTGTGTTCAAACCCCCAGTAAAAAATGTTTTTTTATTATTATCGTTATTTGAGAGGTTTGAATGGGATTTCACCAACAAACTTCAATCATTTATTGCTGTTCAAGCGTACTTGGGATGATTGGTTGAAATGTTCGTCATATTTTTGGACTGGGTTAAAACATGTTAAAACATGTTAAAACATGTTAAAACCACCAACCAGATCACAATATAATATTCTATATTTCTTGTAAGAACGCGGAGAAGTCCCCACAGTTCCATAGATTACATTCGCGAACAAGCAGAGGGTTCATACCGCCCATTCCTGGTGAAACTGGGGGGAACATGTGGGAACCAGAATCTTCACTCAAAAAAAAAGTGGTGGCCCATGATAGTTATATGACAAAGAAAAGGTGGTTGTGATTGATAGGTGAATGTGATTCATGGTTATAGTTTTATAGATTTATTTGTTATCATGTTTGTTTATCATGATTGCAGTTGCTGTTGTTTTATAGCCCTATCATTGGTGTTATGATTATGATATCGGTTATAGTAATTGACATTATGATCATGGTAAACTTTTAAACATATATTTCAACTTGTAAATCTGTATCCATATATATATACACACATCATATACATTGATATGTTATATATACATGGACATATATATATATATTGGTACATACATACATACCAATATATATATATATACAGTAATGTATATATACCAGTATATGTATATGTCAATGTATATATATATATATACATATCTATCTACATAAATTTGTATATGGATATATACATCCATACTGGTATACATATATAATGTGTATATATATATATATATATACACATATTTTATATCATTCAATAGATGTTAATCTCTAATCATGATACATGTTACATCCCCAAAACACTCTACATGTTGTTGATCTTCATATTGTTCCTATCGTTCCTACCATCATAGAATTGGATGATGGGAAAATTTACAGGAAAGGCTCTATATTTGATGGTAAAAACCATGGTTTCCGGTTCAGATTTTCCCAACAAAACCAATCCATTGAATCATGCTTAATCACCTGGTTCATTCCATATTTTTGTTGGCTAAATCTCCATGGTTGGTTAAAAACCACAGTTCTGTTGGTAAAAGCTACCATCCTACATCAAATTGGTTTATAAACCCCATTAACTATAGTTATAAGTACCATAAACCATAGTTATGGGAGTTATGTTCACCAACTGAACGCTATCCAACGGGGGCACCACCTTGATACCATCCTACAGGTTACAGCTACGGCACCTACGTGGGTGGCGTCTACGCCTCGGTCTTCTCGGAGACCTCCGGCAGAATCGTCCTGGACGGCGACATGGAGGCCTCGCCGCGGAAGGACGCGCAGGCGGAAGGGGATGCCATCGCCAACGAGCCGCGGCGTTCAACCCGTAACGGGGTTAGGAAAACGGGCCGGGGATGGGATGAAAACCGGGGAAAATGCCATGAAAAATATGGGAAATACCATGAACATGGTTTTTTATAGTGAGTTTTCCCATTAGCATGGTGATTTTCCATAGTTTTTGGTAAACCTTTACCAGAGGGTACCATGAGAAATATGGGAACCATGGGTTTAACATGGGATTTGGATTGATTTAAACATGAATGTGTAAGGGATATAAATTTGATGGATACTGTGGGGATGTCAATGGATTGGGACATGCTTAACCAGAAATTGGCTGGTAGTTGCCACCAAGGAAACTGGGGGTTTCCTGTACATTTTCCCTCAATCCAATGAATATGGGATTTCAGTAGCTAAAACCCAACAAAAAATGCGGCAATAAACATTGTGATTTTAGCATATTTTAGCACTAAAAATATGGGACAACAATTGATAAATAGGATTTTAAATGAGCAAAACATGACAACACGCACAAATTGGTGGTTCAACCAATAAAACATTGGGTTGGACCATCAAACAGTTGGTTATTTGAGCAAATTTCAACAAACATTATACCATTTTATGTGATACTGTATGTCAATGTATGTTCAATAAAACGGTGATGCACCATCGGATTTTGGAGTTGATGCACTGGGTTTGGTACCTCAAAATGCCGGATTGATTCAACCAAGAAAACATATGATTTTGGTTGGGAAGATGGTGATAAAACTGACAGTACAGATTGAGGTTCAAGGTTGAGTCATTGGGATTTAAGTTAACCATCAGACACTTAACCTCAGGACCAGGGGTCTGGGCATTACTTTCTGAGGAAAGTGGTCTGGTTGGGATGTTGTGTGTTTCAAAAACAGCACAAAAGATGAGATTGAACTTTCCATAAGCTGGAGCTATAGATTTGGGGGTAGCACATTCATAAAAGCTAAATAAATTTACTAGTACCAACAATGTGTTTTTTTCCATCATTGCTTGTAGTTTTTGTCAACCTGCCCAAACTCACAGTAGACAGAAGCCAAAAACACACGACTAGTCAGCATTCCCTTGATGTAGAGGCGTGTTGTTTGGGTGCAAGTTGCGTACCACATCAATACCACATGATTTTGAGTTGATGGCATGACGTAGTCAGAAATATTGGTTGAAAAAACCATGGCATGCCAACTATCGCGTGAACTACACCGGCTTCAAGGAAATGAACATTTCCAGATCTCGCTGCCACATTTGCAAAGGACAAGTTCGTGGCATTTTTGCTCAACACCTGCAAAGATGCGCCAGATTGCAGCTCATCAAGACAAGAGCGCGGGTATGTGCCAAAATCAATACAGAAATGTGGCAATTTTAGCATCCCAATGAGGACCAGGATTTCCCAGCTTTAACTAGTCAATATATAGTCATGTCTGGTCATGATGGCCGACACGTTTTGATTTACCACTATACACAGCACACCAAGACACGGGAATGGTTTTTTGCTTCATGTTGTTCTTCTTTGCATTGTTGGGAACTCGTAGGTTGCCAGAATTTGATGAACCAGTATGAACCGTTCGGAGCATGGATCAGAGTCCTAACATAAATATCATGACTTTCAAATCCAGAAGGAACAACTTCTACATCGATGTACATCGAGTGTGGGATTCACCCAATGCCATAGTCACCATCCCATGAACCAAAAATGGGCCTATTGGGATGGCTACGGCTATCCAGCTGCTCGGTGGTTGCTGCAAATTATTTAAGTGTTGCGCCTGTCTCGTTCAAAGCAAAAACCAAGATTCACTATGCAGGGTTTCTATTACCCTCTGGTAAACTAACATAGCTTTTGAAAATGGCCATTTATAGTGGATTTTCCCATTAAAAATTGTGATTTTCCATAGTTTGGGTTAAATTACCAGAGGGTACCATGTTCATACATGTTTATTTCCCATTTAAGAAACCACAGCTGCGCCGCCACAGAGTCTACGTAGCTACACCGCGAAAGTCAGAGATCCTGAGGTCCTTTGGCCAAGCCTGAAGAGAACTATGACAAGATTATTGAGAGCGCCCGAAAGGGTCAGTTGACTGCTCCCACAGATTCTTGTTGAAACGATTGAAATGTGTTTTTGAGGCCAGGACACTCACTGATTTGGCTTTGGAAGCATGCCAAGTCCGTTTTGATGAGTTTTGTGTATGGGGAACATTAAATGAAGTTAAGGCTACCCGATTCTTGAAGAAACCCATTTTGGAGATTTTTGGAGTACACGAAGGAGACAAACCCTAAAAGTTGTCACACCAATACCGGAGGCTGTTGGTTTACTTTTGGGAGTGTTTGCAAGTAGGCCCCAAATCATTTAAATCATCCATTTTCATGGGATTCTCATAGGATATTTCTATGATAATGAAACCATCCAGCTATTGTCAATTGGGGTATCCCCATGACTTCGGAAACCCATCATTTTCGCTATGTTTTTCAGAACTGAATCACCAGTTGCGACGACTTTTCCTAAGGAATCGAAGAAAGACTTCCCCTTATCCGTGGGGATGCTGATGGCGTACCTCCAAGCGGAATCCTTGTCCAACTCGGGTCGCTATTTTGCCACGTGGCCAGAGACCAGAACATGGTCATATGAGTCATATGAAACATGGGTCATATATGGGTCCAAAACAAATGGTTGACACTGTCGTTTTCTCTGCTTTCCTCTTACTTTTTCCAAAGGAAATGGTTGATAGCTATCAGAATGAAGTCTGGATAAGGTACCCTTGGAAAAGAAACAAGGTGTGCTGGAAAGTCCCTGATTTGAAGATGGCGTTCCTACACAAAGTATCCTAGTATGATTCAGTTTATCCTTTATTCTATGATCGTAGTCAATATCCCATTGTCATTTTGATGATCTTTGAATCATGATGCCTGCTTGAGCAACCATTGAGCGATATTAGTTGATCACTAGTGATATAAATTCTATATCCATTTCTATTCTATGTATGTATATATATATACCCCCTGGTAAATTAATAGTTGGACCCTGAAAATCACCTTTCATGGAAACTAGTCTTCCAACCCCGATGACTGCCAATGACTGCCAGGGTCTATGTTAATTTACTGGAGGATAATAGAAACTTAGGAACCACCAAGCAACTGGAGGGTATATGTCTATATTCCATTGCTATGGTTCATTTCTGTCTCATGACCTGAGTTGTTCCTGTGTTCCCTGCGTTTCACTGACTGCGCTTGGTGCAGCTCCGGTCCCGAAGAGCCCACAAGTTTGGTCACTTAAAACCCATATGTATTGATAAATATGTATATATAGTATATATATATAGAAACCATTAGAAACCCATATGTATATATATATATATATGTATACATATAATTATATATATATGTATGTATGTATATATATATATTTACTTGCATATATAATTATATACTTATATACATATATAATTAGATATATATATATAATTATATAATTATATATTTATATACATATGTACTCCCAGGGATGTCCAATGTCCCCATGCCATTCCTATTGTATGTTTTAAAAATGGCAACCAATATGTAGAAAGTACAAGCCGATCCTGGAAGTTGTCCAAAAACAGTTAGACTTTTTCTGGATCGCTCAGATGTTTCATTGTTTTCTTTTGTTTTGGTGTTTGCACAAAGGGTTAAACCAACACCATAAACAACCACTGCTCTGGTTGACTGATCCAAAAGTTGATTTTAACATGTTCATCTCCTCAACTAACAGTTTAACTTTATAAGATTCTTACTGCTACAGTCTGAGACCATCAAAACTTATTATTTTTTCATGTTTTTTCATTTTCATTTTCATTTCCATTTTCATTTTCATTTTCATTATCATTTTCATTATCGTTTTTGTTCATTTTATCTTCATTTTTTTTCATTTTTGTTCATCACCTTTTGCCATCAAACTTCATTTTTTTTCCATTTGCAACTTCATTTTTGTTTCATTTGCAACTTCATTTTTTTTTCATGTTCCTTTGTTTTTGATGGTTTTTCATGGCTTTCCTGGATTTCAGGTGCCACGGGAAAGGAAAATGAAAAAAAAAAGATAAACAAATGAAAAAAAATAAAAAATAAAAAAAAATCCTCGAGTTTTTGAAGATTTCCTGGTTCTGAGTGAGAATCTGCAACTTTGAGTCCAAATTTTCATTGTTTTTTCATTTGCAACTTCATTGTTTTTTCATTTTCCTTTCTTTTTGATGGTTTTCCATTGTTTTTCATTGTTTTTCATGGCTTTCCTGGATTTCAGGTGCCACGGGCAAGGAAAATGAAAAAAACATGATAAAAACATGATAAAAAAATGAAAAAAAATAAAAAAAATGAAAAAAATGAAAAAAAATGAAAATTTCCTCGAGTTTTTGAAGATTTCCTGGTTCGGAGTGAGAATCTACAACTTTGAGTCCAAATTTTCATTTTTTTTTTCATTTGCAACTTCATTTTTTTTTCATTTTCCTTTGTTTTTGATGGTTTTCCATTGTTTTTCATTGTTTTTCATGGTTTTCCTGGATTTCAGGTGCCACGGGAAAGGAAAATGAAAAAAAAAATGATAAAAAGATGAAGTTTAAAATGAAAAAAACATGAAGTTTGAAATGAAAAAAATGATGTTTGAAATGAAAAAAAAATGAAGTTTGGAGAAACAAAAAACGAAAAATAAATGAAAAAAAATGAAAAAATGAAAAATAAATGAAAACAAAAAAATGATTGAAAAACAAAATGAAAAAAAATGAAGTTACAAATGAAAACCCAAATGAAAAATAAATGAAAAAAAATAATTTTAAACATTTCCAATCTGTGGCTCGATGCGAATCATATAAGCTTAACTGCGAATTACCATTCGTTAGAAAACAGTAGTCTTCCAACCTGCAACCCCAAGACTGTCAGGGTATATGTCAACATATGTCGACAAAGTCCGAGGTTCATCCCCTTCGTCATCCATCTTCATTTTTGGAACACATAACTATTGATATTATTAGTGTTACGATTGCAAACTATATAGGTTTTGCCTGGATTTTATTGTTGGTGTTCGATGGGTTATCATAAAATCTATAAAATTATATGGATATATCAAGTCTGATTCAGCGTCGTTTATCTTTTTTTTGATATATTTTGACCATCCTCCGTCCTCATCCTGTCATCAGCTGCGATCAGATTTCTCCTAACTCGCAGTTTGTTCAGTTTGCTCCAGGCGCGGGCGCTACAAACCCTGGCACAATTGGCTTCGAGCAAAGAAGAGGAACGAAGAGATGCGGTGGCTTTCATTCTGGAGACCTGGCCTGGGTATTGGAACAGGTTGATCATTGGGAATCTGGACAGGCTACTGTATTTATTTCCCCCAAAATGGGGAGAGTGTTCTCTGAGCGTCAACTGATGTTGGGATGAATTGGAGGTAGCTCTTTTTTTAGGAAACCATCATTTCATGGTTTGAAACCAGAATGGAAAACTGCTTGGATGGATCAGGGTCTTGTATGCCAACTCAATTTTTGGCGTGGGCTGAGCGTTGTTTGATGCCCCCACAAGAAGATGATAAGATGTAACAAGTTTTTCAGACAAGGAAAGTATGTAGACTAATTAAGTGCACACAGATATATAGAAATGTCTGAAATGGAAGTGGTTGGGTGGAAAAACGACTTGAAAGTCTTCAACCATGTTTTCAGACTGCCTAAAAACCTGGAGGCGTAGACATTGGCAACAAAAGGCAGGATTGTGTTTTGATTTGGAAGCCGACATGACCTTCCAACAACCCAACAACCAGATACTCAGTGCTAGGATGTTGCTCTGCATTCCTTGATTGAAGAAACCAGTTCACAAGTTGGGTGCAAAACCACATTGCAAACCAGTTTTTTTCAGATCTATTAAACAATATTAGTCAGTCCATTAGTCAATATTTTCGTCAAGATATGTCAAGATAATATTAGTCATGTTGAATTGGGTTTTCATAGAATTGGATTATGGGAAAATTTTAACCGGAAAGCCCTATATTTGATGGTAAAACCCATGGGTTTTCCGGTTAAGATTTTCCCAAGAAAACCAATCCAGTGAGGTTTCCTTCCGCAATAAACAACGGAACATCATATTACCGCCCCTGCAAAAAGATGACGATCTCCCTGAGGACGGCTTTTGCTACGTGAAAGGCGTGAGCACGTGGTCCAGATACGACATTTGTGTTGGCCCAGGCAACGGGGCAACGGAGGAACTGCGTGTCGGATGGCGGGAACCGCGAAACTCCTGTTGGTTGATGACTTTTTGATCCTTTGGTGTCATCAAACGTGGCAAAATGGGAAATCACCAACTCATTTGCAGTTTTATTACTGGGAAACCTGGGAAACTTATCTATAATTATAGTAGTGGATGCCTTGTAAGAAGATTTTAATCTGCCACCTTAAAATCAGGGTCAACCAGTCATGGTTGTTCCAAAATTTGTCGACCCAGGGCAAAAACTGCGTTTTTTTTTATGGGAGAACCTGACTGATCATGCAAAAGTTGTCATTTTCAATACGGAGTCCTCTGGTTTTCGGGCCCGCCCATTTTAGGAAATCCCCCCAAATATTCCCAAATGATGGTGGTTTGTGAAGTATGCCCCAAATCCTCCGAGGTTCAGACTTCTTTTTCTCATCGGATGGTGGGTGAACATCATAAGCACACCAACCATGGCGAACTTGTCTCTTTCATATCTCTTCAGCTTCGAGTTTAGATCATGGGTTTTTGACAGGTGGAGAAAGCCAAATCTGGCTCATCATTTTCGGGATCCCCCCCAATTTTTGGGACAACCCCTTCGATATAGTGAAGTATTTTTGCTCATATATATCCCATCACATAACATTCTATTCCCATCATAGTAAATATGTGGTTACTTTGATACCATGGTTTGTTGTTGGTTGAATCCACCATTCTTGAAGGACCCCATTTCATTTCTCTCTTATCCCAGGAAAATATGTAAATATCCCACGTCTATTATTTGAGTATAACATAAAAATCTCTCATAATTCATCCAGTTCTGCCCAAAAATGTTCAACTTTTCAGTGTCCCTATAATAATCATTGTAAGTTTAGAGATTTGTTATCCCATGAGCATTCTACAAGTTCTCGCCGAGGCCACACCAACGAGAACGAACCTGCCGCCGTGGGCACCAGCTTCGCTGATCCCTACCTGGAACTGTGTGCTGTGTGGGGCCTGGACCTTGCTGGCTACTTCGAAGCTGGGAATGATGTTGGGGTGCCCCAATAGCTGGTTGACCAATGGACAAGCCGAAAGTTTTAAATGCCATGGATTTTGTTAGGGTACCACCATTTTTGGAAACCTCCACATGTACTTTGTTTTTTAAACATGTGTATACTATGTGTATATACGTATATATATATATAATTATATATATAATATAAGATAGAGATTTATTTAGATATTATACATATATTATAAGATATGTTCTATCTAGAACACGAATTGGATTTGTCATGTATCTGGATTAGGTCTGCATATACAACTGGTCATACGTATATATATATATATATATATGTACAATTATAATTATATCATATACATATATTTATATGTTATATATATATATGATTATATATATGTATATATATATATATGAATATTTAATAATATTTGCATAAACACAGTAATATTCTCATGAACACTGGGGGATCACTGAGTCAAACTGAGTCCATGGCTGGAGACATTGCTATGAAATCCCTGGAGGGGGGCATGTTATATAAATGTATTGTCCTGATATACAGAGTCTGTATTAAGATAAACAGATTCCAGCCCTATCTGGGGCTTTTCCATTTGGGAACTGGGCCCTGGACTTGTGAATCGAAGCACATGTGTTGCAGGCACTCGCTCTCTGTTTTTTTTGTCGCCGCTTGTTCCCCGCAGCAGCTTCTTGTTCACACACAAATTACATATAGCCATAAGATTAGGATGCACAGGTGGCATTGCATCATGGCCTCGTTTCAAAATCTCAAAGAATTACAAAGGCCATCAACGGATCTCAAATCATATCCGAGATCTAAAGAAACTTTCGGGCACAAGCTTCGTTCTCAAGTCCATGGTCCAAGATGAACCTTTGTTATGCCAGGCACTCTCAAGTGGAACATCTAAAGTTGAGTGTAGCTGTCAAAAAACGGATTCCAGCTAGTTCCAGTCTGATGTAAACCCTCGCATTAAATTTTGCCAAGTAGCTTCTTCCTGACAGCCAACGCGTGCTGACGCGCCGTCAAGCCATCCGTGTTTTTCCCATACTTCCAAGCGGTGGAGTAGACCTCGGGATCAAACAGGCAATGAGTCAAAATTGTGTATGGAACGTTCCGCGCTGTTCCGGACGTATGGAACGAAGGGGTTTCGTAACTGATCTTGACTTTGAGAATGTGATGAAATAGAAGCTGTACATAAATATAAATATATATGTATTCTGTATATATGTATAATATATGTAAATAATATACATCTCAAGGATATGCACGTTGAAGCTACTACCGCTGGCTGCCGCTCATTTTCACTTCTCATCTGCGCGGCATCCTTGTTGTACACCTGTTCAACGCAGGTTTGCCTTGCATGGCTAGTGCTCGTGCACTAGATAGGACATAACCGGTAGCCAGCCTCACCCACTGGCTACTATGTGAAGCTGTCCACTCAGCTTCAGACCTGTCACGCAGGTCCCACCTCCTACTCTTAAAACTCAGAGGTCCCGGTCCCTATGGGGTAGATTGTGTCCCCGCGTAGCAAGACTCTAGGCTCCCAAAACCAACGCGCAAAGGATGGCTTAGGAGCAGTCTATGTGAGAACCTGCCATTTGTTCACCCGGAAGTGGGTCAGGGATGGTACATGGGTGGTCCGGGCCTGGAACGGGTATGGAACGGTATGGAACGGGGTCTGGCACGAAACGGGGCCCACTCCAGCACAGCTCTGCCACCATGCAGCACATCTTTATCAAAATTTGCAGTTTGGAGCGAGAGTAGCGCAGCAAGCAATTCTTAGGCTGCCAGCTGTGCCACAGCCGGCAGCAACTGTAAGTGGTGCAGGCGCAAACCTGCCACAGGTTGAGAGGGAGGGAGGGTTACAAGCAATCCATTCTTAGATTGCCAGCTGACAACAGCCAAGCACATCCCCACCATCACACAACAAAGGCCGCAGGCACAGACTTGCCAACACAATTACAGGGCTTGGGCATAGTAAACGTATTCTTGCATGTAAACATTCATGTATGTATGTGCGCTCAAGTATGCGCGTACAAATGTAAAATCAGACTGCACAATATTCAGATAGATAGATAGATAGATAGATAGATATTTAATAAATATATATAAATACATACATACATACATACATACATATATATATATATATCATAACGTATGAATCAGAGGTATGGAACAGAGGTATGGAACGGATCCTTCAAGGAGGTATGGAACGGGGTATGGAACGGGGGTATGGAACGGGTGTGGTCCCGGAGCTTGTTCCGGACCTCCTATTTTGACTTGCACCCATCAAAACAAATCAAAAAGGGGTCAAGAAAACCTAAAGGCTCAAAGGAATTCGCTTTAGGAAAGGGAAGTAGTGAGCAATCACGATGCAAGCGAGATGCTGAGTGCAGTTTCTTTTCCAACACGTTCTCATCCTTCTTCGCCTTCTTCGCCTTGTTCTTGGGTTTCGGCTGGTTCACCTTCTTGTTCTTCTTCGCATGGCTCTTCTCCGCTCGAGACTTTGGCGCAGTGGCAGGTGCAGCCCGATGCTTGGGCGTAGTGGCAGGTGCAGCTCGCCGAGACTTGGAAGATGACTTGGAAGAGGAAGCAGGCCTGCCACGAGGCTTCGCGGCAGGCTTCACGGCAGGCTTCTTCGCTGGCTTCTTGGCAGTTTTTTTGGCAACAGGGCGCAGCCCCATGTCAAATCGATCCAGTGCCCTGAATCCGGCATTGATACGATCTGACAGGTCTCCGTCAGAATCAGCCATCATCTGAGCATCGGCCTCGGCCATGCGATCATCCACAAGGCACTCCATGTACTCCTCTGAGTTGAGCTCCAAGTTACGGACTGGAGAAGCTGGAGAAAGACCGGTTTTCGAATCACCATCATCTCCACCATGGTCATCAACTTCCGCCCCCGGCTCTCGAGATTCTTCTTCCAAGTCGGAACAAGCCTCAAGCAGGTTCTGCAGCCTTTCCTCCTCATCATTCTCCACTTCGGCCAGCATAGTGTCTAAGATCTCATCGGAACACTCCTCTGGATAAGTCAGAGGTTTTCGAGAGAAGGACAAGTTTGCAATCTCAATCAAGCAAGCGTCAATGCCTGCAATAGTTGCTTGACACAGCTCTCTGTCAACCATCGACAGGCCAAGGTAGGGTGCAGGCAAGTCCTGATGCATGCCCACTGATGGTAGAGAGCTGAACTCCCTGAGTTAAGGCTCTTCCCCCTTAGTAATGAGAGATGATGTAAGAATATGTTGCTCATATAGAACTCTTTGGGAGCTGGTTCATCTTGTTCTTTTTCTGAGACCATGGTGTAAATAGACTCTTACTTTTTCACATCGCCCAGAAACCGTGGCAGCTACTGCACGACCATCAGCCATATCAGCAACATCCTTTGGTGATTCTGGGTCGATGAGTGTGTCCTCGGTTATGATTTCTGACCCATGGTTGGACTGCTTGGTCAAATGTAAATGCTGGAAAGCCTAGAGAGCAATTAGCCAAAAACAAGTAGTGGGCAATCGAAATGATCAGGGTCGATATGCAATCTTCAAACTAAAGTCATGGACAGCGTCTGCCACTGCCGGATCCATGTGCGCACCAAAGCTGTCTCCATCACTCACAAGGCCAGGAGCCTGAGGGCAGTTTGCAGTCAGGACAGAAAAATAAAACCCAGGGCTGAATGAATGTTTTGTCAAAGGGCATCTTGGTAGGAATCCTCCAATCCCAATTGGTTGTCTGGGTGGTAGCTTGCAGGAGGGCTGGATTCCACAGTCCTTGGAAGAGGGCATGTGTGCAGATCGATATTTCATGATAAGTAACCAATATTTCATGATATATAAGTAGACCGATAAGTAGGAGCAACACCCTAAGGGCAGAACTCATTGTAGAAGTCCTTCTTCTCGATGGCATACTCGAAGGGCTTTGGAGATTCATGGCCCTCTTCATCCTGCACTATTGTTGACTTTGTGCCTATAGAGACATCTTGCATATGATGATCAAACAGATTGGAAATACCCAAATCACCCATTGTCAACGTCACTATAGTTGAAAAAATGATGCAACATAATGTGGGATAATGTGAGTTGCCACATGTCCCTACGCAATGCACAAATCTTTAGTCCTGATGATCATCACGTTTCTTGCCCCTGGACGCAGGCTTCTTGGTGGCTCGGCTTCCTTTGCTTGCAGGCCTCTTTCGGGGGGCCTTGGCGCCTGCTTCAGTATTCTCTTCACATTCATCGGAATCTAGCAAATCATCTTCATTGTCATCGTCATCATCATGAT
This sequence comes from Cladocopium goreaui, assembly GCA_947184155.2. Taxonomy (NCBI): domain Eukaryota; class Dinophyceae; order Suessiales; family Symbiodiniaceae; genus Cladocopium; species Cladocopium goreaui. The sequence goes on along the minus strand of CAMXCT020000336.1, from coordinate 379,334 downwards.
CCTGGATTGGGTCATGATCAGCATCTTTGGGTTGTTCAGCTTTCTTGGATTTCTTCTTGGGTTTGGTGTCCAAAGTTTTCGCATTCTTCTTGGGTTTCTTTGACCCGTCTCCATGACCTGGAGCATCTCCAGATGAATCGTCAGATGCAACGCGGCCAGGGAGAGCATGATGCATGTCCGGCCCTGCCAGGGCTAGAGTGACGACCCCTTAGTTATTATTTGGAAATGGTCCCAATCCAAGATCTCATTGTCGGCTGAACAATGATTTGTCATGTCATACAATGGACGGCCCCCAAAAGAAAACCGGCCTGTGGAACCACTGCTTCCTCCCGTAGGTGCTGCACTCTGGGTAGCTGCTGCAGAGGTAGGTGGTCTTGGTGTGGTTCGGGCAGGCGGCGTCTCCAGTGCATTGGACGAAAGAAGTCGCTGTAGGTTGAAAGCCTCAGCATTTTTTCTGATCTAAGGGTTATCACTAACTGGTTCACTGGAAGGTGTCGGGCTTCCAAAAATACACACTACATGTAGGATACAGCCATCTATAGAAATTACCTATGAATAGAAGTTGGTCTAAGCTTGCTTGACATAAAAGTCCAGGTGCTGATCAATGCAGATATGTGCCGTATGTGAGATGTAGAATTTGGAGGTTGTACTATATATGTTCTTTTTTGACACGAAGAACAATCGTTAGCTATTTGCCGAATGTTTTTTATTCTAGAGTTTGTGGTATGCGCAATATAATGGGTAAATATGAAGTACAAATAAATGTAGGTGGCATATAACCACTATTGTTATGTTGTTTGATCATCATGCATCCAAGTGGCTGGTGGCCGGAACGCAGCTGTCACTGTAACTTCCGTCACAGAATCGTCATCACTGTGATTTGCCATTTTGTTCTACCAGGCTGCCAGTACCTACCTATCTACCTGTTGCTCTAAGAAGAGATGGTTGCAACGACATAGAAAACCAACATGTGCTTACCAATACTGATTGCAAGATGTTGCAATGAAAAGCAATGGATAAACAACGGCCGTACTACTCTTTTTTGGCCCATTTTGGTGGTCTATTCGGCCAAACGGTGATGAAGAAAATACCATGTCCTGAGAGTCCCAAGCAAGATTGGACGGACTCTCAAATGTGCATTGACACCCGGAAAACCCAAAAGCACTCAGTGTAAGAGTGCGCTGCGCCGCATGAAGTTCCTACACCTGGAAGCACTTGGATAATCTTTGATTTTGTTCCACTGGGTGATTTTGATTTTGTTGGCGACCCCGGCAAAACAAACCATGAAGGGTTGCAAGAATATCAGGGGTGAAAAAGCTTCGCAGGCAGTAGGTAGCAAATCATTTGTCGCTGCTACTCTCAGAAAAGTTTCGCTCACACCAGACAGACTGTCTCATTGTTCACTTCTAGCTGATGCCGTAAGCACATCACTGGCCTGATAGGCATAATCGTCTTTGCCCCCTTTGCATTGGAAGCAGAGACGTCCAACCTTAGATTACACTTAACGACAGTTAAGCTAGCGACGTCTTAGTTCCAAAGTAAAAGATCGAAACGGGTCGCAGCACAAATCCCATGTTATGAAGAGCGACCTGCATCGCCATGCAAGGCAAAGATTCTCTGCGTCCTTGAGAGCCGGGATCGATAGGAAGGCTCCAAAGTTTCGGGCGGTGGGAGCCGATTGCTTGTTCTTCTTCTTCTCCTTTTTGGTCATGGACTGGTCATCTGGCAATTGGTCCAGCACGAACACCAAAGCCTTCACGGATTTGAAGTTGCCCTCGGAATCATGCTCATGGTGGCTCAGCTCCAGTTTGACCTGGCCATTCTTCAATGCATGTTCATTCAACCCCCCCAGAGTCAGAGTATCAGAGTCAGATCTGAAGCAATGGGTCAATAACTATATATAATTGATATCCAGATGCATATAAACATGTTTGTTGTTCTCCCAAGCCTCCCCAAGATCCTGAAGGTCGTTGAAGATGCTTTGGAGAGTAACGGCGACGTCGCAATTCTCCAAGGCTTGCAAATGGGTGGGCAGCGACTTCTTCTCCAAGATGATGTAGTCGGCGCCAGAGATATTGAATGCAAACCAGCGCCCGTCCGCCTGCTGGGACACTTCCTCCGCTTCCTGAATGACCCAGCAGTAGCCAAGTAGAATAAATCCACAGGGGCTCAATACCTTTAAGTTTCGATGGGTATTCACTGGGATTCAAGAAAAACATACCCAATGATTGCCACGAGTCTGCACCATCCCTCCACTCTCCAGCCCCGAAGCTAAACCTAAGCAGGATTAACTATGAGACATTCTGGGTAAAAGAACTTTTGCAGAAACATTATTATTGTATTTTTTGCACTGTGATGGTCACAATTTCCCGTTTCCACTCGCATGGAAATATGGCCGGGAAGCATCTCTCGCAAAGCAAAAAACTGATTACGGTTCCTGCTGGACATGTAGACCTTGTCATCGCCAGCGATCAAGTCACATGTGTTGTTCAGCTGCAAGACTTTCCTGGGCCAAAACTTGATGGTTGTGGGTATCCAGCAGCATTATTTCAAAAATAAAAACCAACTAGCTTCCTGGGGTGGATGGTGCTACCAATGGAAACACATGAAGAACCCCTGAAATCAAATAAAGCTCGATTGGGACAACTTTGTGATATCCTCGCTCTTGCATGCTTCCAGTTTGATTCGCTTGGCAGGCCTCTCAGCGACATCACCATCGCCAGCTGATCCATTCCTGCAGGGTTCCAAGCGGGGAGATGCGAGGGGAAGGAAATTTTCATTTTCTAGCAGTTTTTGAATTCCAACCAGCTTGATTCAATTGGAAAATGCAAATTCATGATATTTCCTTTTGGGGCCAAGCTCCCGCCAGTCAGAAGCATCCAAAACAAAATCACCGGAAGGGTTATAGTCATCGTTGTGGTTCTGAATCACCTGCTTGGCCCGATCCACGAAATTCGGGTCATCAAGCCACTTGCGACAAAAGCTCTCCGAAAGCACCAGCTGATCGTGGCGCTGACAACTGACTCGATAGCTCTTGCTCCCTTCCATGGTGGTACCGTTCTTGAGTGCAGTGAGCAGAGGGTCAAAGGAAGGAAAGTTGGGCAAATGAAGATCACCTTGCCTCGCACTTTCGTACACTTTGTTTGAAATTCGGTTCACCAAGTCTTGTCCCAAGCCATCAAAGCACAACGTGGCGCAGAGACAATCACGACCTTCCTTTGACTCCTCAATGATGTTTGGATTGAATGCTTCTCCCCGCATTCAGGACATAGATTTAAAACAAAACCTCGAATATTGGACCCAACCCTACATATAACCCCACCAGAAACAAATGCTCAGAAATTGTTAAGTTCAGATTACTTGGGATTTGGGACTATTGAGGTTTACCCAGTGTTTTCGAAACCTAGTAGGCAACAAAAATGCGCTAAATGGAACTGAATCTCCTGAATGCTTGCCAGGGCTGGAAAGCCATCGTACCCAAACATATCCACCAGCAGCGTTGTCTTCGATGAGCGGATGTTGAAGCTATCCAGTGTTTTCTGCACGAAACTCACGCCAGCCGCCACCTCACTCCCAGAAAAGCGGCAAGGAAAAAATCCAAGTCTAAGTGTAAATAAGTTCCAAAAACGGTGACATGTCCCATCTCGAGCTTAACATGTGGGTACCCCAAACTCAATTGAACACAGTGGTTTATGAAAAGTTGCTATTGGCCTCTGGAAACTTGCTTGGCCTCTTGGACGTCTGTAAATGCCCTACCCAGGTGCGGCATTGCATGTGCACGACCTGGAGAAGCCTTGCAGGCGGGAGCAACAAAAATACCCGGGGGAATGGGGCGTTTGCTGTCCAAGCAGGAAACCAAAAGGGATATCAACAAAAAAGGTGCCCCAAACAGCAAACAGTCAGAAACCAGGGGTGAACCGGGCATCAAAATAGTCGAGTGGCTTGATCGGGCTTGTACATGTCCGCACGGTGACACATGTCCACATCAAGCACCGTCCCAGTCTTCCACCCTTTCGTGTTGTGGAAAAAGTTTCTGGAGTCCTTCGCAGTAATAGCCAAACCAGTCACTACGCCATCTCTTTTTCCAAACACGGTTGCCTTCAGAGTTGCTTCCCAAAAAGCGGTTCCCAAATTTTTTGAGTTTGCAGAAAAACGGTATGATATTACTATTCCCAAAGATCTTTGAATGGAAAGTGAGGAAATGCTTTCTTGGAACATATCACAGATACCGACAAAACCAAGTCCCCATTTGGTTTACCCAAAGCTGCTTAGACTTCTCCATTTTCCCCAAAAAAGGTTTTCAAACCACTAAGGGGCATGGAAGCACCATGAGCTTCAGCCAAAACTTGATCCAGATAAGTGCCAAGGAACAGGATTGAACACCCAAGTCAAGCTACGCACTCGTAGGTTGCGATCCTTCACAGACAGCTCCGTCCTCGCATGAGGAACAGGTTTTGGGGGGTTAAAGAAATTACCAACCCCAAAGAAAAACCCTTGCTGCCCAAAAGCATTCATCAAAAACGTACTAATTGTTGCCAACGATTTTCTCCAAATTGTAACGGATGTCCCGCACTTGAACCTCCTCAGCATCTGCAAGTCTTTTGGGGCCACCCTCGTCATCATCTTCATCATCCATTTTCACGTCAGGCTCATCCTTCAGATTCTCGGTTTCCTCAAGCTTCGCGGATTTCCTGCGATGCGCAGGCAAGCAATGATGAAACCAGCATTTGTGTCCCTGAGTATTGGTGGGAAGGTGCAAAGAATTCAATATTGGAACATATTGGAACCATGACATGGGACTGGACTACACCACTTTAAGATTTTGAAGCCGAGTCCAAATGTTTTTTACCTACAAATATCTGATGTTTGATTTTGGGAAGTCATGGGCATCCAACAGTCCTTTCTTGGCCTGCACGGTTGGGATGCACCAGCAAGCAAATCCCGTTCGTAGGGAAGTCCGACAAGGTGTTTGCAATGTAGGAGACCATAAACCCTTTGTAAGCGGCGCTCATAATGCCAGTCGTTGGACATGACATTAGCAGAACCACACAGTGATCGTCAGCCCCACCATTGCTCACCTAGTTGTTGGCCCAAAGCAAGTAATGTTATCATCTTTGTTGGATATGGTTGATGACCCAAAAGCAAGTAATGTTATCATCTTTGTTGGGTATCTGACATGAGAAACCCGAATTTATTTCCAACACATCTAGAATCTAAATTTCCAAGCCCCCAACCTCACTTGCAGCCTCTCGCAGCCACTGTCTGCTGGCAGGCATCAGCGTGGCTTCTCCATCCAAAACCCGGCCACTGAACACCTTGACGTGGCTTTCCATGTAGGCCCCGACGCTGTCCCACGCACGTGCATGGCAGTCCTGGAGGGAAAATTGGATTGACTTTGGAAAGAAACAGAAAACACATTATATTTTTTGTGTGGGATATGTATGACCCAAAGATTTTCTTTAACTTTTGGCTGAGTAAGTATGTAGTGCAAGAAAGAAAGAACTGTAGGAACCTGCGTTATCATGATTGACAAGCTTTCTTCCAAACAGAAAATGATTGATTTTGGATTCTGGATAGTGTATTTTAATGTCATGATATGGTTGCGCATCAGGATTGACACAATTTAAAACAAATTGGACTCTGAATTATTTGGGGGTCTTTTTTTCTCATTTCCCATACCCGTATTTCAGATGCCATATTTCCTAAAATGATGACCTAAGCTTGGCAAGTAAAAACTGTGTTTGGTCAAAGCCGGTTTGCAAGTGCTAAGATCTCAAAATGGGTCCTCCGGTTGCTTGATCAGCTTGTTGCGAGTACGCGTACCCTCTTTTTCCGCCCTAAGAGTTGGCAGATGGAAACCCAAACGCAGCAAGCTTGGATTTTGGGAAATGGACCAGCCACTACTTCAAACATAACACATTATTTACCAGTTCTTTTTTCATGGCAAGAAGTTGATTGACAATTTGGGCTTTGCGGATCAAGTTGGTTGATGACCACTATATAGAGTTAAGGGTCCCAAAGACCAATGAAAACTACCCAAAATAGAACAAGAGTCATCACTTTATCAGCGCAATACTGAGCTTGATCTGCCCGAACTTCTTCACACCATGCCGCAAATGCAGCCTCGAGAGACTTTCGCAAGGCATTCTTCGAGGAGTCCTGATGCTTCTCCACAAAGTCGTTGAGGCTCTTTCCATGTGCCTGCGGGGATGAACCATCATTTGGGCAATAATATAAGGGACTACTCTTGGTCAACGAATTAGTATCGAACCAATAACTAAACAAATAACCTGCCATCATCATGATAAACTATCTAATGCTTATAAGCTTATATATGAAATTTTAACTATTTGCCCGTCTTAGATTTCATGCTTGGTAAATTAAACAAGTTCAGAACATAACTTATTTAGGGATATCCAACCTCAAGGATGAAGCTCAAACGGTTCCAGTCAAACGGCTCCCCAGACTTCATGACTGTCATCAGATCAGCATCGAGATGCCTCGGGTGGATGCTGCAGCTAAGAAAACACACCCATATTATATATATATATTATCCTTACTATATATATAATATATATATATATTCAATATTATATTTATATATATGTATATAATATTACATATTTATTATATATACCATCGAAAAACCAATCACTTTTTGGCAAGGGAAATTAACTTGCCAAAGCGACGGGGTTTCTAGAAACCCAATCACGAAATCCTTGGTTTTGAAGGAGGCAATCATGGGAAAGAGTTGAATCTAATCAGCGCCCCACGATCCCCCCAACCGAGAACCAGGAAATTGCGACGGGGTTTCCAGAAACCCAATCAAAGTTTCAGCTTGAAATTTTGACCCAAATTGTGATTGACTATCCTGGCCAATTTTTTTTGGCAACTTGCGACGGGGTTTCTGAAAACCCAATCACGCCTAGCCAAGAAATTTTGAAAAACCAATCGCACCTAGCCAAGAAATTCCGGAGAATCAATCACATTTTGGGATGTGTAGCCAAGAAAATTTGGCAACCAATCACGTTTTGGGATGTCTAGCCAAAAAAAGTTGGCAACCAATCACGTTTTGGGATGTCTAGCCAAAAAAAATTGGCAACCAAGTTTGGGGATCTCTAGTCTAGCCAAAACACTTACTTGTTTTCCACCAAACACCCCGACCACCACTCACAAATTGCAGGAAGGATACCCTTCCTGAAAGAGCTTGTCGTGTTGCTCCAGGACGGGGCCGGGAAATGTCCCAACCATCTTTTCCCTGACCCACATCCATAGGCAGCAGCAGTCAAACAGCAGCAGTTGCGCTTCGTCTGTCAGCTGATGTTGTTTCTGATCAGGGTGAAACAATGATCAAATCAAGAAGTGCCGATGGATTGAAACTGAACAAATTCAGACATAACCCTGTCCTTTGCTTTCGTGGTGGCTTCCCTGGATGCTTTTCGGGTGAAGTCCTGCATGGATGTTGACATGTTGACATGTTGAAATCTTTCCAACTAAACCATTTATTACTTTACTTCGAGCTATCCCACCATGACATTTATACGTTTTGTTACTGGCAAAGCTTCTGGCATTCTATCTGACATATCTTCTGGTATTTTATCTGGCATATCTTCTGGCATTCTATCTGGCATATCTTCTGGAATTCTACCTGGCATATCTTCTGCAATAGGTTCTGGCATATCTTCTGGCACTCTATCTGGCATATCTTCTGGCATATCTTCTGACATTCTATCTGGCATTCTATCTGGCAAATCTTCTCGCATTCTATCTGGCAAACATTCTGGCACTTTATCTGGCATACCTTCTGGCATTCTATCTGACATTCTATCTGGCATACCTTCTGGCATTCTATCTGGCATATCTTCTGGCATTCTATCTGGCATATCTTCTGGCATTTTATCTGGCATATCTTCTGGCATTCTATCTGGCATATCTTGTGGCATTCTACCTGGCATATCTTCTGGCATATGTTCTGGCATATCTTCTGGCACTCTATCTGGCACTCTATCTGACATTCTATCTGGCATACCTTCTGGCATTCTATCTGGCATATCTTCTGGCATTCTATCTGGCATTCTATCTGGCAAATCTTCTCGCATTTTATCTGGCAAACATTCTGGCACTTTATCTGGCATACCTTCTGGCATTCTATCTGACATTCTATCTGGCATACCTTCTGGCATTCTATCTGGCATATCTTCTGGCATTTTATCGGGTGTATCTTCTGGCATTCTTTCTGACATTCTATCTGGCGTTCTATCTGGCATATCTTCTGGCATTCTATCTGGCCGTGGAGGTCCAGCGGTGCCCACTGAGCTCGGAAGGTCCCAGGTTGAGGTCCAGCGGTGCCCACTGAGCTCTGAAGGTCCCAGGTTGAAGTCCAGCGGTGCCCACTGGGCTCGGAAGCCGGCAGTTGAGGTCCAGCGGTGCCCAATGCGCTCAGAACCTGGCGGTTGTCCAGCGGTGCGCACTGCGCTCAGAACCTGGCGGTTGAGGTCCAGCCGTGCCCACTCAGATCGGAAGCCAGCAGTTGAGGTCCAGCAGTGCCCACTGCGCGCGGAAGTTGGCGAAGAGATTGGCGACGAGTTGGGAAGGCGGAAGTGGACGTGGAAGTGATGCAGACATGGTCGAGGAGAAGCTGGAGGAGGAAGAGGAGGAGGCGGAGGAGGAGGAGGAGAAGGAGGAAGAGGAGAACAGCTCTGATCAAATCTAACAACCCTCACCTGGCAGGTGGGGAACAAATAAAAGCAAACAAACCCTTAAGGGATCCCAAGGCGGATTCTCTTACAATTTGAAATGAGTGTTGTGACTCTGAGGATAAGATGTCCTGAATGACCCTGCCAAAGTAGAGCATGGTACTCTCACCTGTGACAGTCAGCACCTCTCGGAAGAGCTCTTTTCCACGATAGCGCTCATGTTCCTGGCGGCTGACACTGCCAGGAACAAAGAAGTCGTGCTGCAACACTTCGTGAGGCACTCCTGTTCAGGGACGATAGGCTTTTGAATAAAGACACACATTGGGTTTCATTGCGTGCATAGAAAAAATATATCGTGTTGCTGCTTAATTTTGCCTACACATAGGAGATGGGGAAAAATGTGGAAGGAGAACACTGCACAACTTATGAGGTCCTGAATTTTCTGCTTTGTAGTGATCATAGTGCCGATGAAGCAACTTGATGAGATCGGGAGGGCATCTCATCCTGGGCGTTTCAATATTCAAGTCAAATGACTTTGTGACAAAACCAAAGGCCCGTTAGAAAATAAACCTTAAAATGATACAGCTAAATTTGTAACAGGGTCAAATTCAGGACCAAGGCTTTCTTGCATGCGTCCAGCCTGTGTTTTTTCTGTGTCACCATCTTATTGTATTCAGCTACGATCTTGTTCAGTAGATCACGAAGGGGCGCCTGTTTCTGGCGCCGCTGCAAATCCACGGCCTGTGACAATTCAGCAACCAACTCCACAGGGCTTGGGGCCTGTTTCTCTGCCGAGACAAAGCCAGTTTCTGGGTGGACAGAGACAGAGGGAAAATTCCAAAGTGAGCACAAGACCCAAGACACGGAAAAACTTCTGACAACAGAAAAGTAAATTCTTGTAAAACAAACCATCAAGCTTCTCAAGGAATGCAGGAAGAAGTGAGCAGGGTTGCTATAATGTTCATAGGAGCAGCGAATCTGCGCAAAGCTGGCAAGAACCATGGCCAAGTGCTTGTCCTGCAGCTGTTCTGCCCCGAAATCCAGTTCCTTCACCATTGCAACCACGGTCATCATCAAGATAACCTTGGTGTGGCCGTCAGTGCAGCCCACGCTGAACGGACCAATGCCCCGAGTGCTGTCGCGGTGGGGAAACTTGCACTCGATGTTGCCAATGGAGCTCTTGTAGCCATGCTGCAAGAATTCAGGAAAGTGAATCTGCATCTGCGTGTTCGAAGGAAAATCTGCAGGGTCTCAGTGTCATTGAAAAGGTTAAAGCTTCAAAACTGCTCAAACTAACCCCAATCCCATTTGCAAAATAAATTTTCGGAATTTCTCCAAATCCCGCACATCCGTTCTTTCCCTTCTCACTGTAGTCGAACGCTCTTAGGGGCAGCCAAAACTCCTCCATGCTCTCATTGGGCGTCAGGGTCAGGAAGGACCTGTCGAACTTGGCATGCGGGTTGCGTTCGACCAGTTCTTCAATGGCCTGGGCACATGCCATGGCCCTAACCAAGAGGAAATACAAAAAATTGGGTGGCGTTCCCATTCATCAATCCCTGTATCCTCCGCTGACATTTTGAGGCCCAAACTTGCAACATCTTGTCCCTATCGTGAAAAACATCTGCCAAATGCTGTCCAACATTCTTGTTGGCCACAACCTTGGCTAAACATGGTGAACACGCAATAGCACGCATTTGAATCTAAGATGATGCAAACTGCGTCAAGTTGGTGGCACTTAAAGTGAAATTGAGAAACGCTGTCAAAGTAGGCCCGAAGTTGCTCGATGGGGCCAGAGGCTTGGCCTTCTGGCTCAGACTCCATCTTCACAGCCAACTGGTTGAGCCGAAGATTCTAATGACAAACAAACCAAATGGAAAGTGGCATTTGCATCTGCCAGTCTTGGCCACATCAAAACTTGTTGAGATTATTCTGAAGATCATTTTCCCCAAATCGAAGCCTCACACACGAGCTCGGTGAAAAGTGACCTGGAGCTCATATGGCTTCGGAGTCCTTGGCCTTTGGCCTATAACCCCATTTGCCCCAAATCGCGCCGTTGATCCGTGTTGGCACGGCGCAAGAAAGTAAGTGGCGGGACTGTCCCACTGCAGCGCGTATCTGATATCATGGTTTCATAGAATGCCAAGGTTCTTGAAAGACTTGGAAAATCCCTACCAATGGCAACTTTCAACATCCGAAGTTCTTGCCGCCTTTCATCATCAAGGTGGCAGGATTGAAGGGGGCAGGAACGGTCATTGGCACGTCTCAGCATTTCTTTGCTCTGCTGAAGAAAAGACCCGGGCAGAACTAGCAAAGGAGCCTGGCACAAACCATCACTGGCCATTTTCTCCTTGATCATGCAGAACATGTCATCCATAGCATTGTCGGCTCTCAAAGCCCGTGGAACTCGATCACTCATCTCCAGGCTATTCCCTTGGTCGGGGAGACCTGCGAGCGGAAATAAATCTAAATTAGCCAGTCTGGCTTGGGTGGTGAAACAGCCAAAGGGTGAAAGGTCCAGGCAATCAAAAACAGGATCTTAAACCTTGCCTGCTCTTGGCATGAAGGAAAATGATTGCGGCAATGGCGCTTGATCCTCATTGCCAGCCCATTTCCTGGCTCTGAATGCGTTCTTGAAAGTCACGCCAGCAGGGAGGATGGCAACCCAATCCCGTACCTTGGAAGATAGAATGGGTGAGCACACGCTGTCTGCAAGTTCAAGGAAGGTAAACATAGTGAGATGGTGAAAAAAAAAAGTTCCAATTCCAAACTTCAAAACGAATCCTTGTTACAGTGTCCACCAACTCAATGGAAAAGTGAAGCCCTTTCTTTGTCCAAAGGTGACCGATCTTGGATTCAATACGTTTTACCACATCCATGGGTGTCTGCATACACTGGGATTGGCAAGTGCGCAAGGCTACAGCGATAAGGGAAAAGACAGCATCAATGTCTTCGTGGGTGTGGCCGACCTGCAGGTGGTGGCATGAAGCCACCCCCCACAGGCCGGCCTGAGACATGCATGCAAGCATCTTGCATCCATATTGGTTGCGGATCTCCTTGACGGTGTTGTCGCTTTGCAACCATAACCTCAGATATCATCTGCATAGCAGGAACTCAGCAAGTCAGCATGACATACTTTTGAACCAAGAAACTCGTCTGGCCATCGGGCATTCTGAGCTCTGGTTCTGGTATGCACACCTTCCAGTGCTCTCATCACCTGGGAAGCCAGCTAAGTGTATGAACCTGCTGTGAAAGTAGATCAACAAAAACATGCCAAAACCTCGCCCACTGATCCCCAATTTCATTTTTTGGCAAGAGACACATTCCCAGTTCCAATTGCTTCCAGCACTCATCCCTTCACGGGCAGTTAAGAAGAGAAACAGCCCATGACCGTGACAAAGGACAGCAGTGAGCACCAAGTTGGCTCCTTGGATATTCATTAAAATCTAAAAAATCAAGGGAAATCTGACACTCAGAACTCCCACCCCAGTAAAAAGAATGAGTGTCGCTGGACCGTCTCGTACAGTGTACGCTTCGGCGTTCTACCTAGAGGCCACATAGGCAGGGCCAATTTGCTGCGATCGAAACTATCGATGATCAGCGTCAACATGTCCCCTTCATTGGCGCTCCTCTCTCGCGCCGTCCAGTAGACCATGCGGTCCCGGTATTGGTCACTGTAGTGGGTCAAGAGGCGACTGCAAAGATTCGCATGCTCCTGGAAATCCTCAGGGCAAGAGGTGTCAAGTTTTGGTATGCTGTGATGCTCTCCAAGAAGCCTTGGATTTCCTGAACTGCTGGGAGGATGGATGCACTTGAATGTGTATCGGCCATGGTGACCATGATCTAATCAAAAAAATGAGCGACTAAGATCCGATCTTTTGAGGCATGAATCTGTGCTTTTAACTTCTGGCATACGACGCACATTGCGTGCTCACTCCGTCTGCGGAATCGGAGGCAGTTGGACCAACGCTTCCAAGCTCCATAGAATGTCGACTTACAGGCAGCGGTGGATGACCCAGCAGGGGCAATGGATGTCCAACCAACATACATCAAATACAAACATGATACATTCCCGGGAGGGAGTTCCCGAACGGGAAGACGCGAAGGGTCGGAATCTGTGACCTCTAAGGTCGGTCCACTCAATTTTCTGCTGATCAGCTTCTTCAACAGGTCTTGTCTCAACTCTTCATCCTGTCGATCAAACGCGGCGTCGGAAGAAGCTGAAAACCTTAGACTCGTGTCGAGAAAACAAACGCCAGCTGGTGGCTTTGAAGCTACTTCCATACCATAAGATTCATAAGATGCACAGATGAAAAACACCCACAATAGAATTCAGAAAGGCAACCGTGTCGGCATTGACTCTGCAGCTGTGTAGTAGAGGTGCCCCAGGAAGGCGTTCGCTGATGCAGTTTGGGCAGCAGCACGCGTGGTTTCACCTTGGTCTTTGTTGATTTGTTGTCACATTGTGAAACAATATTGGAATCAGCAAGTAACAGCAGCTAGGCTAAACTATTTTGTTTTTTTTTTGTTTTTTTTTCACCCTTTCTGCTGCCAGAAATCCTTGACTGATTGTCCGGTCGTCGATCCCATGAAAAGCTCTTTTGCATCGATCCAGCCGTTGCTTGCCAACCCCTAGATACCGGGTCCATGCCAAACGGCACAGTGGGAATCCTAGGGAGCAAAAGCCAAAGTAGGATCACATGGTATCCATGGAAACAAGGAATCAGTACGACAGCATTTGGGGTCCTTCAATGCTCCACGTCCTTTTGGTAGAACCCTTCTGAGCCTGAAGGCTCCACAGTAGGGCATCCTGACTTTGCTTTGGAAGGCTCCAAAAGCCCTTGCAGGCGTTTTCCAGAACTTTGGCAGGGAGCCAGCATCGGCACTCGCAAGGTGGGTTGTTCAGAACATCGGTAATTCTCTTTCGATCCATTCCATGAGAAGAGAAAACTGGAGCATCGCTATTCTCATTCAAGGTGTGCAAAGAATTGAGAGTAGCAAGCCTCAAGTCGACTAGATTGCCATGTGGACACTCAGACTCAGAGCTGGGATCATCTGAATCGGACGAGCCAGTGGACTCTGATCCTTCCGTCCTAGGTTTTTGAACTGTAACACTCTGTGGTAAAACTGATTGTTGATTCCGCAATCCGGTGAGATATACTCAGCTAAGTTTCTCAGGTTCATCCGAAGTCTCATGGTATCGCCATATGCCCTTCGAAGGCTGCAACAACTGGTCCGCATCATCATCATACCGGTGAAGGACGGGCATGTGCCCACAGCGAACCGGGGAAGAGTCCGGTCTTGAATTGAACAAATGCCAAATGAATGGATTCAAAATTCGGATGGATTCACCTTCAAAACTCTTTTGAAATTCATTTTTCGTGAAACTGAATGGAACTGGATTGATTATGACAGTAAAAAATTGAAATAATACTCATATCCATAGAGATTGGCCAAGTTCTGGTGCTGACACTTGAAAAACTCAAGCTAAGAAAACGCATGCGTTTTCATCCTTTCCCTTGTTTCCAGTGTGGTCTTTCGAGCTGTACACCTATTGGCGCATGTAATTTTTGACAAGGTGTGGATTCACACTTTTCAGTGCCACTGCTATGGCTACCATCACGCAACGCATCGCCATCCCATTCCCTGCCAGTTGAAATAGCTCCTTAGATTGAGAATTTCTAATCCAATCAGGTTATGTGCCCTTTGCTAATGATAGAAACCAACCTGTTTGCTAGCAAGAATCCCGGTCACTGAAGCTCTCTGTGTGGATAGCATCCACCGGCATCCCATGGAGGATCAAGGCTTCGACGCCTGAGTGGCGACTGGCGGCTGGCTGTGCTGAAGTGGGGCTGGAGCTACTGAAGTTCAGCTGGGTTACCTGTCAAATATCGACTCTGGCATCCGATGAAATATTTTCCGTTGGGCCTTAAGAGCAACAGGGAATGAACAGTTTCCTATGGCCAAGTTGAATATGAACCGATCTATAAATCAAACTAAGAGCAAGGCGTTAAGCAAGGAAGTGCTGCCTCCCCCATCACTGGACCCATTCGGTGGATTGCTTGACTGGTGTTGACGGCAGCAATATTGCCATGCTTTTTGAACAGCAAGTCCATTGCCTGACACGTTGCATGATAAGTAAATCACACTATATAAATTTGTCATGCAGAGGATGTGTCACATAGCAACATATATCATCTCAGTAAATATCAAGCCTGTAACTCTCTTGGCGTGGTGATTTGATCGAGACCAGCTGGGTGTTTCGAGCGAAACGTATCTTTTGCCGACTTCACCTGGAAAATGGGCTGCACACACAGCTTAGGGAAAATCCTGTAGTCTCATGCCATCGACATTCATTACTGCTCGTTATTTGAGTATGGCCTTGACTTTGTTTTGCTTCGCCCAAACCTTGTGGGCAGATTTCCATTTGTTGCCAAAGCCGGGATCTCGCCTTAATGAGGTCGAAATCAACTTGTTGCCAATTTAATTGTAGTGGGTTGAGTAAGACACCATTCAAAAGCCAAGGGGCTTGACAAAGAACATTCTTTTCCTCTTGCGGGACCGCTTTTCCATGACCTCTTGGACCAACGGATGACCCTTTTCCAGCAGGAGATCGCTCCTCAAGTTCAAGGATAATTATGAATCCCAAATTTCATGTCATGATTCTGATTTTTCATAGGCCATCGGTTGAGATAATTTTAGACAAAGGAACCAATCCACATCAGAGCTGTGTTTGAGCCCATTGCAGATTTCAGCGCAGAAACCAACGAAATCGGATTTTGCACCACTGACCATCAAGTCACACTTCACCAACACGATGTACAGCCGATTGCGACTCACTGGGTGGCCGTAATCTTTCCTTGGCACAGGCGTTGAGTGTGTTTATTCTGAATTGTAGATTACTCAGATGGGCCTATTCAGATTCTCTATTCGAACGAGGCCAAACTACCAAGACACGCATTGAGATCCAAATAGGCGCATTGATACCTGAATCCAAGAAACAAAGGGACATGAAGACGTCAAGTTCACATGCGTCAAGCGTCTCCAACAAACATGTAACAATAATTATTATTCTGAATCATGGTACCCAGGCAGCTTCTCCGCCAAAAGCTTCTCAAACTCACATTTCACCTTTTTGAATCCTTGGACGTTCTCCAGAATGCCAACCTCAAAGTTTCAAAAGGGTGTCTTTCCAACTTGGAAACAAGGATGCCGGATAAGTTTTTTTGATAAACGTGGTTTTTACATATTAGTCAAGGAGCTGGGGCTGCGCAAGCCGCCAAGTTATCCAACACCCGGTACATTGGTTTAGCAGCTGCCTCTTGTAAGAGAAGTGATTGCCAATGCAGTGAGCTGAATGGAGTGCAAGGGAAGCCAGCTCCATATAATAGGACCTCCCAAGCATGGGCTTTGGTTTCACACAAACACTTTGGACGGATATTCCTAGACCCTCAATTCACCCATCCCAAAAAGATTGGTCTGAAAAGTAATTGAATATAATTGGGATATATTTGGATTCATTATGATACATATTATACTTATGGGTCAATTGTGGGTCCACCCTTGGTGAATAGATGACGGCCTGTGTCATGGAACGCAATCTGTCAAATTCACCCTAAGTGCTCGCCTTGCGCCGAAGTCGGCCATAGTTGGTATTGAAGATATCATCATGGGATCTCAGTGTTTGAAACTGACGAGAAAAGATCTAAATGTGCTGCACGCCTCCCTAAGAAAAACGCAGGCAAGGTGCCCATGTGAAGGCTTTGGGTGGTTGATCTCCAAATACCTCCTGGCTGTCGAATCCCGCTCGCTGTTTGACCTCGGCAACTGCAGTGCCAACGACGCGGCACATCAAAGTTATGTGCCACATCGAGAAAAAGCAGTGCACAAGTCCGCTGCAATCTAGTTTGGGTCTGAGAGGCATGTAAGTGAGCAAGGGTTGCTTGGCAGTGGGGAGCAGCAACTTCAAGGCAGTCAACGGGGTGTCCATCCCAGAACCTGAATTCACGGTGACATGGTTGTTACAACACCAATTTTGGTGGACCAAGGTTCCAATGTTGCCAAGCAGCAGTCAGAAGCATAAGGAAAGGGTTGGCTCCAGTTTCTGAACCACCAATCCAAACCTGAGTTGTGAAAACGCTGGGCATGAAAACTGTTTGGATAATAAGAGCCAATGTTTGTGTAAGTTTTGTGGTAAGAGTTTTGATGAGTGACCCGCATCTTGACGTATTTTCTCTCCACAGTAGATGTAGCTGAACTGCTCCACTGATAGGGATATCAACTTCTCCTGTCAAGGCATGGAGGCACATCTAGACAACAGCCAAAAAGTTACAAGAACATTCAAGATCCAATCTAGATGCAAGTTGTTGCCCTCCTCGGCCACCTCTTCATCGGAAGAGCAGAAGCACCACGCCACCATCGATGGCGCGGCAAGGAAAACAAATGCTCAATGCTGAGCCCTACTGGCCACGGGTGGACGCCCGAATCAAGACCCCAGATGCTGATTGCAAAGTCCCCAGTTGCAGTTGGAAGTCCATGATATTAGATGACATTAGATGATATTAGATTATATTATATTAGTAAACAATACAAAAAACATAATTAAAAAAAGGCGCTATTTGCATCAATTTGCCATTCATGTAAACGTTTCTTCTTGCAGTCACCCTTAGGGTGTGTCCGACCTGATGAACCAGTGGCGAGTGGAGAAGATCGAGAGGCCGAGTGATGTCATTAAAGGGTTCTGGGCAAGCCTTTGATATACCATCTGGTTATTTAACATAGCCATGGAAAATCCCTTATAAATGGAGGTTTTAATGGGAAAATCATCTATAAATGGGCCATTTTCCATGGCTATGTTAAATAACCAGAGGGTAGACTTTTTGGTACTTTAATAATCTTTAATATACTGTAATCGCTTTGCTGTATCTAAACGGTAATTGATAAACCAGTTTTGCAACTATGGTGAAGATCTGATGTAAATCCTGGACAGTAAACTTACTGATGGTTTCCTTTTGTTTGTGAACTCCACCAAGGGGTTTTTGAATACTGAGAGAAAAATCATGATCCCGTATTTATACCAAAGATGTTTTACTGTTTCGCAAACTTGCCTCAGACGTCGATACAAACAGTTTTTTGGGGGATTGCCAGGAGCGAGCTGCTACTGCGGCTGCTACCTAATTATCTTTTTTTTACTACCTCTCTCTAGTGATCACATACCCTCATGGCAAACAAAACTGTCTTAAAATAAGGTCTTAGGAGCTGTAGCATATATGTTTGTTAATATATATATATGATATGTATATATATATGATAAATTACTATATCTAAATTTTTCTATCTTCATTAGGGTTTGTCAAAAAAGCACTGTACAGTAACTAACCCGAAATCCCATCGTTTATCATATTTTTTGTTCAAATGGCTATTTTGGGATATCTACCATTCTTGTGCCACTCCATATCATGTTCTTCTTGGCTACAAAAAAACATTACTGTATTGTATCCCACAATTATATCCCAGAATTATATCCCAGCATATTTTCGTGAAATGTTGCTATTTTTACCGCCGTAACTGTGTTGGTTAAAAGGACAACATCATTCAAGCCTAAGTACTATAGTGATCGAAATACCCGACCCAAAAACTGAATTCAAAAAACGGCGGCGAATACAGTCTCACAAGGTGTTCGGGTACGCTATTTTTACTGGGATTTTTTTTCCCCCTCCCGGGGATTTTTTTTCCTGGCTAAGCTCTCGCAGACTGGTGTGCCCAGGAAGCAAGCCAGCAAGCCAGCAAGCAAGCAAGCAAGCAAGGCAGGGAGCCAGCGAGCAAGCAAGGAAGGGAGCCAGCGAGCAAGCAAGCAAGCCAGCCAGCCAGCAAGCAAGCCAGCCAGGCAGCCAGCCAGGCAACCAGCAAGCAAGCCAGCAAGCAAGCAAGCAAGGGAGCCAGCAAGCAAGCAAGCTAGCCAGCCAGCCAGCAAGCAAGCAAGCAAGGGAGCCAGCGAGCGAGCAAGCAGGCAAGCAAGGCAGCAAGCAAGCAAGCAAGCGAGCAAGCGAGCAAGCAAGGAAGGGAGCCAGCGAGCAAGCAAGCAAGCCAGCCAGCAAGCAAGCAAGCCAGCCAGGCAGCCAGCCAGGCAACCAGCAAGCAAGCCAGCAAGCAAGCAAGCAAGGGAGCCAGCGAGCGAGCAAGCAGGCAAGCAAGCAAGCAAGCAAGGGAGCAAGCATGGGAGCCAGCAGCAAACAATCTTTCTTCGAGGAATTTCTGTCCGAACCGAGGTTGTAACTAGTTACTGGCTTTATACACCCATATCTATTTATACTTATATGCATTATATTTGCTAGCATAGATGGAGAGAGAGAGGTGGATATTGTAGGTGTCGAAGCTACTAGTAAGTGGGATGAAAGTCCAAGTATGTTTGAAGATTCTTTTGGAACTCTCCCAAGCGGTTGATAAGCGATAGTCATGATGAACACCTAACCGCTGGCCCCAGTCAGTGTGCATGATCCGCACATTGAATCCACCAACCCAAAAGATCGGATTTCGTATTGTGACCAGAGCAGTGCGAACACCACCTTTACAGAGGAGGTGATACAATTGCTGCAAAAAATAGGTACTATGTAAAGCTTGCACACTTGTAAATACACTACTCTACATACATGTGTATGTATATATACATATGTACAGGTAGTCATTTAGATACATATTTTTGGCTATTTATTTGCGCAGATCCAACAACAACAGCATCAACAACCACAACAACAATAAAGACAATAACAACGATCACAACAACAAGCATCACAACACCAAACATAACAACAACCATCACAACAACAGCCATCACAACAACAAACACCACAACAACAAACATCGCAACAACAATCACAACAAAGAAACAACAATAACAACAAACATTACAACAACAGACAGCACAACAACAAACATAACAACAACAGACAGCACAACAACAAACATAACAACAACAAACGTAACAACAACAAACACAACAAAATGGAAGGTTCCAGCTCCCAAATTCTGCAAATAGCACGCAAACTGAAAGGTTCCTGCGCGCAAATGCGGCTAATAGCATGCTAAATGGAAGGTTCCTGCGCCCAAATGTGTCAAATAGCATGCAAAATAGAAGGTTCCAGCTCCAAAATGCTGCAAATAACATGCAGCATGGAAGGTTCCAGCTCCCAAAGGCTGCAAAGAACATGCATTTTTTTCAACAGACAGCACAACAACAAACATAACAACAACAAACGTAACAACAACAAACACAACAAAATGGAAGGTTCCAGCTCCCAAATTCTGCAAATAGCACGCAAACTGAAAGGTTCCTGCGCGCAAATGCGGCTAATAGCATGCTAAATGGAAGGTTCCTGCGCCCAAATGTGTCAAATAGCATGCAAAATAGAAGGTTCCAGCTCCAAAATGCTGCAAATAACATGCAGCATGGAAGGTTCCAGCTCCCAAAGGCTGCAAAGAACATGCATTTTTTTCAACAGACAGCACAACAACAAACATAACAACAACAAACGTAACAACAACAAACACAACAAAATGGAAGGTTCCAGCTCCCAAATTCTGCAAATAGCACGCAAACTGAAAGGTTCCTGCGCGCAAATGCGGCAAATAGCATGCTAAATGGAAGGTTCCTGCGCCTAAATGCGGTAAATAGCATGCAAAATAGAAAGTTCCAGCTCCAAAATGCTGCAAATAGCATGCAGCATGGAAGGTTCCAGCTCCCAAATGCTGCAAAGAACATCCAAAATGAAAGGTTCCAGCTCCAAAATGCTGCAAATAGCATGCAGCATGGAAGGGAAGTGGCAGGATAGATGTAGGGGACGGAAACCAGAACAGATCAGGAAAAAAATCACCAGGGCAGGGGAAAAAATTCCCCGGCGAGACTCAGCACCGGTGTTCGGAGCTCTAATTCAAATTATATATTTTTTTGAGGCTAGATCCATTCAAATTCATGCATAGGATTGACAATGATGTTTAGAAGAGCAAATATCAATCTGCTCTCAGGAAAACTATATCTCCCTGCAACATATCTACAGTATGTGAGTTGCCATATCTTCACAATAAAGGGTAACGGGTAACGATAATATCCATTGTAATGATAGTATCTACTTTATCTATCTGTATCTACTATCCACAACGCTAATATCTACGTTTATCCCCTATCATCATAATGAATGAATATGGAATATTGTGGACAATATACATATATATCATAGTAACATATAATTATCTACTATTATATATAAAATAAATTAGATGCCCTCCGATACATGTGACATGGATTTATAGATGATTCACCAATATTCCCCTATTAAACATGATGATTTTCCATGGCGCTCTTAAATAATCAGAGGGTATAGATACTGTAGATGGTTGCGAAATCCTGCACCAGTTGGTAGCTATGAAGGTAACAATTCGAAACACTGTTAGTAATGGAATTATAACGGGAAATTGCCCACTTACCAACTGGTTTTAGATTCTTACCCCATGATGTTAGTGGATTATAATTGTGACTCACATCCATATTTTAGACACCCATATTTTAGACTATATAACCTCATAATACCCCATATATTCCCGTTGCCATATATTCCCATTGAACGTTTGGATTTTATCCATGATACAGCTAGTTATAAGTTGGTTTATAAACCCCAATCAGCTATACTTATATTCACCACAAACCCTAAGCATTACCCAATAGTCATTATATAGTATGTTTCAAGATTTACCATTTAGATCTGGGTTACCTAGTTATAAACCATGGTAGTTAAATCTGGCAGTTATAAACATCTATCTCTACTAGTTATAGGTTATATCTGTAAAACCTAGTTGGTAAACCTAGAGATCCCATAATAGTTATAAACCGTATCAGTTAAAACACAACAACAACGACGACGACGACGACGACGACGACAACAACAACAACAACGACAACAAACATTATGGATCAACACCCTGGTACCTTTCCCTAGAATAGATGGTATAGCTGGATGGTTATTCCCAGGACAATAATGGTTTTTGACATATCCCCATGCCATCCAGGGGCATGGCCGGCCTGGCAGCAGCCGTGGGTGACATGGCGGGCTTTTTCTTGTGGCCTCTGAAGGCCACTCCCACGGCACCCATGGGGAGCGCCATTGTGCTGCTCGGGCTGAAGCTGGGGGTTATAGCCCCTGAAAAACCTATCGTTTTGATGAGTAATCCTATGAAAAATTAGAGTAAATCTAGTACGATTTCTTGATGATAAATACAGCAGCAGATTCCAACCAACATAACTTGTGATAAATATAAGTTAGATATTATGATGCATGCTGTCAAAATAGTGAAAAATCCTACCACTATGTTGATTGTAGTAAATATTGATAGGATAGAAAAGTAACATCCAAATTGAAACTGATGATAAATGACGGTTCTACCTTTTTGGGGGTTGCGGTAACATGATTTAACATGATTTATTCATGAACAAATGAAAATCACCCATGTTTGAGAAGCTGATGATGAACATGTTTCGTTACGTTTTTGAGTGAAGTGATTTGAAGGTTGTTTATATAACTGAACATTTGATGTCGCGCTGGAAGAAAAACAAGTTTCGAAGCGGGGTAGCAGGAGGGGCAGCTGTCGAAGTTGGTATTTCCTGGGGCCAAACGGATGAAGCATGTCCACTGGCTGCTGGTCTTGTCGGATCTGAGCTGAGTACACATTATATTAGTCACGGTTGATGGGTTTTCAGCCAAGGAGGAACAGCATCCCGTCGAAAAGTGTTGTATCATTATCATGTTAAATCTTTTTCAGGGTGTTTGTACAAGACTTACACTCCTGCTTGACTTCTGTCGCCACCACACGAAGCCCAGTTTTACTTATCCTGTGATGTGATAGTTATACTAAATCATGCGACTTCGGCAGCGTGATGAGCTTGGTAGTGCTTTCACAGCGCCTGCCACACAAGATGTGCCTTTAGTGGCATGATGTGAATTCAGTTGATCGCTTGCGTATCCCAATGCACCAATAATATATATATATATATAGATACATATATATACACATATATATATAGATACATATATATATACATATATTAATACAATACAATACAATAGAATATAATTTAATATGATATGATATAATATAATATCATATAATATAATACAATATAATACAATTTAATATATAATATAATATAATATAATATAGTATAATAAATTATAATATAAAATAAAATAAAATAATATAATATAATATAATATAGTATAATAAATTATAATATAAAATAAAATAAAATAATATAATATAATATAATATACACATACATATATATATATATATACATAATTGCAGTATATATTATATCTTGTATTCCTACATGAGTTCCCTATCCCTCCAAGTTTGCCATCTCTGACACTCCAAGGAAACCATTGATCATTGGAAATCTCTTTGATACAGCGACCAGTTACAGCTGGGCTCAAGAGTCTTGGTGATATGTGCAGTGATGGAGCTCCAGACCCAACAACAAAGTCCTCCATGTTTGATGGATGTATGATACATATATATATATATATTGACATTATATTTCTGGTTGGTGTTTTAGAACATTTTTTATTTGTCCATATATTCGGAATAATACTCCCTACTGACTAATATCTTTCAGAGGGGTTGAAACCACCAATCAGTATATATTGACATTATATTATATGAACAATATGATATATTATGTCATTGTAGTATATATTATGATATCTATGTGGTATGGTGGATTAAAATGTGTGATCTTATGATATTGTGTAATTGTGCAATATTTTGGGGTGTTTCGCTGATATCGTAAAGGTCATTCTTTATTTTGTCTTGCTGGTTCCGTCGCAGCAACAAGATATGCAGGAAACAACTTAGTAATGGAGCAATGCTTATTCATAATTTGGGAATATATAGGGGTATGCTTATTACTACCCAGTTTGAAGGAAGATGCAGAGTATCTAATACCCTACATTAGTGGAATACTTCCACCATTGCTAGGATCATTTTCCACAGCTATGTGGATTTTCCAGCAGTGCAGCCTGGACTTCCTATGTAGTGCGCATATACATACCGATAAATGTATATACCGTATATGTGCATACAGAAATGAATCTACACTTATTTGCAATATATATATACATACATATTGGGGTGAACATATATATATATGTACAATATGACCAGATCAACCACCAAACAATCCAGGGCTTCTCTGAGGTCTGTGTCGTACAGGAAAGGCGTTATTAGGATCGTCATTCAACATACACTTGACACTTGCCCTATCCCCATATTCAACGATGAACATATGGACAATCTAGTGGTGATAGATCATTCTTTAGGGAAACCCTCCGCTGTGAGGAAATGAAGAAATCCTTTCCAGAAGGATCTATGATCACATGGCAGGCGTGCGCTGAGATGTCGAAACAAAGTTGCAGCAGAGTTTCCCTCCACATCCCCCCGGGTGTATGGCCCCGTTGTTTGGAACCATCCGGTAATCAGTGGTTGACTGACTAAGCATACGCCTATTCTTGTTATTTTTCCCCACATCTTTGTGTGGGGTTCTTGTTTTTGGTTCTGCATCCCGTCCGCCTCCTCCTCCTCCCGCTCCCGTCGCACACAACTTGCTCACACACAACTTGCGCACACACAACTTACTCACACACAACTTGCTCACACACACAACTTGCTCACACACACACACAACTTGCTCACACACAACTTGCACACACACAACTTACTCACACACAACTTGCTCACACACACAACTGTTGCCGCTATTGTACTGCAAAAACTTCTTCCAACATGCAAATATCAACTTCGGTTGCCACTATTGTACTGCAAAACATTTGGAAGTTTCTCACTCACACACAACTTACTCACACACAACTTGCTCACACACAACTTACTCACACACAACTTCCTCACACGACATCGATTGTTACTTTGCGTGGCAGGCGTGGCACTTATGGCACTGGGTTGGCTCTGGCGGCGCGCTTGGTCAGCCATGGCGCCGTGACGCCGCGGCGTTTTGCGTGGCAGGCGTGGCACTTCGTGACACCTGCCTTCAATTTGTGTGGTAGGCGTGGCAGGGTGGCACTTGACGACATCGATTGTTACTTTGCGTGGCAGGCGTGGCACTTATGGCACTGGGTTGGCTCTGGCGGCGCGCTTGGTCAGCCATGGCACCGTGACGCCGCGGCGTTTTGCGTGGCAGGCGTGGCACTTCGTGACATCTGCCTTCACTTTGAGTGGCAGGCGTGGCACTTCGTGACATCTGCCTTCACTTTGTGTGGCAGGCGTGGCAGCCGTGGCACTTGGAGACATCCACCTTCGTTTCACATGGCAGGCGTGGCACTTCGTGACATCTACCTTGTCATCACACCACTTGTCTTCACACTACTTGTCCGCACACAACTTGTCTTCACACTACTTGTCCACACACAACTTGCCCACTTGTCATCACACCACTTGTGTCTTCACACTACTTGTCTTCACACTACTTGTCCACCGGGCGACAAAAAAAAAGATCACGTTCATGACAGATCAGAACAGTTTCTGCGCAATCGGTTGCCACTATTCTTGTGTTGCTTGCTTTCAGTGGGAGCTACATTACTGCACTTGCCGCCGTCGCTTGGCAGGTCCACCACGCTGCGATGTCGTGATCTTTGCTAATGCTGTTGCGGTTGACGGTGCTCATCTGTTTGTTATCAATCTGTGCTTCTGAAACTAACAGTCTTCGTGACAGCCGGTGTTTTCTGTTGTTCTGCCAGGCACCGACTTCATCGCGCAGATGCTGCTGTTCAATACATGCATACATACATACACACACATACAGACATACATACAGACATACATACATACATACATTCATACATACATACATACATTCATTCATTCATGCATGCATGCATACATGCATACACAACTTACTCATACCGGTCTATACGTGCATGTTATTGCGAAAGAGCTGGCGCTGTCTGAGGCGACTTGATGTTATTGGATTAGTGTGTTCAGTATTGTTTGTCTAGCTGGCCTTCTATTTGGATGCAAATCAATCACTCGTACTTAATCTTCCACACACAACTTGCTCCGCACCAATCCTTCACCATCTCTTTCCTGCTTTCCCCATGCTATCTTTACCTTTCTTTTGCTGCTTGTTGGAAGAAGTTGACATGTGGGGTTATCCGGTCCTTTAATTGTTTTTTCTAATTTGTATTAATTACCTGGTGAGTCGGATCATCATTATGAACCAGCAAGTAGATAGCAAGTTACTGGTACTAAGCATACTGGGAATGGGAAAATGGGGTGTTTCATTCTTCATGGCTCAGCTCGTTTGAATCGAAATGGTGGTTTCCTAAAAAGGGGGTACTCCCAAATCATTCAAGTTATGGATGATCTTTTGAGCATTGAAACCTATGGTTTTAAGACATGACACCCCCAAATTGATCACCTCCCCCAACAAAAATTACCCAGCTGCCACCAGTCAGGGAATGGGCCATACCTTTCCCTCGCGTGCCACTGATTACAATCGCGCCGCCATCGAGCATTGTTGGGGCTACGTGGAAGCCTACTTGCAGAATGGAACGCTGCCAGTGAACGGCATGCTATGTTGGCAAAAGACCAACCCACCTGTTATTTAAGCTCTCCACAGACCGCAGTTCCAACAGTTGTTTGTTCATTGTGGTCAGTTTCCTTCGCAGCAGGTCAATGCCAATGGGTCAAATGGTTTGACTGAAAACGTTTGAGCATGAGGCAATGACCCTCATTCATCATTTGATATCATTTGTCATCATTTGTCCATTCACATTGCATGCCCAAGTGGGACGGCCAAAAAGTGCGGCGATCTCCAGGTGACCCTTGTGTTTTTGTTTACGATGCCAGAAGTGACAACCACTGAGTTGTTGGTATATCATCAATTTCCCCAACATATTACATTACATTACACTACACTACATTACATTACATTACACTACACTACATTACATTACATTACATACATACATACATGTATTATATATATATACATATCATTATCATCACATCAACACGATATCGTTGGCTTAATTGCTTGCTGGTTGTCGTGTCAGATATCTATCCCCTTACGCGTCGCGGGCCATGCCGAGGTTCGCTATGAGATTGCCATGGAAAGTTTGAGGTCGGATGTGGGGATGCACAACCGATGATCAAAATGACGGAAAAATCAGACATAGATAGACTTACATGTTCAAACATATCAATTTGTTGTGATAAAAATGTATATGTATGTTAGTATACAATGGATTATAATGGTATGTATGTGATATATATATATATATACGCGCAACGCCTGGGCTTTGCCCAGGCGTTGCAGCGTAGAGGTTTCCCATTCCCAAACAAATGTTGATGCAACTTCACAAAATTCCTATGGGAAAAGCAACAAAGGTACTAGGGAACATTAAACTCCCACCCCGGTTAAACCTTGAATTCCTATGGAAAAAACAACAAAGGTACTAGGGAATATTAAACTCCCACCCCCGTTAAACTTTACATTCAATTGCGAAGATCAACAAAGGTACTAGGGAATATTAAACTCCCACCCCCGTTAAACCTTAAATTCCTATGGGAAAAACAACAAAGGTACTAGGGAATATCAAACTCCCACCCCCGTGAAACTTTAAATTCCATTGGAAAGATCAACAGAGGTACTAGGGAATATAAAACCCCCCACCCCGTTAAACTTTACATTCAATTGGGAAGATCAACAAAGGTACTAGGGAATATTAAACTCCCACCCCCGTTAAACTTTACATGCAATTGAGAAGATCAACAAAGGTATTAGGGAATATTAACGTCCCACCCTCGTTGAACTTTACATTCAATGAAGATCTTTAATAAGGGTTTAATTCTCCCACCCCCGTTAAACTTCTACATTCATTGGAGATCTTCAATAAGGGCTTAATTCTCCCACCCCTGTTAAACTTCTACATTCATTGGAGATCTTTAATAAGGGTTTAATTCTCCCACCCCCGTTAAACTTCTACATTCATTGGAGATCTTCAATAAGGGCTTAATTCTCCCACCCCTGTTAAACTTCTACATTCATTGGAGATCTTTAATAAGGGTTTAATTCTCCCACCCCCGTTAAACTTCTACATTCATTGGAGATCTTCAATAAGGGCTTAATTCTCCCACCCCTGTTAAACTTCTACATTCATTGGAGATCTTTAATAAGGGTTTAATTCTCCCACCCCCGTTAAACTTCTACATTCATTGGAGATCTTCAATAAGGGCTTAATTCTCCCACCCACGTTAAACTTCTACAGTCATTGGAGATCTTCAACGAGGGTTTAATTCTCCCACCCACGTTAAACTTCTACATTCATTGAAGATCTTCAATAAGGGTTTATTTCTCCCACCCCTGTTAAACTTCTACAGTCATTGAAGATCTTCAACAAGGGTTTAATTCTCCCACCCACGTTAAACTTCTATCTTCATTTTGAGGATCTTCAACCAGGTATTGATGATGATGATGATGATGATGATGATGATGATGATGATGTGTTGCCTGTCGCGGTTGCGGTTCCGGGCAAAGCCCAGGCTTTTGCCGCATATATATATATATATCTATATTTACATACATATTTCAACTACTTGTACCTTATTTTTCAAGACACATTCGGTAAGCAATATATGACATTTGTCCTGTATGCTACAAAATAGCCAGCAAATGGGAACCGGAAAATTCATCACCAAATGGAATGGGGGACCATATTTTCAGCTTATCTTCAGACAAACGGTCTGGCACCCCTCTACCAGGGCCTTGTGTACGTTTTTCCAATGGGGAAATCACATTGAAACAGAACACTGCCGCACGGTTGGGGAAGAACATAGTATGCCATAGTCCAAGCATGTTTACTGGGAATTTAATCTGTTTATCGCTGGATTGAATGATTATGGTAGCATAGTATTGCAAAATATTGCAAAGTATTTCATATGATTGCAGATTTGCTATGTAGAACGCATCCATAGCTGTCACTAGCCTTTTCCCGCCATGAAAAAATTGTTCCCCACAGTGCACCACCATATTGGGTAGATCATTGTAAGGTATAATGCCATATCGGCCCGTCTATTGTTTCCATTTGATGATATGGGTTGATACCCACAAATCCGTTGGTTAATGATCAGTTTCCCTAGTATTTGATGATTTTAAAGCCTTTTTGGGGTATAACCCATTTTCAGACACACCCAAACATCAAATTGGTTACATACGAAATTAGTTCATATATCTTCCTACTATACCCTATGATACCCCATGATATCCTCATTTCCACCGTTGAGTTGTCCACCTGCGTAATGTTGTCACAACGTAGGCAACGTCGTTCCAAAGCCTTGCGATGGAGGAAGAGGTCTGTCTCGGATTACGCAAGGGGCCTCAGCATCGGGTCATCAAATCCATTCCCTTCAGGGTTTTTATAATGCTTAGCTATGATTATAAACCAATGGTTATAGTGTTTATATGGTGTTTATATGGTGTTTATAATGACTATAATTATAAACCAATGATTAACCATCACAATAGTGTTTTATATAGTAATTAGTGCTTTATAATGATACATAAATAAATAGTTAGATAAATAAATCTAGAATTACTGTATATATATATTGTATATTTGTAGTGGTTGTGAACTAAATAATAATTAGCAATGGTTACCCTCTGGTAATCAAAAGTGACTAGCTTGCAAATCCCCGAACGAAATGGAGGTTATTGATGAGAAAATCATCTATAAATGGAAGGATTATCCAGCTATTCATGTTGGATTGCCGGAGAAAACAATGGGATTAGAATGTGTTAGAACTAGCCAATCACTGAGTTTACCAGGGATTAAACACATGCCCACAGTTCAATAGTGATATCCCCTTTAATCAGAACCAGCCCCGGATCCTGTCGGATGCTTCCCAGATCCCCATATCAACCATGGCGAATTTCCCGAAGGGACTGACAAAAATCAGCTGGGAGATGGATAGCTAAAAATTAAAGGTAACATATTAACATTGACAATGAGTTGATTGCATGGTTCCAATCTGGGAAAACCCTGGTGAATGATAAACCGACTCAGCAGTTTTTTTTTTGGTTAGGGCATTTAAGATTAGCCATGCTTTGCAAACTGGTCCGCCAGCCCCATGTAGTAAACCATAGCTTTATGAAACCACGGAGTGTTCCGAGGCCAGGTGGTTGGCACCCGCGGAAATAAGGCTTCAGTGAAGTATTGCACTTGAGCGACCCCAAACCATGAAACCTACTGTACTTGTAGAGAATTCTGTGGGATAGTCCCATTGTCAAAATATGTATAGATATACATAGCAACACGTATTCCCGAAGAAGGAGAAAAACATGTCTGAATTTATTCCGAACAAGTCCAGCGCTGCTGAGTCCGGAGTTCGGCGGATCCACCAGATTTTGACGCGAGCCACGTTGCTGGGCGTTGGTTGAAGTATGTAGCGACTTTAGTGCGACCTCACCATTGGGTACGATGATGATGATGATGATGGTGGTGGTGGTGGTGGTGGTGGTGATGGTGATGGTGGTGGTGGTGGTGGTGGCGGTGGTGGTGGTGGCGGCGGTGGTGGTGGTGGTGGTTTATGTTTGAAGGATTATCCAATTATCCAATCATGACTAATTTTCTGATGTTGAAAATAGGGTTCACAAAAGGTCCGGATAGATTGGCTGGTCATTTAGGCAATCATAAGTTGATTTCTAAACAGCCTCTTGGTTGAGGCGACCCGTTTTTGGGTTATACAACGAAACCAGCTGGTTTAGCTGGTTTCATGGATCCCGAATCGCACTTTTCCACCCCTTAGGCCCTTCAACATGGAACCCAGCTTAGCTGGGTCTGGAAGATGACTTGTCTCTTTATGAAAGTAATTATCCATGTTTGGGTTCCATCATGTTCCAATAGTTGTTTTTTTCAAGGTGGTGTTATTGTTCAGCTGAGTTTGTTTATTATGTGTGTACACTTAAAGTTGCTTTTCAGCCCCAACTGTGTTGAGACATCGTGATAGCCTTGACAATGAAATCAATGAATCTAAGATAGCGAAGTCAGCTTTTGTGGCTCACAAATAGATTCAGATTGTTTATGTTTCAGCAGTTACCTTTAATTTTCAAAGGGGTCGGAAAATTGAAGTGAAATTCCCGACCAAGGTGGTATCCAGGTGAAGAGTTTACAGATTTTACTCCGGTTATTGGACAGGTTGCCTTGGAACATAATCATGTTTTTGATGAATCATCTAGAAGGAACGGATCATTCTACTGAGTTGTCCAAAGCCGTTTCTCAATTTAATTTTGCTTTGATTCAGCATTTACCATTGATTTGTTCATGCCAAAATGACCAGTTCGATACTCACTTTGGGGTTGGCATGCCCACTTCTAGGCAAACCCTGAGTTTGCAAGTTCATACTCTAGGTGTTTGTTCTCCAATGACTGATTCGAATATGTCACATCTTGCTTAACATTGTAGTTTTTGCAGTTCGTATTTAGGATTCGCTGATTTATTGTGTGGGTCACATTCCTTTGATTCCTATTGTTGATGTATCTAAGATTAGCATAGATTAGCAATGTTAAATGGTGTTGTGTTTGGTGGATTCAATTAGAACAAGTGTCATCAAGCCCTAGTTCCCATATGGGGATGGGTCAAAACATGTCAAAACCATACGAAATTTCCCTTTTGGCAATCAACTGAATCAACATTCATAAATCTCAGCTATTTTACGGTGGGGTACCAGGGTTCTGACTCATAGTCAATGGGAAAGACTCAGGAACCGATTGAGGGCGGAGGTACCGATTCCATATATGTTTGGCCTATTTTTTAGGCCTATGTAAGAGAATATCCCCGGAAAATATGGCCAGAAATATGGTACTAACGTACCTCCATTTTAGGATCCTGAAATTCCCATTGATTGTCTAGTTATCCCATAGTTATCCAAAAAAAAACGTAGCCAGCACTGCAGGTCCCAGCACGCCGCCCTATATTTTTTCCCAGGTTGCGCTTCAAGGCTGATCTCCGTTTATGGCCCGAAAACTCAGCATTTCAGACGCGTGTTGAGGTGAAGACTGGGAAGCCAAGCCATTTTTCACGTTATACTCTGGTTGATGGGTTAAGAACTACAGTATATAGGCACTTATACTAGCTGCTCGCTAATTTATTGGGAATAATGATAAGCCATTAAGCCTATCAACTAGTATTTCATGAGATGGGATAGGAGTATTTTTAATGGCTCAAGCGATGTATATGGTTATACTATACGTATATTATATTACTTGCAAGGTTACCCCCAAATCACTCCAATGTCAGGGACAAACACATTTAAGTTATGATTCAGAATCGTTTCTTCAGGAACGAATGCGGATGGATTCAGAAAATAATACGATGAGATTCAGCAACTTATGTGCTCGGATTCGGAAACTAATCCAGATTCAGAAGCTATTGTAATTGTTTTGGATTTGGGAAAGATGTGTTTATTTTATTCGTGGAAAATTGGTTTCCGAAGACACATTTCAAATTACCACTGGATAAGTTTCTGAATATTTTTGCCCGACCCTATGAGGTATCAGCACGTGGATTTCTGCTTGAGGAGTGGCATTCCTGGCATGTGAAGTTGACCTGACCAATGATCACCGAATTGGGGATGGAGGCCGAAAGGAATACCATCCGATTTTCGATCCCCCAATTGCAGTGGACTATCACTATTTGCCACATTACAAAGAGGTTTTGTCCAACTTTGTGCAATCTCATATCACGTTGTTGGTTATGTATACTAATGTATACATGATATTATGTATCCCATTGTACATCGCATTGCATATCATACATTCTATTGTACCACTATACAAGTCCCATTATATTCCCATAAAATGGTTGATTTTATAGACACATCTCCTTGTTGCTGGTTAAAACAGATCATAAAAAACATTTTGTTGGTGATTAAACAAAAACAGTTTGGTGGTCAAACAAATCACATCCAGCTGGCCAGGGAGCTCCACAGTGCTGCAGCGAGTTTTGATGAAGGCTGTAAAGTTGGGACGCCCAGTTGGACGCCCAGTTTGGATGTTTGGAAACCATGGGAAAATGGTGATTCAATAGGAAAACCATGGGAAAACCATGGGAAAACCATGGGATATTCTGCTGATATTGGGGTGCTGAAAAGTTGGCTTCAGGCCGAACCTGATTGTTGTCCGAGTTTGCAGGGGGCGGACCTCACACGAGGTTTAAAGTGGTGGTTGTTTCTAACAAGGGGCCCGGAATGGATGATAGCTTCTAAGTGCAATCTTAGTGCTTCAAAACACAAACTACTACTTAGTACTTTAAGATCTTTAAGTTGGGATAGTGTATACATCCACTAATAGGTGCGGCAACTCTATCATGTTTGTGTTTGTTTGTGGTGTATTCACTGATATTTACAGTATATACATTCAATATGCCGTGTTTGTAGGTTCTATATACTACTAAGTTGTAAACCAATTTGGGAATAATCGTAACAATTGGAAAAACCGGCGACGGCAACAAAACGCAACGTAGTTTCGATTCCCATATCAGTCCCTTCAAAATTCTATCTATACAATCATACCCTTTGGTTATTTAACATAGCCTGAGCTATGGAAAATGGTCCATCTATTATTATTTAATGATGATTTACCTAGCTATAAAATTGTGATTTTCCAGTTCGCTACGTCAATTTTGGTTGGTTCAACCCTTTTCATATTCGTATCAATTCGGAAACCCAATGACACAAAAACAATTTTGATTCCCATATCATCCCTTCAAATTTCTATGAATATGTAGTAATACGCTAATTTTTTCCAATTTTGGGGTATGGTATGGTCCCCCTTTAAACATGTTTTTTTGTCGACAGCATCTTCCCAGGTTTCATCCCAAGGAGGCCTCCTTATGGTTGCTGGCCGCGGATCGCGAACTGCGGCAAGGTCGAAACGGTGAAGCCAGTGATACCCGGTTGGGTCCACGGGTTTCGGTTGGAAAATGATGGAACATGATGGAAGATCGCTTTAGTGACCATGCATTTGATATGGGGTAAGCATGGGGTAAGCCATTTTCAGACCCAGTTGTCCCTGTCTTTGATTATGGGATAATGATGGATGATGCGTGGACAATCGCAAAAAGTTAAGCTAAGAAATCAGGAACGGGATGATATTCCTGGAGAAACATGGATTTCCCCAGGGAAAAACTGTTGGGTTCGTTTATCTGAGAATGGCTTGTCTACTGTGCCCCAAGGTATACCCAGTTTTGGACAAACCAATGTGTGATGCCACTTGATCTAAACTGATTCACATGTCAACCATGGATGTGCGATCAGAAAAAAACATCGGACTTCGGCCGCTTCGGCCCAAGTCCTTGGATCAGATTTTGCATGAACAGTTGATAGCTGAATTCATTGTTTGTTGTTTTGTTTTCATTCTTCGCCTTGTTCAATTCAAGTTGGATAGTTGTTATGAGTTGATAGACCAAGAGGGGAGAGAGGAAAGAGAGGGAAAAGCGGGAGAGAGATGATGAGATTTGGTGTTCAAGCATGGTCGAGCTACTTCAGCTTGCAGGGTATCATCCTAAAGCAATCTTTTCTCCTATCAGGGTCATCACCGCCTGGCTGCGAGTAAGATTTTTTCGGTAGCTTTGATGAAGACCTTTGATGAACCTCCCAAGTAACCAATGACCATGCAATTGGCGTTTTGAAATTTGAAATAGGTCAAATATGCATTCTTCATAGTTTTGGACTAATTATTAATCTCGTTCCCTTAGAAACAGTGATCTAGTGTGGGATTTCCTCATTGTTTGGTCCCTTATTGAGAGTATTTGAGTATTTGATACTATGATGATGATCATCATTGTATTTTAAGGTTACTATATGTTGGCGATGACGATCATTACTGTTGTTATATCATGTTATTTGTATTTATTTGTTATGTTATTATCATGATTATGAATTATGATTATTATGCGCAATTACCCAAAAATATGTGTCAGAGCTTAAAGTCACCTGAAGGTCATGTAGATGCAGCCCGGAAGTTGCTGATGCGTGCCTTGCGATGCCTTCCCAAATCCGTAGGGAGCCTTGGTGAACTTCATCTTGTTGGTGGATAGATTCTACAATGTGAGGCCCCCCAGTTATAAGTTGGTTTATAAGCCCCAGCAACTATAGTTATAAGTACCATAAACCATAGTTATTGGAGTTATAAACCACCTTAGCTATCTTGGGGGCCTCACATTGTATGAGTGTTAGCTGTGAATGTGGCCATTTTTTCTTTGTAGGCCAGCATTTAATCAGCATTTGCCCTGTTGGGCCAGTTTTCTGGAGGAAAAATGACGATTTAACCATCAAAACATGATGAATCATGGCGATTTAACTGGTATCAACTGTGGCTTAACTGGGAACACTTGGTTTCTGGCTCGTGCGGATTGACTCGCACAGTCTCACTTTTGACATCCGCATTTACCAAGACTATTGCCATGTTGGCAATGTTCAGCAATGGTAGCGAGCATTTACAATATTCATAGGTGCTTTGACGATCAAGAAATTATGATGAACAAATGAGAGTTGGTTGATGGTTCTCACCATTCTATGCGCACATAATGCCTTATAATGTTATATATGGCCAGCAATGTGTTGTTATTTGTTTGTTGGATTTGTTT
Organism: Cladocopium goreaui; assembly: GCA_947184155.2. Classification (NCBI taxonomy): domain Eukaryota; class Dinophyceae; order Suessiales; family Symbiodiniaceae; genus Cladocopium; species Cladocopium goreaui. Next base: position 343,939 of record CAMXCT020000336.1, on the reverse strand, counting down.
TTGACATATATCCGACAATATGCTTCCAGTATGTGTTTGTTGGTTGTTTGCTGGGATGGAACCATCATTTGAATTTTGTAGGGGTTTATTTTTATTTTCACATTTTTATGTTTATTTTTACAACGTCATAAACAGGAGATAGAAGGAAGCGTTCTGGGCCCGCGATTTCTCAATAGACTGTTAAACATGCTCACAGGGGACATGGGTGTTGGTCACAACTTTTCAAAAACAAGGCATGGCGCCAATGAAAATTGGGACTTACGCATCAAAAAAAAGGTATTTGCCCAAGACATGTTTGAGTCTACCTTTGTATATATATATAATATTATGTAATATATATATATTATACATATGTATAAATAAATAAATAAATACATATATATATATATATGTATTATATATATATAGATACACACATGACAAATATGTACATGTATAGATAATATGTACATATGTACTTATATTTACATATATACAGATGGGTTTGTCCTGAGATGCAAATGGAATCAACCAAACATCATTTTTGTTTTGGGGAAGATTGGTGATGGGATTTGGGGTTGACACGCTGATTTGGCAGCAGATTTGTCTGTAGTAGTGATGAATTTCACTCATGCAAATAGAGCATAAGCGCCCACACTATGATACCAACTTAAGTCCGAAGAGTGGGGATTGGTTCCCCGATGTTCCCTGATGTTCTGGCCGTGAAAAAAACGAGGGAATGAGATGGAGAGGGATACGGATGAATTGGTTCAATCTAACATGAAGGTCCCTATTGTATACCATCTGGTTATTTAACATAGCCATGGAAAATCCCTTATAAATGGAGGTTTTAATGGGAAAATAATCTATAAATGGGCTATGTTAAATAACCAGAGGGTGATAATGTTGTAATTATCATGAATGTCATTTGATCCAAATTGAGTGATTTGTTCCAAAGGATCCGAAAACGGACGTCGTATTGTTCTATAGAATGGAGCTTTCCATGTCGTCTTAGTTTTGTTTGAACATATTGTCCCTCTAAATCCTGTGTGGGTATACCTCATTTTTTTCGGATAGTTCTACTGTAGGAAGCCGTGGATTGTCCAATATTGTCCACACCCCCCCATCGGGGCAAACAAAAACAACATGCACCTCATGATTCTAAAAGTATCTACAATTGATATATCCAAACATATCTCTTCAATTTAATTATAATATCTATATAATTCTATACATATTATGTGTGTAAGGATGCATACGTGTAATTACGTGTATTTATATAGTACATACACGTACATGCAGGCATAGGTGCGTACGTACCTACGTACGTACGTAACAATATGTATATATATATATATATCATTTGAATTCATTTGATGCACATATATATATATGTACACATATTTCTTACATAATTATTAAATACATATATATATATATATACAGTGATATATATATATATATAATTATATATACTAGTTGGTCGTATGGAACCTTTTTTTCCATATTTTGAAAATAATAATCCCAACTGACTAATATTTTTCAGAGGGGTTGAAACCACCAACCAGTGAGGTGAAAGTTCTCAGCGAGTTCCTCCGCTTGGAGGTGGGTGTGGCCGGTCAACTGCTGGTCGCTAGCGCCTCGTCGGATAGTTAGGGGAACGGTGGAAACATGTAGAAACTGCACAAAGATGAAAAACTATATAGTTCATCACTAATATTACTATGTTAGGGTCTTACATGTTTCTATGAATTGCTAGAATATACCTCCGGCCTCCAACAGGCAGAAATTTGGGTCTGAACTGGAATAGTAGCCTTTTCTGTGATCGGGCTGAAAAATAGCCTGACTGCCAATTCGGGCAAGAAATGCTATCCAGGCAAGAATTGCAATTTGACAAAGTAGGTCTAAAGACACCTTCCCCGAACAATCAGGGCTTGAATTTTCTCTTGCATGTGCAGTTCAGGCAAGTTTTGAAAAATTGTGTCAAAGCAAGTCGGGCGAGAATACCCGGAAAACAGGCGGGAATACCCGGGAAACAGGCGAGAATTCGCGAGGAAAGGTTTTATCTACTGGCCATAGTTTGCTTTTTGCGGACTCGTTTGTCCAGGAATGGCGAAGCAGAAATGCGGAACAGTGAATCAAAACAAAAACGTACAAATTTCCCTACAGGCGAGGATTTGGGGTCAGGCGGGATTTCCAGGGTCAGGCAGAAAAATAGGTCAAAACACACTCGGGCTCAAATTTTAGCCTGCGGTGGCTATAGGTATGGATATATAATTTACATAATGATATGTGCATCTATTACCAGTAGTACCCGCACGAGGCGGGGCGGAAGTTGCCTTAAAGATATATATAAGACCTTTCTCATCTATAGAACTTGCATGCGCCGTGCGCCAGCCAGGCCCGTGCGTGCGTGCACTCTGCGAAAGTGGTGTCCTGTTTCACATGTCACATTTGAAGCTCCACTTCGCACTTCACGCTTCACACTCCACACTTCACACTCCACACTCCACACTCCACACTCCACACTTCACACTGCACGCTTCCCACTGCACACTGCACACTTCACACTTCACACTTCACACTCCACACTTCACACTTCACAGTCCACACTTCACACTTCTCACTTCTCATTGCTTTCTTCACACTCCACACTTCACACTTCACACTGCACTCTTCGCGCCCCACACTTCACACTCCACACTTCATCTCATCTGAGCTCTTCTCGGCGCTTCTGCACGTCAGCAAGGTTGAGCGTAACTCATGTTGATTCTTCTACATGCCAAAAGGCGTAGACCATAAAATATTTACAATATTGAGGTCATTAATGCCAAGCGTTGATGCATTGCATCAAATCGCAACGGCAAGTGTGAACATGGTGTAGTTGTTACCTGTCAAGGAGATTCACGCAGTCCAAGCTCGACAGCTGCTTTTTTCTCTGCGCTACACTTGGTCGTCTAGGCTTTTGGCAGCTTTTCGGCCCGCACTGGCACGAAAGGCTGGAGAGCTTATCACGTTGGAAGCCTGGTTGGCCGTCATGGCACTTCACGAAGCAAATCAGGCAAGAAGTTCTCACTATCCGCAATGACATTGCGGACCCAAGCTGCATCTGCTTGCGACAAACGACATCCTGCACCTGCTCGGTAAGCACTCAACAACATGGCCGCAGCGTGCACACCATCATCTGTCAGGGCAACGCAGCGCTGTTCTGCCAAGGTATCGTCTTGTTCCGTGCAAACAGTTGTCAAGGCTTCGAAACAACCAGCGCAGAGTCCATATTTGAAGTAACCCAAACCAATATTCCTGCGCTCCTCGGTTGGGATACTTCGTCTGCACGCGAAGCATAGTGAATTTTGCAACGCGTTGTAGACGTGCAATGCAATCTTCAAGCTATGCTTGAGAGCTGCCATTTCTTCGAAGCCAATGTCAATCCTCAAGTTTTGCGACTCCTGAACATCAATGTCACAACATTTACCTACATCAATATCGCACACAAAACTCGAAATAGCAACCTACATCCACGAACTAGCTGACAAACTACTTCCCAGTACTACTTCCCAGTACATACTACTTGGCACTACACAGCTTGCACCCACTACTACTTTGCACTACAGTTCCCAGTAATACTTTGTACTACAAAACTTGCACAAAGTACTCCCCAGTACTACTTTGTACTACAAAGCTTGCACAAAGTCGTTTCCAGTATGCAACAATTTGCTGCTCCAAAACCGGATCTCGACGCCAAAGCAAGAAAAAGACGATTTTGAAGCATTTTTGAAAAGGAATTTCAAAAGGAAAATTACTAGCGCCAAATTTGCGAAAATCTGCTGACAAATGACTATCGCAGCCTGGATGCAGCCACTCCAATACGATTTACAATCTTCAGCTGCAAAAGACAATAGTATTACGCATGCAGCCGCGGCGGCAAGCAACCTTGAGGCAGCCACTCCAATGCGATCTGCAGAGACTGAGTTGCAAATCACAATAGAACTAAGCGCAACGGCGTCGGAAATTGCAGCTCCAAAACCGGATCTCGACGCCAAAGCAAAAAAAAAAGATTTTGAAGCATTTTTTAAAAGGAATTTTAAAAGGATAATTATTAGCGCCAAATTTGGGAAAATCTGCTGACAAATGACTATCGCAGCCTGGATGCAGCCACTCCAAGACGATTCACAATCTTCAGCTGCAAAAGACAATAGTATTACGCATGCAGCCGCTGCACCAAGCAACCTTGACGCAGCCACTCCAATGCGATCTGCAGAGACTGAGTTGCAAAACCCAATAGAAGTACGTGCAATGGCGTCGGAAATTGCAGCTCCAAAACCGGATCTCGACGCCAAAGTGAAAAAAAGACGATTTTGAGGCACTTTTTAAAAGGAATTTTAAAAGGAAAATTATTAGCGCCAAAATTGGGAAAATCTGCTGACAAATGACTATCGCAGCCTGGATGCAGCCACTCCAATACGATTTACAATCTTCAGCTGCAAAAGACAATAGTATTACGCATGCAGCCGCGGCGGCAAGCAACCTTGACGCAGCCACTCCAATGCGATCTGCAAGCACAGATTCCAAAACACCCTATAACTACGCACACACAACCACACCCAAAGCAGCTTGAAGCCACCGTTACACTGCGGCAAAAAAAAACGATAAACCGACCGCAGTCGCACCCGCCGCACAGACGAGGTACCTTTCATCGTCGCCTGCAGCCACTTTACACGGAAAAACACAAGGTTTCGTGCTCCGGCTTCCTCCCCAAAACAGCGCCCTTGCAACATCATGCAGCCATTCCAATGCGATCTGCAAGCACAGATTCCAAAACACCCTATAACTACGCACACACAACCACACCCAAAGCAGCTTGAAGCCACCGTTACAATGCGGCAAAAAAAAACGACCAACCGACCGCAGCCGCACCCGCCGCACAGACGAGGTACCTTTCATCGTCGCCTGCAGCCACTTTACACGGAAAAACACAAGGTTTCGTGCTCCGGCTTCCTCCCCACAACAGAGCCCTTGCAACATCATGCAGCCATTCCAATGCGATCTGCAAGCACAGATTCCAAAACACCCTATAACTACGCACACACAAGCACACCCAAAGCAGCTTGAAGCCACCGTTACACTGCGGCAAAAAAAAAACGATAAACCGACCGCAGCCGCACCCGCCGCACAGACGAGGTACCTTTCATCGCCGCCTGCAGCCACTTTACACGGAAAAACACAAGGTTTCGTGCTCCGGCTTCCTCCCCAACTCACCACTTCCCTTCCTCACCACTTCCCATCGTCACCACTTCCCATCGTCACCACTTCCCTTCGTCACCACTTCCCTTCGTCACCACTTCCCTTTCCCTTCGTCACCACTTCCCTTCCTCACCACTTCCCTTCGTCACCACTCCCCTTCATCATCACTTCCCTTCTTCACCGCTTCCCTTCGTCACCACTCCCCTTCATCATCACTTCCTCAAGGTCAATTTCATAGCTTCTTATTCTTTTGTTATGTATTGGTACATTATGTATTGTTATATTATGTATTGTTATATGATCTACCACCCTTCCTCAAGGTCAATTTCATTGCTTCTTATTGGTTTGTGATGTATTGGTACATTATGTATTGTTACAGGATCTACCACCCTTCATCATAGTCAATTGCACCAAGTAAAAAGTCATTCGTAACTCGGAAATTGCTTCCCAACTTCCTTTGATAATACTGTCTCTAAGTAAACTATAGCGACCTCAGTGCGACGTCACTGGAATGATGATTAGTGTCACCATGTCCCTTCATCACCACCCCGTCATTGTCAGCACCCTTCATCAAGGTCAATTCCACCGCTTCTTATTCTTTTGTTATGTATTGATATGTTATGTATTGTTGTACGATCTACCGCCATTCATCATTTCAAATCTCAGAATTCTATTTGTCCGTAACACGGAAGTATTGCTTCCCAACTTCCTTTGATTAGTGGTAAGTGTGGTCAGTTTGTCGCTTCTCTTGGTGACCCGCGCGCTTCTGTAGCTGAAGCCTTCAGACTCTCCAGAATTTCTGAGTTTACAACGCCTGTGGATACTGAAGTTTGGCGCCGTGGATATTATGACAAGCCTCGCGTATGGGAATCCATCGGCCCTCAAGCCGGAGATGTGACTGAACTTACCAGAAAAATTGCAAACCAAAAGGCACACAAGAGTTCCAGCATGCCTTTGCCCAAACAATCCCTGGAAGAGAAACTCTCCACCTATGCCCGTGCACTCAGCAAGGGTGCTGTCAAAAAACGTCGTCAGCTTCGTGCTCTGCGAGCTTCTGCTGGTGGTACTTCTTCATCATCTTCTTCCTCTTCTTCCACGTCTTCATCGTCCACTGCTTGATTTTGCCAATCACTCCTTCGATTCTTGCATGTAAAAGTTGCTGCGCGTAAGCCGAAACTGTGGTGACGTGCTGAAATTTGTCAGCGTAAGGTCTGCGTAAGGTACTAGAACGTGCGTAAGTAAAACTTGTGCGCGCGTAAGCAAAACGTAAGCAGCAGCGTAAGCTTTTCGTTGTTTGGTGCCGCCATGCAAGACAAATAGCATGGTGATTTTCAATAGCTATGTTAGTTTACCAGAGGGTAAATCCAATCTGAAGTCCCATTAGATACCATTAAACCATAAAATCCCAGCCAAAATCCCATAAAAGACCCAATAAATCCCATAAAAACCATTAAATCCCATATATAAACATATATCCCCACTTATCCTTCACTTATAAATTTGGCGAGACGAAACCAACAGACGCCAACAGAAGTTCCACAAGGCTTTGTCGGAAACCTAACTTGCTTTTGCATGCACCAAACATCCAAGGATTCATCATCAATGTGTTCATTAGAATAGCATATCATGGCCATTTTTTGTGAGTTCATGGCCATATATGGATTTTGAATGACATTTTTTTCGACCAACCAGATTACCAGATATGATATTGGTTCTATAGCCTATTGTACCATATTATACCCAGATATACCCCGTAGATCCATATATGGCATATCCTCAAAACATACCCATTGACTTCGCATTGAAAACTGTTGGTGTTCATCCCCCCACTGGCTATGCCACTGCCAAGGGGAAATGGCGCAGGAAACCGAGGCAGGTTGAACCGGTGGGTTAGTTCACCCTATGCAGGAAGCCGCCTGGCGATACGAAAAATCAGACTTATGCAATGCAAGTCCATGGCAGCATGGAGCAAGATATCAATCAGATCGCGTGAAATGTCGATGCGGCGGTTAAGATTGTTTGGAAATGTTTGGAACATGTTATCAGTTTGACAACGTGCGCCCGGTCAGAAGTAGGTGTCTAGCATCTAGAGTCTAGACCCACGCAACTATACATTGTATGCACCCCGCACCCCCCTTTTCCAGCCAAAACATACAACTTGAGAACACATGTTGAACCAAAACGGCTATGGCTCAAGCAACAGTTTGAAGGATCAAAAACGGTGCTTTGCTTGCCATGCAAACTCAAAGACTTCGCACTCCCTGGAGATCCATGTTATCTCTGAGCGAGTGATTCGGAATGTAGTTTGTGAGCGAATGATTGACCCAAAACCTTGTGAGCACTGTCTTGATCTGGAGGTAGTTCCCAAGACCGTGCTGGGGTGATATTGGGACCAATGAAAGATATGTTGAACGAAATTGTTTTGTTTTCCCACATTTTCCCAACCAATCGCTTCCAAGGCCCAGTCTGCCTCGCGGCAGCAACATGTGTAGATCCACAATGATGGCATATGGTTAATGAAAATCGCTAAAGACCATTAGGCATCACGAGCTGTAATCCAATTGCCATTCACTGGCATTGCTGCGCAACATGTTATTCCAATATCTTCGAGAATTCTAAATATGAAAAGTTCCTCAGCATCATTTGGCCAACACAAGTTGCTTGAAACAACATGTGAAACGTTTTGAGCACATTTCGGGTGCCAACGCGATGGGCCTCTTGCGGCTGCATGCTTTGAAAGGTGGCACCCCCCTCTGGCTGCCAGTGCTGGGAATTTAGCTGATTCACAAAACAATCATGTGAAAATATTGCGAATAGTGTAGTACTGAACCAATTACTCCAAAAGTACTCCTGGGATGCAAGGATGATCAGGTGCATGCAATTTGGTCCATAGTGGTCGCATCTACACCACAGCTCAGCACATATGCCAATATATGGCTCAGATTTGATTTGCTGTCTCCTTAGTTGGGCTGGTGGAGCCATGCCGCCACGGCCCATTGTTGTGGAGGAGGAAGTGGTTGGCAATGAACTTCACATCAAAAAGCCAATGAGATTCAAGGTCTCAGTTCCTTATCAGAATTTTACATTACTGTTCAAACAAGTTTGATGAGGATCCAACTGTTGCAAACATGAGCTGGTAGCCGTTCCCAAATCTAAAAGCATGTCATTGAGGCAGTTGGACTTCACCTGTTTGACTCCTTCAAGAAGTTTTGCGACCGTCATGGGCCAACCATCATGAGCACTCCAGAGAGGGCTTTGGTAGCTTGGGGTGAAAGGCAAAGACCCGTAGTCCTTGAAGAAGACGTAGAAAAGAACTTTTCACTACTCAAGGAACTTTCCGTGGCCTGCTGTGAGAAAACTCTTGGGCAACCCCTTGATGATGATGTGAAAGAGATCCCTTTCCTTGCAGACTTTGAGGCTGGTTTATGTCCAAAATTTATCTAGGCAAATAATAAACCCATTACCCAGCTGAAAATGCAAGCCATGTGTCCATCCATTCTCAACCCGGTCCAGGGGGCTTTGCTCTTGCTTTCCTTGCGATCCAACTTCCACACCGACTACCATGGTCGAAGGGGCGGCAAAGGTCACATCCGTGAATCTTGCTGGTGATATATAGATATTGGTATAATAATAACATATTTTTATTTTAGGCTAACCATAATTTATTTGAACCATTTGATCCAAAATTATTGCAACAAATTGGCTAAGGATTGGGCCAACTGTGAGGGGACAAAGGTGAGGAAACTGTTGACCTACTTGATCAGCTTGACAAATCGCACCCCTGAGAGCAGGACGTTGATATGCAGAAATCCAACTAGGTTCTGTTGTTTTTTCATTTTCTCAATTTTAAATTCCAACCTTAGAGTGGAGGAGTGAAAAGATCAAGATGCTGAAGAATATCGTTCTGCAATTCCGAAAAGCTCGTCAGGAGCAGGCCAGAAAAAAATAAAATTGTAACAAGCATCCTTACTTTTTTTGGCCATGCATGTGCCATGTCGGTATAATCCTCCATGCTCCAGGTAGAGGCTGCAGGATTGTCCGTTCCAATCGGTCTACCTCGAGCGCCATCAGAGGTCCAGTCTGGTGTGGTTGGGGTTGTGCTAGTAGGCAAGTGGGCATTTGCAGTGATATCATCTAGAACCTAACCCTAAGGATCCATGTATGGAATATTTACCTACATTGGGATTATTTTATATTACTTTAGGGGTCAATGTAGGTAAATATTCCATACATGGATCCTCTGGGTAATAACATGTGAAAGGATACTGGTCAAGCCAGCTGGCAGGACAATGTGGCTCTGGCAGTTGACTACGATGATGAACCCATCATTGTTTCTGTGACCATGGGGACTGGCCAGTCTCAACCTGCTGTCATGGTGAAATTGGAAGACAAACCGGATGAAATATGTGTCCCTTGTCTTTACGGATTGGTGTCATTATCAGTGTCATCAGATATATATATATATATATCATAATAAATATACATATTATATATATAAATATATATATATATATGTTAATAATATAAATATTTTACAGCTATGTATATATATATATGTATTACATATATACATATATGATATATGCATACATAAGGGCTATTCAATTTGAATTGGCTTCTTCTGATCCAAGGTTGAATCCCCTCCAGCAGAAGCTGAAACTGTTGCGGAGGCTCTGGGTGTTTTGGCTGGCCTCTTTTACTGGCCTACCATCCATGCATTCATACCTATCTACTATAGTTATATTTATATAATATGCTATCTCTCAAAACCTCCTTGTCTAAACATATACAAACTAGATTCAAATATATATGTATATATAATATATATGTTTTGCACACTGCTCGGACTCCATGCCCTATGCTCTAAGCAAAACACATTTTTTTGCACAAACCATCTGCCTGCTGGAGGCACACGACACTCAGATGGACGTTGACGAGAGCGACCAACCAGCAGCAGCTACTCCGGTTAAGGTTGACAAGGCTTTTATACCATATGCTGTTCGCATACGTGACTTTTTTGCTAGACACCCGGGGGCCTGCATTCAGGCTGGAAATCACATGTGCATGTTTTTTTGGCTGCATGCGACAAAATGATTTGTATGTAATTCAATGCATGTGTTTGCATGCTATATATATGTATGTGCTTCACACATTATGAAACATAGCAGAACAAGTTTGTGGCATTTCGAATGGGTGAGGTTACATATTTCTTGTGCCAGTTGCAGGCTGATCCAGAGCATGGTGCAACACCGAAGAGTTCTGAGCCTGACGAAGCCATACACCCTTCCTTGTTGGTTACTGACAAAGAATGGGAAGACATGCTGAATGATTCACAGGTGGATCCAGTCTCTATGGCTGTTAGGGGGCATCAGATTGATATCGATGGCCCCTCTTCGGTGACAGGGCTTCACAATGTGGAACCTGTTGATGTTGATGCAGCCAGCATCACAGCAGAAGCACCTGCATCACCGGCACACAAAAGACGCAAGAAAGCAGCTGAGCGCAAAGAACCCTTGATTGCAAACCCACCTTCCATACCAGGAGAGGTTTTGGCAGCATGCAAAAGTCAGATGGAGCAAGCTTTAGCTGACCGTGAAAGTGTTGGAACGAATGTTGAGTCACAGCGTGACCTCAAGAAACGGCTTGAAGAAGAGGAAAAGGAAAAAAAGGATGAGAAAAAGGAAGTAGCACAGCGCAAAAAAAAACAGCGGCAGAGAAGGCAGTTGAGAAAGCCCAAGAGAAACTTGCCAAAGCACAGGCAAAAGCACAGGCAATGGCTGAAAAGAACAAGAACAAGGGTAAAAGGACCAAGCGAGCATTGGATTCTGACTTCCAAGCTGTAGCGGACTCTGTTGAAACACATGGTGCTGCGGGTTCCACTAATCATGAACCCCCCGGCCCTGCACCTGAAGTGATGGCAAGCCCCAACCCGAAGAAGCGACCTCGTAGGAAAGCAACCGCATCGCCCAACATCAAGCTGTCTCCCAAGGCAAAGCAGTTTGCAGCATGCAGCGCTATGGCCAGCAAAACAGCGGCAGGACGGGCAAACAAAGCAAAGGACAACCTGAACCTCCTCCGTGACTTGAACATCCCTGACTTGCACGTGCCCACAGGTGAGTTTGCCAAGAAGAAACTCTCTTGAATTTATGTTTGTTTTAGAGTAGTATGTGCAAGTGATTCATGTGTGCAGTCAATTTTGCTGAATGTTTCTGACAAATGTGTCACATGATTTCTTTTTCCATCTTGTGTGTGCTATTGCATGCGCTAAGGAGCTACACCGTCAGTGACCCCAAGAGCTCGGGATGTCCTATCGGAGTGGTCCTGTACCAATCTGCCTTTTTTGTAGGCAAAGCCAACCATGATATCAGCATGGAGCTTCTAGGTAAGGCTCCTTACCCTACTGGCGGCATGCAGATTGGATGGGACGGTGATGTGACCAATGCGTACCCCTAGCCTGTTTCAAGATTTTGCAAGCAAGTGGTGCACATGCTGTTGCAGGAGTATCTCAAGAATTAGAACATGCAACAGTGCTGGTCGATGTAAGTTTTATGCATATGTTAGCTCCTCTTCAATCATTGCTGGTGAAAGTAACACCTGGGCTTTGTTATCGAGTAGATATGTCTCAAAAACAGGGGTATCCCGAAACCTTTGAATTTAGGTCTAATTGTCATGTTTTTGGATTCCCTCTCTTTACATTTGACAATTCCATAATATATTATGCATATATACATATATAATATGTTTCATCTAGATTGAATTTTCTATATGCTTGTAGCAACAACTATGAGACCTTGTTCTTGCCAGGTGGGACATGGCCAAGAAGATTGCCATGTGGTCGACTTCGGTCTGAGATGGCTGATCCTGCAGTAATCTGTAGATTTTTCGGACTATATGGAATATGCAAATTAAGTTGATCTGGGGCTTACGCACAGCATAGACACGAGTTGAGTCTACGGGTTGATATCCTATGGGTTGATATCTAGGTGTCTCAAACGTTTTAACACATGTGCTCATTTATGATCCGTGCATGTGGCCAGTAGCTGGAATTTACAAGTTTGACAGATTTTGACACCTGTGGCTCACTTGGTGAAGCTGTGGCGAATGCCATTTTGTAGCGGGTTGTGGCAATAAGTTTTGCCCTAGGTTTCTGAGCTTGTGGTGAGGAAGGACTTCAAAATGGGTTGGGGTCAGTGCCATTGAGCAACTCCACGAAATATAGCTAGACACACATGCAAACAATAATATTATTTGTTAATGCATTTGTACTTATACTTATCTGATTTTGATTCGGAGAGGACGGCCTACATAATGCAGCATTTTGTTCATTTGATTTCGAAATCACAATCTTGATCTATTAATTCAATATCCCACACCTCCCATCAGTGGTTCCACCAAGAGCCGGGTTGCACAGTGCGCATTCCCCACGCAGGTAGATCATCCAGTTCATCCTCAGCATCAAGCAGCAATCATGCGCTGGTTTTGCGTCCAGGTGGGAAGTGGGGAGGGATCTTGTGTGTGTAATTGCCTAGCCCCAGAGAAAGTTATTTTTTGTAGAAAAGTACACCAGCTTGTGACCCAAACATGGACCAAATAGCCCTGTTCATATGAGTTGTGACTATATCTAGGTTTTCTTCCTGTGGGGTTGGGGTCTGCTGCAGGTGTGAAAGAAAGATCATCGTCTCCATCAGGTGCGACTCCCCCCTACCACGTGGGTTCGGGAAAATTGGGTACAGATATTGAAAGGTTTCTAAAATCAAATTGGTAACAACTAGTCTGCAATGCAATGGTAAGTGCAGAAGCATCAGTATTTCACATTTTGGCTGCAGCAAAGCTCCAAGCTGGGACAGATTTGATAGTGCCTTTCATGAGAAATAGTTTTATCCAACCCCACAGCAAGTCATGTGATGTGCAGAAACGCATTAGGACTCAAACCTTTCCTGAAGAATGTTGCAGCAACATCCTATCCAAATTAATTCCGAAATACTTCCTAGGAAAATGTTTGGATCCAGGGGAATAGTGACCAATCCACCAAAACATTAGCCAAGTTGTATCAGCCATGCCTCGCCGATCCCCTCGCCGATCCCTTCACATGTCGAAGCTCCAGATAGCAGTTTTACTTTGTCTTGGAGCACCTCCAGTCCTGATTCTTGGGCCAAAACATGGATGATTGTAGATTGCTCTACCTGGGATCAACATACATTTGTATGGTATATATTTCCATAAATATTTGTATAAATTATGTGTGTGTAAGCGAAAAGTATATCTAATAATATTTATAAATATATATTTTATGCATGTTGTGCGTGTGTGTGCGTCTGCATGTTGTCTGCAAAGTTTAGGCAGTTCAATTTGAATTCTCTTGATGCATTATTCTATCATATTTATATATATACATGTATATATATACACATGTATATTTTTTTGCACACACATGTATAATATTCCTCCTGGGCCTCAGGGTGCATCTTCTGGACTTTGTGGCCCAGAATGCATCAAGTGACTGCTTCCGGGACTGGGGGTTGGTAGGGACTCGCCAAGGTGGTAACCTATACTATATGTTGTATCCTGATCGATGTGATTAGTAATACCTTACCAGTATACCCGATCCAGTCAATACCCAGAGGATCCATGTATGGAATATTTACCTACATTGACCCCTAAAGTAATATAAAATAATCCCAATGTAGGTAAAAATTCCATACATGGATCCTTAGGGATAGCATTTAGATTTTTAAAAGTGCCAAATTCGGCTGCAAGGCCATTTTATCCTTGCATCAAACCACTTAGTCATGGATCAGCATGACCCCAAACATATTCTCTCTCTATATATATATGATGTATATATATTTTAAGTTTTAGTTAGAACAGGACATCCACTGAGTAAGATCATTTCCTGCCTGCAGGATTTGTGCTGCGCCGAATTCTATTCTGGAATTGGTAGTGTGGTGTCAGGTTTTCGATCCTTGGCTGATACTAGTTTTGCCCATGGTATCATATATATATAATATGATAAAATTTCATTATTAAGTGTTCGCCGATCTATATATCAACTTTTAGCAGAAGTCATCCTTCATATATGCACATTATCTATCGATCATGTCTGTTCGAGACCTAAACGGTTCAAGATGATCACAATTTAAACATTCTTCTGTAGGCCCCTAAGTGCCCCAAAATAAGTTTAAGCTGTTTTTCTGGGGGAAGCCATATACTATTGATTAAAGTAATGAGCAACTTGATCTTTCACTCATAGTGTAGTTCCCCTCAAACCTGCATATGTATTGATCTGTTTTGCTGAAATTGGTTCATGTTGAAAGCAGCCCCATAAATCGTCAAAATTTTGCCAGCCGTGCCCAGGATCTGCCGGTGCAACAGCGCATCTTGGCTTTGACTCCCGGGCTGGGAGCAGGGTTGGACCGAGTCACTGGTTGAAATCAATCTCGAAATTGAAGATTCTCCTGCAGTGCAAATTTCCATGCATGGCCCCAGGCAAGGCTTTGATGTGGCGAATGATGCCCTGCAGGATATCAACCTTATCATTGGGTTTTTGAACTCATTGAAGCTGCTGCTCCGGGTACAGGAATTTGGACTTTGCTGGCTTGCAGTACCCTGCAATTCTTTTTCATTCATGAGTATTTCTCAGCACATGAGATCCTTTTTGAAACCCTACGGGGATCTTACCTTTGCCTTTGTGCAAGCTGGAAATTGCATATGCACTCGTTCGTGCATGTTAATCTTAGTTGCGCTGGCACGCAACGTAGTGTGGATGATCGAAAACCCCCTTCGAAGCAGTCTTGATGTATGGCCCTTTCTCAACCATATCATTCATCAACAGTGGTTGGGATGCCATCGCACCTCATGGTAGGGTGCTCAGCTGGCTTAATTACATGTGCTGTATAGAACAAACCAGTGCATATCGAGCAATGATTTATCTTCTATATAATATGCATATATGTGTATATTCTGCGGGCGTGATGTGTTTCCAACTCAGGTCAATGGGGTTCTATGGTGGTTGGAGCGTCAAACCACAATTGGGGATTTCTAATGCGAGACTTGGATTCAGGACATTTGAGAAAAATTATGCACTATCATAGGGGTGTATGACTTACTCATCAATTCATATATATATATGTATAAAATTGGTGTCCTATTTAAGAAAATCATTTCTAGTTGACTGGGTCTGTGTGCCTGAAGAAGCTTTTGTTGGGGAACCCCCAAAAAAGGTTAAAGTGTTGTCATTGGCTAAGCTTATAACAGTTTGCATGGGACTCAAATTTAGAAATTTGTCCCCACACACTGGCATAAACTGGCAAGACCACTGCAACATTATGTTATATATATATATATTGGCCTGCTCTCAGGATTTGGGCGGGCTACCTCAACCAAACACTTTCAGGGACAGACCGCAAAAAGCTGAAGGACAAGGCTGAGAGCATGGATCGCCAAATGGTGAAAGTTACCATTGGCAAAAATGGTAAAAAATCAGTGACCGGTACTCAGCATTCTGGAGACCTTTGCAAAAAATAGCATCGGAATTATTAGTTTCATGCCTTGGGTGGTGTTGGTTACCCTTTTAAGGAGCGGAGGCAAGGACATGAAATTGTCCCAGCAGTATCCACAAGCTTTTGGACGTGAAGTGGCGAACTTGCATTTGGGATATATGTCATCTGACCCTTGGGATTCAGTAATATGCAACATTCTTGTTTATTTTACATCACTTTCTGAATCAATATTTTTGTGTGCATCACATCGGCGACTGATGACAATCCTTATTATGGTTTCATTTGAACTGTGGGTTGATAAGCAAAAGCACCAAAACCACAACAAGAGCATGACAAGGGAGAGCTCAGGTTTTGGTGTTTTTGCTTCTAGGTCCACCATTCAATATATGTACATCAACCTCATGTTTAAACAGTTCCCCAAAATCATCTGCTGGTCAAACTAAGGAATCGCCACGGTGCCCAGATCTTCATGGATTTATCAAATCTATGGGTTTCAAGGAGATATTTTTTCAAGTGGTACATGATATGTATTGCCCATGCATATGCATAGGGATGTTTCTATTTGAAGTCTCTATGATCAAAAAATAGTTTCCAAGCCAGGGTGAAAGCAAATAAAATGTTTGAGTTGCAGCTAGCCCAAACTAGAAGCTTGGATGGGTGTTACTAAAGTGCGCCTCCCAAACATTAAGAATGGGGTGACAATCAACCACTTTCCACGGCATTGTCTTGATGGGGGTACTGGCCTTTTGGTATCTCAGGCAAAAATACACCAGAAAAAAAATGATAGGATTGGATAATTTTTTCCCTTTTGTGCACATGTCAGGCAAAATGGCAAGTTGGTCTTGAGCGGGGTCTTTTTATAGATTTGATAGCCTTCAGGGAATTGGACACTAAGAATAAATCAATCAGGGATCTCCAATCTCACAGGGAGTAGCCATAAGCTCAGATTTAAGGATCTCCAGCCCCACAGCCGTTTGTGCCTGATGCTCCAGGAGCCACCGCCCAATTGCTGGGACTTCGCCCAACTCCAGCCATTCCTGGAGTTTATCAACTGTGCCATTGCTACTGGGAAGCTGGTACCGGATCCCCTGGTGCCAGTGCAGATCGAACCAAGTGAGAGGGTAGCTGAAATCGCACGACAGCGATATTTAAATGGGATGACCTAACATAATTATACAGCCTAGCTATAGTGCTTTGCATTTGAGGGAATCCAAAAGCCTCTGGGAAAAATCCTAAGGCATGTGTTTGAGATTCCATTAATTATTTGAAATTCAGCAGATGTGGGTGCCCTAGCTAAATAATATATATATATATATATCCAACACAACGATCCGTGAAGTGTTGCCTGTTGATTTCCAAGGGCTTTTACCCGCACAGCAATTAGATGATTACCTGAAACAATCTGACAAAGCGGACAAAAAGACAATATGATTTGTGCATGCATTAGAAGCCCAAGAATTGATTTATAAGCTTGCAATAGCTGGATAGATCATATGTTGCCAATGTCAAAAATTCAAATATCGCAGCCCATTTTGTTCGACCCTTTGAGCTTGACTGGGGTGTTGGTGCTGACAACGCCCTGGCTGATTGCAGGATGGGTTCTTCTGCTGTGGCTTTGTGTTTTGGAGATATTTCAAAACATGATGTGCCCAAATTATGCTTATGAGACTATGCTAGGTATCCCCTAGCTAGGTAAGGGAATATCTATTAAAATTTAAAGGTATGTCTGGGATCCCATATTGGCCATATTTTTGGTAGCGTAACTAGTGCGAAAAAAAAACAAATAAAGACATTTCCATATTCGGGTTTTATTTCCACATCTGGTCTGGGTTTTAATTTCCATGTGGAATCAAGATATGACAGCTTCCACATTTCCACATTGATATATATTATTTCTCAAAAAAAAACCTGGAATTCCAGAAAATAACTTCCACATTTCCACATTTGGTTTCTATATTTCCACATGTGGCATGAAATTGATGATAGATAGCTTCCACATTTCCACATTTGGTTTCTATATTTCCACATGTGGCATGAAATTGATGATAGATAGCTTCCACAGTTTCCACAGTTGGTTTGCAGTGCCACATGTGGATTCAAATATATTTTCCACATTTTCATAGAACATTATTTATTTTCTGAAATTTCTATTTCCACATGTGGAATCAAACATTATCTTCCACATTTCCAGATCTATTTTGTTTTTCGATTTATATGTCATCAGTTTGGAAATGTGGAAGTTGAAGGTTCCCTATTTGGATCAGCAGTATTTGATTTCCACATGTTAAATGTAAACAAATTTTTTGATGGGTTCCAGATATAACGTTCGAATTCAATAAGAAACAGTTGGATGTAGCAAATTTCATATGCGTTAATTTAGCGTTATTTTGCGTGCAAAGACCGTGCTGAGGCAATTCTGGACGTTATTTTGCGTTATTTTGCGTTAGCCTGGGGGGGGCCCTCTTAGCCATTGAAAATGGGGTTGGTTTCCTTGTGAGGAGATATGCCAAGTGAAAGATCGATGATGACGGCAGCGAAAACTAAAGCTTCACCCGGGGGTTCAGAGGCCATGGGGAGTTTACCATACAGCTGCCTATGTTCAGGTGTTGTTCAGATCATATTTTCTTAAGGTTAATGTGAAAATCATTTAATACTGGCAATATATATATATATGTAATATATATATATGTAATATATAATATATATAATATTTAATATATATAATATATATAGACATATAATATATATATATGTATATATATATATATATATTTATGTATATATATATATATGTGTTATATATATATATTATATTCTACAGTTTATATATATATATATATATATGTTTTAAAGGTTTCGATCAAAACCCATGTTCATCACATCCTTTTCCCCTTTCCAGTCCTGGAAACAGGCGAGTGCGAAGTCGCAGTCCTCGGCAGAATCGTTCAACTTCAATGCAGAGATGGGCAATTTGACCAAACGGTTGGAACTTGCCAAGATCAGTGCTAGTGCTGGACAGTCTGAGGGTTGCTTGGTTGGAATCAAAAGAATCATACCTCAAGGAACAGTGACATGCTCTGAGACACCCATCAAAACTATTCAGGCAAAAATGCTCCCTTTAAAAGAGATAGTAGTGCTTAGCTTCTACCAGCAATGCTTTCCATTACATTTTAACTACCTTGTTTGGGTCACTTCCACTAGTGCTACATCAATTAGTGAGTCGACCAATGGAGATGTTGTCCATCTTCATCAGCTTCCGGGTCTGTAGGCGAGTCAGCTTCCATTGAGCCAGTGCAGCTCACATAGGCTGTGTTGGCAGTAGGCCCATTGTTCTTGGAATCTCTGTTGAGCTGATTCTCGAAGTTGTGGTTGATATGATGGTTCATAACATCCATCAGGAATGTTGTGCGCTCAAACACTGATCCAGCAAGGTGTGAAACCCAAAGCTGGAGCGGATCATCCTGTCGCCACACCGGTCCGTGCTGCATCTGGAAGGAAGCATCTTCGTGATAATGGGTTGGCAAAACCTAAAGCCTTGTTTACACCTACCAAGAGTCCTGAGCACAAGAAGACCAAGCATGAGATTCACGAGGTACCAGATTGAAAAACTTTGTTGGTTATTAATTAATTACGTTGTTTCATCTGTACTGTATTTAGTGATTCATGACTTTTGATTTGGTTGTCAATTCTATTTCTGGAACTTACTCAGCCAGTGGCTGAACTTCAAACTGTGTTTTAATCTTCAGGTACTTTTGGACAAACAGTTCAAGTTGTTTTTGATTTTGGGGCAACCAACGGAAGTTAAAAGTCCTTATGGGTCATTTTGAAGGGTGCCCTTTTTTAAGAGTTTTAGGGTCCAAACAAGGGTAAAAAGGGCACCACCAATCAATGCTTATGTAGAATTTCAACTTCTGTTGAGAGGGTACCTGGCCATTCACTGTTTTTTTGGTGGAGCTTCAATATGGGAATTTCCCAAAATAAGGGTTGCCCAAAAAGTTTTATGTTACACTAAAAATTTCCCTCCTGGGCCCCCTATTTTGAGATAATAATATATATAAATATATATAAATATAATAAATAAATAAATATATATATAATATTTATATATATATATATATGTGTAGTTGTATTTCCATGGACCCAGATATATATAAATGATATAAATCGGAGAAGGTACTTGAGCCCCAAGAACCAAACCCCCAAATACTTCTTCAGAAGTTACTTGAATCCAGATATATTAAGATATACTTAAATCTCTAAATCACCCCTTCAGCTTAACATTAATACAATATTATTGAATTAAATATCTACTTTTTGGGGCGGGCGAAACCGCTGGGATCTCCATCGCCTTTCCCCATGCATACAGGTGGCAGGTCCTTCTGGATCGCATCCTGTGGCACCTGCAGTCGAATCAGGGCAAGGTATGTTGGCTCAAAGTCTGGTTTCAGTGACCCAATGGAAATGTTTTGTGTTCTATTAAAATGGTTTGTGTAACAAATTCAAAGGGGAAACATTAATGCCTATAGTCTTGACTTCCCATTGGCATTTAAAGGTGGTTCTGGTGATCCTATCTTTTTGAGAAGTACGATGTCCATGACTACATTGCCTTTGGGTCCCAGCTGGGAAGACCCCTCTTCGCTGGTGCAGAAAGACTTGGAGATGGCCACTAAGTGTGACAAATCCCTGGCTGACTTTTTGTTTGGGAATGACTTGGCCATGTTGGACGACCCTATTGAAAAGCATGTCTCGAACATGATGCAGTGGATTAAGGTGAGAGGCCCCCAAGTGCCACCACTTCATGCCCCCGGTCATGTAGAGGCCATCGCTGAGATTTGGCGTTTGATCCGTACTCACGATGTGGGACTGGAGGACTTGAACAAGTTCAGAGAAGAACATGACAACCTTTGCCAGCACATTCCCAAGGCAAAGGAGCACCAGCTCATCAAGATGGGTGGGCGGTCTGGTGTTGTCAGCTCCACAGTCCGGCAGAAAATTGAGGAATGGGCCAACCAAAAGATTTTAGCTTCTCATAGCAAGGTTTCTTCCCAAGAATCGGCCGTAGTGGAGATGCACAAGGCAGCTCAGGTGGCTTGTGACAAGGTGTTGAGTTCAATTCTAGGCTCCTGCCATACACCGCAACCCCATGATGATATCGATGATTCGCTTATGGCTGAGCTCGATGACTTTATGAACATGAATTTTTGGGATGGAGATGGTGCTCAACATGAACCCCCAGTTGAACCCCCGGTTGAACCCACGGTCTTGGATGCTCCTACGTTGGCTTTGAGCTATGTGATGTCCCTTGAAGATGGCCCCCAGAAGTCAGCTTTGATGGCTGTGTTGGAGGTGGCACAGACTACCCCCAAGGTGGGCTCCAATCAAATAACATTTGTTGGTTCCCCATTATATAGTTAATAAACATGTACATGTAAATAATAAGGTGTTTTTCAAAAACCAACATTTTTATAGATATGATAGTTTACAGTTCCATTTTACAATGATTGGTCCCCATACCAGGTGATTCCAGATGACTCGGTCTGTCCCTCCCCTGCTGATGCACCTCGGGTTGAAGCGGAAGTTGGAAAGGCAGCTGATCAGCAAACGGTGCCTGAGGTGGCAGCGACAGAGCTTACCAGGAAAGACACGACCCAGCTGGAGGCCTACAAGTTGAACACATCACATCCAGGGCACTTATATAATAACTATTTAGTTTGATGTGGGGATTTAAACATACGTACATATATAATATAATATATATATATATGGATGAATCAGCTGCATATCAAATATATGCATTTATGTCAAGAGCTTTGTTTCGAAATATATTATTGTAATCTTTAGCCATCCTGTCAATCCTTAAGGGGATATGAGTCAAACAATATCACAGTACCCCCCTCATAAGGAGAGACCTACTGCTATGCTCTGTTTAAGTTGGTTAGCTTTGACTACCCCAGGCAGAGGCTGCACAGAAATCGTTGGTCGAAAAATATCGAAATGATCCTGACGCAGTCTTTCTTCCAGGGGGTGGAGTCAAATTCATAGGTCCTGATGGACGAGACGAAACGGAAACAGAACATTTGGCGAGACTTGATCACAACTCAAGAATGAGGTTTACGAGGAGTGTGCAAGGCAAGGGGCTACAACAACCTCGCAATGAATTCCCAAACGGTTCTACAACTTAACATGTTAATGTAAAATGATATTTCAAATCATATAGTACTTTACCCGGGATAGATATTAATGTCATTGTATAAATCCCTGAGGACCTGGTTGTCCACAAGCCATCGTGGAGCTGTGGAAGAAGAGAAAGGAAAGTATCTTATCGTATATATATGCTAGTGTGAACAACATTTTTTGTTTGGGTAATCCATTCCTCAAGTTGGATTTTTTTCATATATAAAAAAATGATCAACTGAGACAAACTTCTTTCCGCATTGTATGAAGATTGGCTGCAATCCAACGAAGATTGGATGCAGTCGTCCCTATATGTGCGCATGAACACCAGCAACTCCCAGAAGCGACGTGGAAAACATGTGCTTCTACCCTACTTGGAGGTCAAAAAGAAGTTCGGTGCATTGATTGCATCAAATATCCTGACTGAGAAGAAACACCTTGAGGCCAATAAGCCCAAAGGGGATTCCACCATTTATTGGATGGAACACCCCGAAGCCAAAGGAAACGAAGAAACTATGCTGGACAATAAAGAAACTGTGCTATTTCCATTTAATGACATATATATACCCTTAGCTTGTGTTGGGTGCCCTTTCTGCCCCCAAGGGTTTCTGTGCCTTCTGTCCATACAGCTTCACTTTCCCCACGCGCTTAGGATTGGCAACTCCTTAGGGTGTGGGATGCCATGGAGTTCGAAGAGGAGCACAACGAAACTGTGGCCCTGGGATTGGAAGCCTGTGGTGATTTGGATCCTTCACAAACCAAAGCTGTCTTGTAGCCAGACTGGCCCTTCAATCAAGTTGTACAACCAAACATTTTTCATTTGCCATCTATCCCATAGGATCCATGTATGGTATATATGCTAACATTTGGGGTATATTGATGGTAAATGTTACCATAGCATATATAGCATACATGGATCCTATGGGTATAATATTTAAATATAACCAATGACATTTAGTGCAATATTGTGTCCAACAACGAAGAAACATATCTTAGGCAGGGCTTGGTGCCTCAATTGGACAAGTTGAAGGCGGTTTCGTTTGCAGCTGCTGGTACCGAAGGCAAGCCAAAACCCCAGGAGGATGACAACAAGAAGAACCCCAAGGTAAAACCCATGTCAAAAAGGGTTAGCACCAGCATCTCTCAGTGTTCTTCAAAGATGACCGAGATTTTGTCGTGGCAATCGAAACTTGCAGAGAACAAATCGGGACTGAATCTCGGTAGACTAATTCTGGAAAGCATATGCTTGGTATATGTTGCATTTACGGATTCTGGAACTATGAGCATGTACATTTCTTGTATCCCAACTGGTGGCCTTTTCCTAGGACTGATGTCTTGGTGAAAGGATTCAAGGATGAGCTTGACACCCGCTTGGGCGACATCAAGGCTTCCAGGTTGGAGTTGGAGCGACTGTTCGCCCTTCGAATCTGTGATACCGTGATTGATGAACCCGAGAATTCCAAGGTGAAGGAAGAGTGCTTAAAGGCCATTCGTGGTTGTGAAGCGTGCTTTACCAGTTACAATGGGTCTGTGCGTTCAATCAAGAGTGTTTTGGAAACTGTGCTAAATTTATTTGGCAAGAAAGACTCACCAAGACTAATTTGATTCTTCTACAATTCGTCAACTAAAATGTAAACGCCATCCTAAATTTCATTATTGTGCCCGGCCCCCATATGAATCCAAACACCTAATTTTATATATATATATATATATCCCTAAGGATCCATGTATGGAATATTTACCTACATTGGGATTATTTTATATTACTTTAGGGGTCAATGTAGGTAAATATTCCATACATGGATCCTCTGGGTATATATATATATGTACTTAGCCTTTAAATGATATCAGATTACTCTCCAAACACTTCCTCAGAAGGTACTTGGACCAAAAATATGGCAAAATCATCCCCTCATATAGCCTCTGGACTTTAACCTTGTTTTTGGCTTTTTGGGATCCAATCCTTCCCATCCTCGCCGGCCAAGGAACCGACAAAGCCGAAAGCCAAGGCGAAGGCCAAGGCAGCTCCTGCCCAGCCAGGAGAGGGGGCACCAGCTGAGTGATCTTTTGTTTGAGATGTGTGGCAGCCGGTCTGAGGTAGGGTAATCCTTACATGTGACCACCAGACCCCTTAGCCGGACATGTGGGTTTGGCAAAATATCGAAAATGCATTCCTCTATATGCGTTAACCCGTTCATCAATATAATGACATGGTGTATGTAATATTACACACATTCAACATGTGACTGCTTCCGTGAGCCGATATCTACAGCTGGATGGGGTTTGACGATGGCTTCCAATAGTTTTGGATACTTGCTGGGGCAAGCCGAAGTTGACAAACATGTTGAGCTCGGTGAAAAAAGGTGCAGTATGGGGCATTTGTTTTGCCCATGCGGGGTGTGGCCAATGCCTTCTGGAACGGTTCAGTGACATAACAAAAACAAATACACACACATATATATATATTATTGTATATATACATATATGGATCCAAGTGCCTTCTTAGGAAGTAGTTGGGGTATGATTTGGATGGTCAAATTCCTTCTCAAACAGTGTTTGGATCCATTTATATATATATAGATAGATATCATGATTTAGCACATCAATAGGTTGGTTGCTGAACCTGAGACTGAATACCCACGCAGGTCCCAACTTGGCTGCAGCCAAGTCTTCGCCGCTATATGCTTTCTTGATGAAAGAAGCTGGCTTGGGAGAATCTTGGTTGCATGTGGTCATACTGGGTTGCATGGGCTTTGCCATTGAAGGTTAACCATCGCGATGAAAAAATATTTTTGAGAAATCTTTCAGAAAACAGGTCATCAGGCCCAAGCTTGGGAAAAAACAATCACAAAGAACATGTTGTTAAACACCTCTACATCGAGGTAACTTCATTTGCGAAAACCCAGAAGATGCTCACCTATGTGGACAAGGAGTGCTCATTAGGTATTGTCAAGTTTTGATTTACCCATCACCAGCAGATACCAAATCCTTACCTGAGAACTCAAATAAGGATAAGAACTTTGAGAAGTGTGCAATAACCTTCAATGCATATATATAATATATAGATATATCATTATTCTAATACTGGACTGGATGGTGCCCCATGTTTTTCCCTCTAGCTAAGCCTTGATGCCCCACATCGCACCTGGATGGCAGGAATTTCGACTCCATGGGGTGCAATGGCAGGGCCCATGCAAATCCTTGCAGCATGCGGGGTGCAAAGGCAAGTACACATCGAATGTACAGCGGGACATGCTACGGAAAGTGGCTAGGAAAGATCCCCATCAGGCCAGATATAAATGGGTTTGTTTTTGTACTAATGCATAGTTTTTTTACGAAATATTTTTCTGGGTCAAACAAAGGATCAAACCCAGCTGCCTGTACTCATGTGAATCTTATCCCACCCCCAAATGGTTCCAAATATGTGTAAATCATTCGGTTTATTGGGTATGCTTGTATGTGCTATTTTTAAATTTGGGGAAGGGATATAATTCAATTGCATTAAGTCTGACTTCAACTTCCCTTTGGAGGTGCAAATCGATTGGGTAGATGATGTGCCTTTACAGACAACACGAGGGCCAAATGGTGTTGAAACCAGGACTTTCAGTTGGAATGGAAAGGGCATGGCTCAATATGTTTTTTACTGGCTCAGGCTGTTCCAAGTCAGTCTGTCTATTTTGCCCTTCCCCTGCAGGAAACATCCAATAGTTCTACCCCACAACGTTGTTGCTGATTGGCCTGAAATCAAGGAAGCTGATGTCCGTGAGTACTGGAACCATCTTGCCCAACGAAAATCACCTTTAGCAAACATCAGCCCGGAGAAAAACCACATACCACTTTGGCTGTGGGGCGATGAATGTGAATTCAGGGAGAATGGGGAGGAAATCATGTTGATAGCATTTGGATGCGCCATCGATCCCAGAAAAAACAGCACAGAGTGTTGCTTTCCCCTTTGCCTATGTCGCACTGAAACTTATATTGTGTTGATGTACAGTAAGTTTTGTATTTCTTTGACACATGCATTTCTAGATTCTAGAGTAGAGAGTTGAAGCTTTATGATAGCAAACCCATGCATCCCCTTGGCCATGGGTTTGCCAAGGAGATCAACGCAGGAATTCCAACAGTCTTCAAACTACTGGAAGCAGCGACTTGTCTTGTTAATGTTGCAGTGGCTCAGCACCTCTTGTCCCCCAAGCCCAACGGTTTTTTTTCCAGGAAACCATGGAAAGCTGCACTGCCATCTGTTGCCATTGCAGCGGATCAGGTGGTGGACTCCCTATGCCTTCTCTACAATGATGGAATTAGCATTGACCCTGAGAAGGCCAACTTGCGGTATGCTGTGACTGAGATCCGTGGGGACTGGAAGTGGCAAAAGGTTCCTTCTTCTACATTTTCAGTTTGATGTTGGATGTTGTTTTATGTAGATTTTTGGGTCGACCTATGGGCCCAAGTACTTTCTGGGGAAGCATTTAGGGTATGATTTGGGAGGCCAAATATCTTCTCAAGAAGTACTTGGATCCGACTGTAAATATATATATAATATTATGCTTAACAATATTTATACAAATATATAGATATATGAATTCTCAAACAAGTTGACCACTTTGTTTGGATTTCGTATCATCCAGCTTCAGGACTGGCTGCAGCTATCGTGCAACTACCTGGCCAAATCCGTTTGCCACTGCTGCCATGCTAGCAAGCCTGATTACTTTTCAGCACCTGCACGTTTACACACCAAGTTCCGGCATGACACGCAGAGTTTCCTCCTGGAATGCCTCAAAGATGGTGTGCGAAGACACCCTATTAGTTTCAATCACCTTTTATTTTCATAAATTTGTGTGTTTGATTGTTTGATTTGATAACGATATGGGTTTTTGTATGGGTATACAAATCTCTGAAGCTTTCTCTGAAGCTTAAGGGTTGAGATTGACCGGTGAAACCCCTAGCTTAGGTCCTTTGCTCCGACTTCCATCTTTTGACATCAAAATGTTGAAGTGGGATGGTATGCATACGATCAATTTAGGTGCTGACCTATGGATCTGTGGTGGTGTTTTTAGGAAGCTCCTAGAGTATGACGATGTCTTTGGTGGTCTTGAGATGGATGAGGGTGACAGATTGCTTCTTGCGTACGATTGCTTTAAGGAGTGGGCGAGAAAGAACCATGTACAGTACATTTTGGTTTGATTTCATGCCCGAAGTTTGTTTATTTTGCTTCAATTTTTTGGTATATGCTCCCAAAGGTTCAACTTCCAAAACTGTTTGTTTTTTCCATATTCCTGGGAACTGCCCAAATAAGGCACTCGATGCCGAAATTTCGGCCCTGGAGATTGAGGAGCAAACAGCATCCCTGGCCGGAACTCCAGAGCAAGGCTTGGAATGTGCCAGGGTTTTGAACTATCCTTATTCTTTTGAATTTCTTGCAACCCTTTGGGGCAAGGTTTGGAAATTGTTTTGTCCAATATCCCAAGGAACAGGTTTATTTAATTCGAAGCCCAGGTTGTTGCAACCCCAGCCTTTGACCTACCTGCTGAGGCTAGATGTGTAGTTGCCTGGCTTTGTGAGTACACGATTGAGTTTGCAAAGGCTCATCCTGGTGACCGATGGTTGTCCTTGATGGCAACAATGCTGTTGCTTGGTGATGCGACCTGTTGACTTTATAATACTAGTTATATTTGTAAATGTGTATACATATTTTTTAAAGTACCTAGGGATCCCACACATGCGCCGAGCAGATGTTCCACAAACCGTGTGGTCAAGGGCGATCTTTTGTTTTAATTTCTGAGGTTCTATGCTGCTGAGTGGCATCGCAAAACCGAACTTCTTCCCAGGTATCTCACAGAATCTCAGGCACAGGATTTGCAAAACATCTCTGACGAATGTCTTCTTGCGTATGCAATCTTATCGAACATGGCTGTGGAAGCTGGTGTGCTACTTTTTCCCAGTCGCCCAAAGCTACATGTTTCTCAACTCAAGGGATTGGGGGTGCAGGTGCTTGGGAATATCAGTATACCTACTAAACCTATGGGGTAGCTAGATAACATGTTTTTTTCCCATGTGCAGGTCAAGTTGTCCACTTGAGCATCCTTGAGCCATGGCAAGCCAACCGAGGCTTGGCAGGAGCTGGCGCTGCAGCAGTTGGAGGAATGCCACAGGGTGGCATTTTCACAGTTGTGTTTTCAAAACCACCAAAGATTAAAAGATATTATGGGGGACCGGGTCAAAATCATAGCAAGGGTTGACTTATGTTTGGTCAAACTTGATAAAACATACTTAGGCTACAACCATCGTTTCTTCAGTGGCTACAAGCCAGAGGACTTCATTGGCAGGATTGCCATTGTGTGCCAATCTGCCAACAACAGCAAAGTTGAGTTCATCGCGTTGAAACGATTTTACCTTGGGCCCCTGAACCCATCTTCAGATCAAAATGTTTGAGTTTGTACATGTTTTTTGTTGGCTAGGCTATGATTACCCATTCAAACATGTTTGTCTTTCGATGATATGGATCCATCAAGGCAAAAGAGTCACTTGGACCTTGAGCACTGGGATGACTTTAGTGATGACAACTAATTTGTTCCTTGCCCTGGGTATCCCAATCTTTATATATGATGAATTGTGCTTAAATATCAAATTGTTTGGTTGCTGGTGGCCCTGAAGATGATGCTGGATGCCCAGGGATACTGCAAGTGCTTGCGTAAGTGATGCGTAGTGCTGGCAACGCGAAGAAAAACATTCGGAGATGCCACTGGCTGGACTGGGTGGAGGGGCAGGCTATGTAGGGGTTTCCCCGTTTCCTGTGAGCACTGTCTTGGAACAAATCTTTCCCGAAACCCTTTCTCAAAGGATTAGATTGTGGAACATCTGCTGAGCGCATGTTTGGGATCCCTAGGGACTGTGTCGAAATGGACCCCGAGGAAGATAGGTGGTACGATTATGAAAGTCCTCCATGCCGGTATAATCATGGCTTCTCGTATTATTCCGTCCCTGACACTCCCCGTGCTGTTGCGTATCAACAGAAGATGGTGAAAAACACTGGATTCACTCACATTGCATGATCCAAAAGGATCCAGATGTACAGTGCCAATGTTCAGTTCACAAACCTACTGAATCGGAACTCTGCCAGCACTTATTGGTCGCCTTCGTGTTTTCATTGGTCACTTGTCATCTGGGATCAACAGTACTAGATGAATCCTATGAATCCGAAGAGTGAAGAGGATGGCTATACCGCCCTTAAATAGATATTGAACATAGCCATTTTCATAGGGAAAATATGGGAAAATGATGACCATTTGTCAACAAACCAATGGATACAATATCCGATACAATGGGCAAAGCACTATTCTCAGACCCAGATAGATATCTTGGTGGCCTCCAAGGCCGGAATCTGAGAACCTCCAAGATGTTTTGTGTGTTCATTATAGCAACCAACAGAGAGTAAAGTGGATACCTGGAAATAATGAGGGACATGTCTTCGAACTACCATCCTTGAAACACTGTTCAGTTTTTCAGTATGTATTATTATTGATTACTATAGACCAAGTTTTTCGAATTATACTCCCAGCTCGTCAAACTTGAAACCCAACTTTCCGTCTAATGAAATAAACACCATAGTGAGAAACCCACGTCATATTCATATCCCTGACTGATTTTCCATATCCATATCACAATCCATATCGAATCCACTGTATAACAATCACATATATATATATATATATTTATTTATTTATTTATTTACAAAAACATACGTATCTATATTATACATATATTATACCCTGAATATTATAAACATGTTATACATATATTTTACATATATTAATTATACATATATTATACACATATTATACATATATTTTACATATATTAATTATACATATTATACATGTATTATACATATATTATACATGTATTATACATATATTATACATATATTATACATATATTATACATATATTATACATATATTATACATATATTATACATATTGTACCTATATTATACATATATTATACCTATATTATACATATATAATACATATATAATACATATTATACTTTTATCATACATATATTATACATGTATTATACATATATTATACATATATTATACATATATTTTACATATATTATACATATATTATACATATATTTTACACATATTATACATATATCATACATATATCATACATATATAATACATGTGTTTTACATACAATTTTCATATATTATACATATATTATACATATATTATACATATATTATACATATATTATACATATATTATACATATATTATACATATATTATACATATATTATACATATATATATATAATACATATGTTATACATATATTATACATATATTATACATATATTATAAATATATTATACATATATTATACATATAATATACATATATTATGCATATAATATACATATATTATACATATATTATACATATATTTTACATATATTTTACATATATTATACATATATTTTCCCACTATAATTCATATCCATATGCACTCCCAAAGCCAGGTGAAGGATGAAGCCAAAAACGCTGCCCAGACCTGATTTTGACCGACACCACGACACCATGGAGGGAACCACCATGGCGATTTTTTCCTGGTGGTTCAATTTTGGTGATTTGCAGGGTTTTATTGGTGATATGACTGGTGGTTTAAGGTGATATAATGGTGATATAATTGCCATTTAATGAAATTTGATGGTGATTTCATCAACACACATGGTGATTCAAGCAACAAACATGGTGGTATACTGGGGATACTTAGTGGGATCTCATGGGGATGGTCTGGGTCGTTTTTTTGAGGACAGAGGCCTCTCTTTAAGTGATGGATAACTGGGGCATCTTTAAATGGCCCAACTCTTCGGGTTGGTGGATGATGATGATGATGATGATGATAATGATGATGATGATGATGACTACTATTGCTATTACTTGTATCTCCCAAAAAGAGTGTTGTTGATTGTTCTGTTTATCACTATTAGACATGTAATTGTTTTGTTTATTGATAGTATCATTTACTCAGACAGATGAGGGGAAACTAACCCAAAACATAACCAAACATAACTAGTCATTCTCCTATGATGAATGCAAAAAATGGAGCTATGTTATGGTTATAAATCTTCCGTGGAATAACTGGGAGCTAAGAGTTACCAAGAGTTCGCCAACCCCATGATGGTTCAGATTCGTGAATTGGACTTTCAGCCAGACAAAATCAGGGCCTAGTATGACCTAGTAACTTTATGTGTGTCTTCTTTCCAGTTTTGCCTTATGATTTATAGCTATACTATTATACTGACGAACAACAGCTGGTTTGATAGTGATTTTCACAATTCATGAATTCCTCCCTGAACCAGTGGAGTTGAAAAATAGGGGTCCGTTTGGTTCCTTTGTTTTTGTGGAGGTTTCAGTATTACCAGGGGAAGCTGCGCGTGAAAATGGGGTCCCTCAAGTAATAGCCAGTTGAAGAAAGGAACATGTTGATTCAACCCATTGGAAATTGGGGATAGCCTATTCTCATACAAAACTCTGTGTTTTTTAAATGCCCCAGAGGGCATTTAATTCGTGGGGTGCCCAGATTTCTTTGCTGGACAATGTGCAGGAACGCCATATATTTGGGTTGACAGTTTCCATGAAACATGGCCGTTCAATCAGCAAGGGATGCATCAACTTTCGTCGTTGGCAATCGGTGCCCTACAGGAGGCTGCGTGGACCCCCAAAGTCACCAGATAAAAATGATATTTTCCCTGCAGGATGGTGCCACCCAGTTATAATTTGGTTTATAAACCCCATGAACTATACTTATATCTACCGTAAGCCATAGTTAAGTCTCCTGGTTGGTGGTTTGGAACATGTTTTATTTTTCCATAATATGGGATAATCCTTTCCATTGATTTTCATATTTTTCAAGATGGTTGAAACCACCAATCAGCTTATATCTATCGTAAAACCATAGTTACACTCTGGTAAACTAACATAGCTATTGAAAATGACCATATATAGTGGATTTTCCCATTAAAAATGGTGATTTTCCATAGTTTTTCATGGGAAAATCACCATTTTTAATAGGTGAATCACCATTTTAGACAACTGAACGCTATCGAACGGGGGCCCAAAAACCCTGTGGTTCTACCAAGCGCGTCGAACTGGGCCAGGTTTGGGCACCCACCAAGCTGCTTTTCCAGAAAGGCCTCAGCAAAGTCACAGGCCCTGGAGCTTGATGCGGGAAAGATGGGTTGATGAGATATGTTGAGATATGATGAAATGTTTTGTTTGATTCTAAAAAAATCAAGATGATGTCTTGTTTGACTCTTAAAAATAAAAATAGAAAATCAAGATGATGTCTTGTTTGACTCTTAACAATAAAAGTAAAAAATCACGATGATGTCTTGTTTGACTCTTAAAAATAAAACTATAAAATCAAGATGATGTCTTGTTTGACTCTAAATCACGGTTATGGACATGCTTGTGTTTAGATGTATCTAGTATTATCTAGTTATGTTCCCTTCTTTTTTATCCAAGACTGGCCATGTTGATTGGACCTTGAATGAGTTTTTGGCTGAACCAACATCATTGTAGCAGATGATCTGGCTATATAGTATAAAACCAACCACATATGACAGAGATGATGCAACCCATCAGAATGGACAAGCTTCTCTTGGACATCCCTAAGTTTTTTGGGGCCACGTTTTTTCCGGAATCTCAAAAACAGCTTCAAGCAGGGATGTGGATTGTCCAATGGCTCAGGGATTTTGAAAAATCTCTAAACATGGCTGGTTGATGGTTTGGAACATGGCGATATTATTTTCCATAATATATGGGATGTCATCCTTCCCATTGACTTTCATATTTTAACCACCAACCAGAAGGACGTCCGCGGCTTCCTGGAGCCATTGCGACTCACCTCGATCCACGGCCCAGCTCGGAATTTGTCGACAGGCCAAGCGGAGTCCACTGTGATGGGCCCAAGTTGTCGATGGGTTGAACGATTGAGACGTCCGTCGATTGGAACATCATAATAATTTTGTATGTGTATATAATAACCATATAGCAGCAATAATAATGGTTATTATATAGTTATAATAACTATTCTTATATTATGTATAATAATAACAACCATCATAATAATAATGATAATAATAATGTTGCAACATCTTCACCGTCTCGGGTCGTCTCGTCTCGTCTCGAACTCGGCCGAGTACCTCGGCCTGAGGCAAAGTTCTTGCTGGAATCTTTGGCCCTCAACCACTCCGCTGCATCCAAATGGTCGTCTTCAGAGGGTTTTCAGGAGAACCCCCTGGCAGTTCAACATAAGTCATGGGAGATCTGCTAAAAAAACGAACATGGTAACCATGATATGGCAATTTCAGGATATGGATATATTATATATTATATATTATACATATTGATAAAATGATGTATATATATACACATATGCGTATATGTATAATATATAATTATTTATGAGGCAGGGGGTTCAACAAAATATTCGAGGCATGAACAATAAATATGTAAGGCATCAATAAACAAATATAAGGGATCAAACAAACAACAATAGTCATATTTCATGGGCTGGTGCAGTGTTTTGCCCCTTGTCAAGTCTTGTGGTTTTTGAATTTCCCGGTCCTCTAGTCCTCTGGTCCCCTGGTCCCCTGGTGCTTTGGTCCTCTGGTCCCTTGGTCCGTCCGTCCTTTGGTCCTTTGGTGATTCTGGTGTCTGACAACAATTCCGAGTAAAGCTTAAGTAATTTTGATTAAACCAACCCTAAATAAGTCTTAAACAAAACATACCGACCCTTAAATGAAACCTAAACCAACCCTAGATCAACTACAAATAAGCCCTAAACTGACCCAAAACCAACCCTAAGTAAACCCTCAACCGCCTCTAAAGAAACCATAAACCGTAAACCAACCTTCAATAAACCTTAAATAACAAATAAACAAACCACACACCAACCCCACATAAATCCTAAGCCAACCCTAAACAAACCATAAACATCGCCTCACCAACCCTACATAAATCCAAATAACCCTTAAGCCAACCCAAAGCATAACACCTAAACAAACCACAAACCAATCCGAAATCACAAACTGACCTTAAATAGACTGTTTAACAGCACCCACATAAATCCTAAACCATCCTTAAGAAACCCTAAACTGACATAAACTAACCCCAAGACCAACGCTACATATACACCGGAAACCTTTAAACAAACCGCAAACCAACCCAAAATAAACCAAACACCAGCCCTCAATAAGTCTAAAACGAAACCTAAATCAATAAGTCTTAAACGAAACCTAAATAAACCTTAAACAAACCCTACAAAAAGTATTGAACCAACCTTAGATAAACCGCAAGCAAACATTAAACTAAGGTTAAACAAGTCCTAAATAATTCCTTGTCAAACTCTAAATATTTTTGTTCAGCAACACCACGCAAGCCATAAGCCAACCCTCAACTAACCCTGAAGCAACCCTAAATAATCTCTAAAACAACTGTAATAAGACCCTGAACCAATTTTAAGCCTCCAAACATCCCCAAACCAAGCCTTAAACTTGAACCTTAAAAAACCCATCAATAAATTTCAAACCAACCTTAAATAAACCCAACACAACCCTGAAACAGCCCATACACGGACCCTAAATAACCCCTAAACGAACCCTAAATAATCCCTCAACCAACCTCAAATAAACCCTAAGCCAACCCTCAATAATCTGGAACCAACCTTAAACAAGTTTAAAACCAACAATCGAAAATGAGAAGTTCGAACTCTAAAGTATTGCAAATAGTGTCAAAGCGGCTCGAGCATCAACAAAGCGCTGCAAATAGCCCAGAAATGCTCGGTTTCGTCTCCAAACTGTTGCAAGGGCGAAAACGAGGGCTTCAAGGGGATATTTCTTTTTTTTGATCCCCTGTGCAATATGTTTTTTTTGTTCCTCACCCTACATATGATGGGATGAAAGTTATATACATATGCTTAACCCCCCAAAAATCATATGGACTGATATGGTTTGTCCAGAAATGGGCTATGCGGCAAGCCAGCATGTTCATGTTCATGGCGGAACATGTTCTAATCCACTGAATTTTGTTTTCCAATTTGTGGCCAGGAAACCAAACGGGCAATAGCTGCCGTTGGGGGTGCATGGAAATTGGTACCTCATCAATTGCCCATATGTACATAACTGGGTTTTATCCAGTTTTTTTCCAATGCATTGGCCACTTTCCAAACTGCACATCCAAGTGGACACCCAGAAACAATGAATGATTCAATAGAGATGGCGTAGTCTGGTTCTGTCCAGTTTTGGGTGTTCAACAGCTGTGCGTTGTATGTCCCGCCCCAAATAAGATGTTTGCTGATGGTTATATTATGTGAGTATATATATATATATTATACACATTATCATATGTATTACATCTATGTAAGTAGCCTTGATACCCGGCTCATGAGCTGACCAGCCCTTGAACATAAAGCACAATTCCTTTTTGATGGCAGATGTTTTTTGCCATGGGTTCCCCTTCCCGTGATTGGTGATTGCTCCTATTTACTACGTATCAAACTTAGCATATTTGAGAGGATCATTCTTTGATAATGTTATATGTTCCCCATCTATATCCAAAGGTACTTCCCTGCTTGTTATGTCTACTATTCATATAAATCAAAATCACATAATTATGAATTATATGAACTACTGGTCGTAACTATCCATTAAGTTATGTATAATATGTATATTCATTAATTTATTATATAGGTTTTACCCTAGTTTATAGTGCACTATCCAAGTTATAATTAAAACTCCACTATTAACTGGTTGGTGGTTCGGAACTTTTTTTATGTGTCCATATATTGGGAATGTCATAATCCCAACTGTCGAACTCATATTTTTTCAGAGGGGTAGGTCAACCACCAACCCGATAACCAGATCATTATTGATGATTATTGATTACTATTGATGACTTTTGATGATTATTGATTGATTATTGGGTTGATCAATCATTATAGTGCATGATAGTCATTATTGATATCACTATAGTCATTATCATAATTACTGATTATTGATTGCACTATAATGGAAAAAAAAACGGCAGTCATTTTCTCGTGCAGGTGCATGTAGAATCCTGCAGGTTGATCGAACAACGGCCTCGCAGGAGTGGTCCGAAGCCCTTCGGCGGGCCGCCTTTGAGCGGCGGCCTGGCTTGGCCGTAGCCTTGGAACGGGCCATGGATCATCTCCACATGTATAAGATGGGGTTCTGAATATGGTTACTAACTGGAGTTAAACATATGATTTTAGTTACCGGAGTTAGTAAGTAACTGGTTGGTAACTGGGGTTCACTCACTCACTTACTATGAGAAAGTGCCCAGGGGTAGCACCTGTTTTCTTAGACCATCAACCTCTAGGATCCTGCCATATCGCTATATGTTTTTCGAGGGCTTCCGGCTTCCGAGAAGGTACAGTACAGTTCCTATCCGAGGTCCTGAGGGGTTGTGATTTCTACACGTTTGTGGGGTTCAAATACCTTGCTGGTATCAGGTCTTTGGAAGTCTTAATCCTGTAGTCTCCCTGCGTAAGAAAACCTGTCCATTCAGGCCGAAAATACCGAAGACATGATCACGTGGACGGAGGTGCGTAGAAAATCGATGAAGTCATGCGGAAGACAAGAAAAAATATGGTTTAGGTTTAGGTTGTGATATTCCTAAAGTGGATATGAACATTTTTTTGTTAACATACACATATCCGAATATTATGTATAATATTATGATTTATATAACCTCATCTTAATATGTATATATTTATATGCATGTACATGTTTAATTTATTTATAACATATATATATATATAGTTATTTCATGTTCAGTTTTACTGACCCAGTCCGGAAAACTTAGGCTATATGTAATCCTCACCCGATCTGACCCACCAAGTGGATCTCAAGGCATTTTGTTTTGAACGGCAGTCACTTCACTGGTGCTAAACGTAGGGAATGGGGAAACTATCTTTCACCATTGGTACCATTATCCCAATCCCCCATTCTTTACTAAGCACCAGTAAGTTCCAGCCCAATCTGCCGCATTGCTTGTGACTAGGTCAACTTTGCAACTTCATGGAATAGAAGAACAGAACTTGTCACTGATAGCAGGATTGACTGTCCCAGCTGATGTCTTTGCAGGTGTCCGATGAAGCTGCTGCGGGCATTTGGGAAGTGTGGTGGAAGCAGGAGCGGATGTGATGGTGTCACTCCAGGGATGCGCATGATATTCGAAAAAAATAAGTTGGCGATCACAATGGGTCGGATCCTTGATTGTTCATGATTGTTCATGATTCATGTTCTAATTCCATACAATCCCAACTAATCCCTTTGGTTCTGATGTCACGTCACGACGTCATTGAAAAACATGCTTAGGACTTAGGATATGTTAGGTTTGAGCAAACCATCCCTTAAATAAAGCGGTTTTAAACTGCCTTAAACAAAAAATCGGTGACTTCACCATCCCCTATAGGAGTTGGCTTGTGGATCCAGATGGCAGCTTGGGAAAGCGATGGTTGGGATGGTTGAGGTCAAGATAGCTTCAGTGAAAAACTATGAACAACTACCCTCTGGTTATTTAACATAGCCATGGAAAATGACCCATTTATAGATGGTTTACCTATTAAAAATGGTGATTTTCCATGGCTATGTTAAATAACCAGATGGTATATAGGATTGCTGCACAATTAGTAGATCATTGTGGAAAACCAAAGACAAATGGGTTGCTTTTTTGCTTGCTTGCTTCCACATTGAGCGATTCTTGGCTTAGTTGAATTACTTCGTAAGAAACAACGGGCCTCGCTGTAGTGTTCCACAGCCTCTTTGACAAAAAAGGCCGCGCGCGCTTGCAACAGGATGCATGGCGCGTTGAATTTCAACAAATCTCACCTGTAACTCATCGCAAAAAACTGATCTCCCGCAACCCCAAAAACAGATGGGGGCTTGGCCAGAGGGGAAAAAACCCTCTAAAATGGCACAGAAAATGGCACAGCTCTCTTACAGCACAGGTTTATCCTGAAAAGCTGCAAAAAACATGCGGAAGCTCAGCAAAATAAAGTAAGAACCTAGTCAGTTCCTCATTCAACCTGCTGCTCATCACGCTCTTGCTTTGGTTTTCCAGAAATTGCCCTCACCAAAGGGCCAGGTGGCGCTATTTCCTTCTTCTCTGCTTGGGGCATTGAAGAATCAAACCAAGCAATGGCCTCTTCCCATTCACTCTGCGCTGACAATTGCGGCCGGAGTTTGAGTAAAAGGCGGCCATCTCTGGTGGTCTTGATGAAAGCAAGCTGGACACTTTTGCCCAAATCAGCATGTTGGTTCATCGGCTCGTGCAGCTTCACGAACTTGGGCATGACTTGGCGTCGATCCTCTGAGCTCATCAACCATTTGGCCAGAGCTCCGGCCACCATGTGGCGGGCAGGCCCTAGAGGATGCTGCTGACCCCGAGGCGGAAGCTTGCTCTTCCACATTTCCATGTGCTCCAGCAAAATCTTGGCCAGTTCGCTGTCGCTGTCCAACAGCCACGTGTGAGTAGACCAGGCGTCTAGTTCTCTCAGAGATTGGTCGTGACTGCCGACTAGCTGGCAAACTTTCTGAAGCTGCGCCCGAAGCTCGTGAACTTGACGCTCTAGAGGCACCTGCGCCCCCGAGGCTGTGGCCGTCTCTGGGCCTCTGCCCCTCTTCGAAGGCCTCGTTGCCACCGGGCTGGCGGCGGGCTGCAGAAAGTCGAGGACCATTGCGAACTGCAAAAAAACGGTCGAGCCGGGCTTGTTGAGGAGGAGCAGCAGGCACTACTGGGACTTGAGCCGGAGCCAATGCAGCTTCTCTACGACGTTGGCCTTCAAGAGCCCCTCCATGACCATGATTACAAACAAGTGTGCCGCAGGATGAGTTGTCAAAATGTCTTTGCGCAGCAGTTTTTGTTGTAAAAACACGATTGCAGAGAGGGCATTGTCGAGACTCTGTGACGAACATTGTGCTTCTGGATTTTGTGGCTCCGCAGCGCGCGTTCACTTTTCCATGTGCCGGCGCCGCATTGATCACAGCGAATCTCTTGTACAAGATCTACAGGAGCTTCAGCAGGCTGGTCAGCAGCCTCTTCTGGTGCTTCTGGAACATCCGGTGTTCGCAACGTACGGATGCTCGAGCATGGTATGTTCAAAAAAAGAATCTTCCAATTGCCTCGGAAACCAGGAAAATCAGCCCAGAAACTCGCCAAGTCACGGTGCAAAATATGCAGAAAGCGCGGAGCGGTGGTGGTAGGAGCACCTGACTCACCGTTTACACTCGGCCCAAGGTCCGGAGAGTCTCCAAACAGGGTCGCAAGTTCCAGGCGTGTTTGTCCATGGCATTCTGCAAGCAATGCACTGCGAAGCCAAAGCAGGCGTCGCACTTTCAGATCTGAAGACACTGTGCTGATGCCAGCCCGTTGGCGCAAGCTTTCCAGTGTGACTGACCTGTGGACAGGATCCCCGCTCACAACTCCAAAACCATCTCGGCCAAAAAGGCGGCGCAGGAGCAACCCGCGAGCCTGTTCCAGCTTGTGTTCATCTGATGGGCTCAGAGGTCTAACTTCAAGCGCAGAGAGCAGAGTTTCATTCACCACCGCACGAAAAACTGCAGCTTTGCGGCGGAGAGGTACCCGGCACCGTCGGAAGAAGGTGACAAACTTGGCGAAGCTGGCCTTGGCTGACGCAATGCGTTTCTGAAGTTCCATCTCAAGTCCGCCATTGTCTTGAAGGCAGGAACCCAAATATTTCACTGTCAGTCTGAGCGGGTAGCCCCGCCAGTCTCCAGAAAAGGCAGCTTTGGCTGCATTGTAGGCGCCTTTGCCGCTGAACTGAAGCAAGGTCTCGCCTTTGTTGGAGTTGAGCTTGAGGCCTTTGGGCGTCAGCAATTGTTGCAAACTAGCTGTTTGCTCTCTACTTTTGTTCTGAAGCTCTGTCAGGTTCCTTCCACTGCAGATTCTGATCAAGTCATCAGCATAGGCAGCAACGCCAGGAAAGTGGCGCTGCCCTTGGTAGAGCACTGTGATCTCCTGCTGCACGTTCTGAATCCATGTAGAGACACAATCATCAAATGCTTCTCGAAAAAGCCTTGGGCCAGTGCCACCACCCTGCAAAACACCGCTCTCAAGCTTAACCTGGAGGTCAGCGCCGTCTTGCAGAGTAAGACGGATGCGAAGGCGGTGGTGCAAGTCCAGCAGCAAATGCATTGCCAGCGGTGGATAGGGACCCTGTTGAATTGTCTGTGCTATGCTGGGCATGTTGAGCGTGTCAAAGGCTTTGGTCAAGTCATACAATGTTGTGGCCGTGGACAGCTTGTTCTTCCGCAGACGGTCCAACCAAGCTTCAACTTGTAAAATGGCATCCCGGCGGGACCGTTTTGCAGCGTAGCCATATTGATGGTCGGCCGGCACGTCTCGAGCCAAGCCAAGCAGTGCTTTGTAAAACAACTTGCCACCTGGGTCAAGCAAGTTGATGAGCCGCTGGCCGGCCGGACCTGGCAAACCTCCAGGCTTTGGAAGTGGACAGCCTTGACCATCACACCAAGGCTGCGGGTTGTACCCAAAGCGTTGAAAAGCTTCAAAAACTTCCATAGTTGCCTCTGGGGTCCAGCTTTGAGAAGGTCCGTCAAGTTCCCGTTTGTCAAGCAGGAGCTGCCAGAGTTCTGCAGGAATTGCTCCCTGAGGCGTGGCACGGAACCGTTTTTGGCTTTTTGCTGCAGCAAAAAACTGTGCACGTCCCTCTTCGCCTTCCAGGAGTGGTTCAAAAAAGGGAGTTGGCTGCTGCACATCAGAGAGCACGACTTCTGGAAAACATCGCCAGGCACCCCAAACATCACCCATGTGCTGTAGCCATTGTTGTTCAGTGATGTACTGAGCTGCAGGGGCTGCTCGGTCAATAATCCGTCCTGGGCCGTGACCAGCAAGTTGCCGACAAACAGACCATGCCTCACGAGCATCATGATGCGACTCAGCACTGCACAGACGCGCTTCAAGCCTTCTATCCCACAGAGCGTTATCTTGTTTGACAGCGGCAGCTGCACGTCTTGTTGCGCACATGTGCTGAACAGTCAAGATCCAGGCAGAGAAAAACCATCTAAGGGTCTGTGACGGCTGCAGGGTTTCCCAGTGTGAAAAATGCGCAAGAAGTGCATGTTGTTGGTGACGCTTGGCTCGCAGCAAATCAAAGGTTGCAGGTAAAAGCTTCATGGATCTTTGCGCCGGTCGCATGCCGAAATGTGCTGCAGCAACGGCATGCATGGTGTTGCGAACTTTGTTCCAGTGTGCTTCAAGTTCAGCAGTGTTTGAAACAAAAGAAAATTGCAAACGCAAAGGGGTCCAAGCATGTTGCAAATCTTGTAGAAAAGCGTTGCCAACACCAGGGTCTTCCAAAGCAGTTTGGAGAGCATGCTTGTTCCAGCGAGTGGGCTGGAAGGGCAGTGGTAGCCGCTGCCATGGCTGCACTAGTTGTACCGTCAGTTCCACTGGCCAGTGATCACGCACCAGAGACATCTGCCAACGACGTCCCAGAATGTTGTTAACTTGAAACTTCTTCACTCTGGACCTGCAATCTGCAGGGATGGCGATGAAGTCAAGACAGTGTGCGGTTTGGCCATCAGGTGACCACCAAGTGTTGCCACCGCCGAAAAAGGTGTTGCTCAGCACCAAGCTGTTGGCGTCACAAGCATGCACTAATGAAAAGCCGTTGTTGTTTGTGTTGCCAGCAGTGTGCCGGCCAACAGCAGCGCTTCGAAGGTCAGAGCCCACATGTCCGTTGAAATCGCCCAAAAGCCAGATCCTAGTGCGTCTAGGCACTGCCTGCATCATTTCCAAAATAGCAAGAAAAAATGCATTTCTTTGTGGCAGGTCATCTGTAGCTTGCGGGGCATATGCAGTGATGAACAACTCGTCAAGGTTGTAGCCCTGCTGGCGGCTCACAACGCGTAGCCCGCCACATCGGCCTGCCAAACCACGTGGGGGATCAAAGCGTGTGTGCACATGCGCATGTTGGAGCAATTCTTGACTGACCAGAAGCTGCACTCCCAGCATGCGATTTTGCGATGAGCGTCCCCAGCTGAAGCAGGTGTAGTGTGACTTGCCTGTGAAGCCTCGGACTGGCCATTCACTACGAGTATCACCAGACTTCCACCTTGTACCTTGCAGAGCTGCTACAGTCACCCCAGTAGAGTGCATGTCTTCAGTTAGTTCCTGCAAACGGGTGCTTCCCCGGCCAAGGGACTGACAGTTGTAAGTCAGCAGTTTCAAGCGAGTCAGAGCGGGTCTGGAGATATCAGGTGACTGTAAAGGGTGAGAAGGCTTGTGCAGGTGGACCACGCCATCTCGCCTTCTGAGATGGAAATGCGGGTCACGTTCAAACCACCAACTCCGTCGTGTATTGACCTTGGTCCGCACATATTCTATATCTGAAGCTGGAAAGAAAGCTGCCAAGCGATCAGTTGTATTGATGAGATTGCCTCTGTACCATGTCCATCCTTGCAGAAAGAAGAGTCTGAGCGCGCGCATGATGCTGCGTTTCACTGTGGAAGGTGCATGGATGTTCCTGCCTGGTGTGTCTGCAATTTCAATCATGCGGCAGTTCAGGCCGGGCCCATGCGCCCGGCCAACCCTCACCCCAGCTTTCCAAAATTAATCAAATATCCATGGCAGAAGCTCCACGGACTTGGGACCGTGGTACCTGTTGCCGCGGCGGGCACGATTTGAGTGGATAGGGGCTTACAAATGGGTTGCAGTGCATACAACATCCTCTTAAAACATACCTGTTTTCGAAGGCAGTGTTGGCGGTGCGATGTTGATGGCACACCCTCCCAAAGACAGACATGGAACATCACTGAACAATATGATTTTGGTTATCAGGTATGTATGTGGATTTGAGGTGATTCCACTCATCCTTAAACATTAGAATGTACAGAGAAATGGATGGCAACAGCCTTTGGTCAACAAAGTTGTACCGATGTGGACATCCATTCATCAATACACAATTACAGTGTATCTATATTTTAATAATAATAATAATGATAATAATAATATAAATATATATATATATACATATATCCTCATGAAGGTTGGTGAACTGTCCCCTTTTTTTGTTGTGCGATTCCCATCCGAGGCCCGACCTGGTCCCTTCCATTGCTTCCTGCGACTTCGCCGCTGTGCTCCTTCGGGCCATCCAGGCGCACGGCGCACGGCACCGCAGGTCTTGTTGTCCTCCAATATCCATTAATAACATCCAAAAAATAATCTGGGTTAATCATGGTTAATCGTTACTCGTAAATTAAGAGTTATCATTCACAGGGCTTGATTATCATGGTGAATATCCATCAATACTTGTTGATATCATTTGATATCCATTGATATGTGGATAATTTGATCATATCCATGAATAATATGTGCATAGTTGGATAATTTGTTACTCTAGCTAACTTGCAGGTCCACTAATAATGGCACACAATTTTATATTCATTTCACCAAGGAACGCCGGCAAATGGTGTATGTAACCAACAAATGGGGTATGTCCTCGGGATATTATGGACTGCTAAAATGTTGAAACCCCAGTAAACAATCAATGGGAATGCGCGGATCCTAAAATGGAGGTACTGTACCAGATAAAGCCATATTTTGTGGGGATATTCCCTTACATAGCCCTTACATAGGCCTTACATAGGCCTTATATATGGTAGGTACCTCCAATTTAGGTTCCTGAGATGGCCAGTGAAACAAGGCTGGAAGCAGGCATATTGCGGTAACTTTTAGATCTTTGAGAAGGGAAATTCAAGGTAGTTGATTCAAATGGACCTAGTTCAACTGATATATGTAACCCAAAAATAAAGTGGTGATGTCAAAACTGACCCACATTTATGTTGCGATGTCTTGTATAGATGTCTGATGACTTTTTATTTATGCTTCTAGGCCTGCATATGTTCAAGTGTGTTCCATCAATTGAAGATCCTGACGATCTTACACCTATGTATATCTATGTACACCTACACCTATACTCCAAGCTTAGACTTGTTTCAGATACCAGATGCTCCACCTATGTCATGCCACACTGATGTGCAAGCACCGGGAAGACAGTTTTGGGTAGCTCAACGACAAACCCTGCCACGTTCTTGGAGTTTCTTCTTGAAATCAAGAGTTCAGGATAGTGAAGGTAGTTTCTGCTGTGATTCACCAAGAAAATGATTAACAAAGTGTATCATTGCCACAATTTATATCAACCAATGGCCATTTAGTCTATGAAGTGGGGCAGATGATTTTCTCCGCCATGCTACGTATGCTACTTGGTCACGGTTTTCCCATTTCCGTGACCAAAGTCGCTGCACTCCAAAGAGGCCGTGCTACCAGTCGCAGATGATGCTGGAACTGCGCTTGCAACGCTGGTGAGGGCACTCAGATCCACGACTTCTTTGAATT
Organism: Cladocopium goreaui; assembly: GCA_947184155.2. Classification (NCBI taxonomy): domain Eukaryota; class Dinophyceae; order Suessiales; family Symbiodiniaceae; genus Cladocopium; species Cladocopium goreaui. The sequence continues at coordinate 299,567 of CAMXCT020000336.1, read as the reverse complement.
TGGTGAAATGAAATGCGAGGTTATCTACCAAAAATTTGTCCAATTAACCAACCACAAAGAAATATATTTAAGTCGAGTGTGCAAGGTGCGATATTTTCCCATGGAACACGGGTTCGTCTTCAATAAGAGTGGGTTGAATTAACATGCCAAAAAGGTGTTAAGCCATATAAATTATATGCCACATGTGAATGGATACAATCCGATTCCGCTAATACAATAAATTTAGGCTAAGCGGCTACATTCCACAAACTATCTAACTCTGGATAGTGAAGGGTATTGTATGGTATTGTACATGATCTAATAGTGGAAATCGTCTTTTTTTCATGATTCGAGAATTCAACTGTCGATCCTGACTGTTAATTGCGTGGTTACCCCCCAATGCAATGATAAATTGCTTGCACAAAAATGGTACGTCCCCTGGAAATCAAGTGGTGGTGTATCAATCCTTAACGTTAGTCTTAGATTAGGCAATATCACGTAATAACATGTAATAACATGTGATAACATGTAATAACATGTAATAACATGTAAAAACATGTAATAACATGTAAAAACATGTAATAACATGTAATAACATGTAATAACATGTAATAACATGTAATAACATGTAATAACATGTAATAACATGTAATAACTTATTAACTCCAATGTTAGCAATGATATGGCATGTTAATAAGTTAATAATGTTAGCAATACACTCCAATGTGGTAAACCTAATGATAAACCATCCCGTAGGTCAGCATTTTTATGGCTCCCAGCTGACAGGCACAAGCCGATGCTGCGGCAGCAGATCCAGCCATGGCCCTGATCATCTTGCAGGACGTTCGGAATCCGGGAGGATTTTCGCCCAACATCCAGCAATTTCGGGATTTGTTTTTCCATGGGCCATCATGGACAACTGATATATTGATATCAACTGATATAAAATGGAAAATTTAAAAACAATTGATCATGTGTTTTCCAACATCCAGCGATTTGGGTTCCATGTTTTGGACATGAGATGATGGGGAAATTGATACCACACTATTCAAAACCAAGGGATACGACCTTCACTGGCCGAACCGTAGATGGTAGAAGTATGTAGAAGTAATATTAAAATATATTTTGCATATATATATATATTCAATATATTAGATATGAAATCTAAAGTTTCTAAAGGTGTGTCAAAATAAGTAGGTCATTTGTCCCCGGTACAAGTTTCATGGGGCCCTGGAAGGTGACCCACAGCTGGGACCCGCCAGGAATTGTCAGCTTCAAGCGCACGGCAAGCGAAGGTGGCAGCTGTAGGGACTGATCTTTGGGGTTGGCCTGTGGCGACCTCATGAAGCAAAGGCCCCAATTTATGAGTTAACATCAAAACCATTTTAAGATATGGCCTGAAACGTGGTTTGGGACTTGTTTGCATCAGATCTGCTTTCGAACAGAGTGCGCAAATGCTTTGATGGAACTTCATAGACGTTGATGGAATTCAATAGATATGAATACGGGATAGACATGTGAGAAAGGGGACGAGAAGGGAATTCCGTCTAGACGCTAGCGCTTCAAATACCGATTCTGAGAAGGTGGCTGGCCCGCACAGACTTGCCTGCTCAGAAGGTGTTAGAGTAGGGAAAATAACTGGGTCCATCAGCTCAGCATTTCTTCGGATACATTGATGATCTGGACACGCTACTTTGTAGTCATCGCACGGATACTTGACTGGAAATCGTGGTCTTGTAAATAAGGAAATCATTACCATCATGAAATTCTGAATCCGGTGTAGGATGAATTTGTTCTTGGAATTATTTATAAACTATCACCATGACCAGGATCATATAGAAAGTTTTGGTATAGTAGGCATTAACAGAAATAAAAAATCCCAAAAATATCCACAAGTGGCTTGCTTCAGTGCTATCAATTTGGTTCTTTTTTGGGTCCCTCAAAAGATAGAAGATTTTCCAGGACGGTAACTTGACAAGGTTTTCCCACCAGCCACTGAGCGGGATGATCCTCCAACCAGTGGCTACTTGTATGAATATAGTTATATACTAATAAAGTACACAGTATATATAATATATATAATGATATAATATATAATATATTATATATAGTAATATAATATGATATGATATCATATCATATTATATTATATATAATAGTATAGTATAGTATAGTATAGTATAGTATAGTATAGTATAGTATAGTACAGTATAGTATAGTATAGTATAGTATAGGATAGGATAGTATAGTATAGTATACGATAGGATAGTATAGTATAGTATAGTTTACTATAGTATAGTATAGTATAATATATAGTAGAGTAGAGTAGAGTAGAGCCGAGTAGAGTCGAGTCGAGTATAGTATAGTATATTATAGTAGAGTAGAGTACAGTATACCATAGTATAGTATATATATATATACTGTATATACAGTATATATAATATAAATTAATGTGTATATATGTAATGTTATAAATTCTCATGATGGTTGTCCAGAATGCTCCAGTTGTGCAGTTGGCCGCAGGGAGTCCTTGATTCGTTGCTGCAGCGAGCGGTGTCGCGGCTGCATCTATTGATCTGTCCAAATCATGTCCCGTATATCGGAAAACATCTACAAAATTCTATCCAGAAGACTGTAACATCTATGGAGGTTTCCAAAGTCATAGGCCTACCCCCAGGAAAATCCTCTGTTTTTTGGTGGATTTTCCATGCACTAATCCATCCCAGCTATTGAGGCTACCAGCCATTTATGGCACCCCCCGAAGCCATTTAGGCATCGCGTCATCCGAAGCACCTGCGCTTGGCCATGCTGACCGGAGATGTAGAGAAGGCCTTACGGGGGGAATCATCCCTGGGAATTGCTTTACCATGGTATATTAATACGATCCAATGATAATTTATATTATATATAGGTGATATATGAATATATGTTTTTTTTTTGTAATTGCCCATTGATTATTAATAATATCCATCATAAATGGTGTATAGTATGGTACAGTAATATCCCATTGATTATGTTTAATGATTATCTATATATATATATATAATGATAGCATGGTATATTCATGGGATATTATAATAGTTATTAACTGTCAATAATGGCGCATAATGATTAGGGATTAGGGAACTAATGTCATCCAATATGTGGGATGGAATATGGGAGAATAGGGGATATATTCTAGAATAATGATAATTATAACATGAATACTATTTATTATGTATAATTATCTAATAGCATAAAATTTCTGGGTGAATTATAATAATGACCTCACGTCGCGACCGAACCCTGGAATCATGGTTAGTACTGTAGTGGTAACTGACTATTGCAACTTACCCAGATCTAATATCATGTTTTTTTGAGATTAATATCAATTAATGGTTACTGATGATCATATTTTCTTGGTGAGATTATACGTGTACCCTTCCAATTTTAGCATTTACCCTGAAGGACGTGTCTGTTGCTCCTACATTTGATGGTCAAAACATAGTGAAAGTGAAAGGTATGAAAAAAAGGGGGCGGTCCTGCATCTTGTTTCAACAATAAAACACATGTCACTAAATAAAACCAATCGGCAGAACCGGCCAACATCTTGAAAGGATCACAATCAATGGGCAATCCCTGCAACAAACGGTCATGAAGATTCATAGGCCTAGGAAATGCTAGGAATATATATATGATTGGGTGCGGGAAAGCCAGATAAAGACCAATCTACCCTCTGGTAAACTAACATAGCTATGGAAAATCCCCATTTTAATGGGAAAACTCACTATAAATGACCATTTTCAATAACTTTTTGTATGTTTACCAGAGGGTAACCACCATGGTACCTGCTATATTTGACAACCACTGGTAGTTTGTAGATCCAGGGGATCCAAATCAGCAGGTACTAAGCCTTTTGCCACACTTGAGCAACATCTCCGCGCAAGATGCGGTGCCAGTGGGCATCAGTGGGCCATGGCACTTGACTCCAAGTTTCGACCATAGATCTGGAGAAGTCGGGAGAAAGTATAAAACGATCTCCGCTGGAATCATGGTTGCGAACTGGCTAACTATCCCCAAATTCAATGGAAATTTCAGGATCCAACAGATTGGAGGTACGTAAACGTACCATATTTCTGGCCATATTTTGTGGGGATATTCCCTTACATAGGCCTAAAAAACAGGCCTTATATATGGAATCGGTACCTCCATTTTTAGGATCCTGAGATGGCCAGTGAATGCCAGTGACAAATAGCCCCAACAATGCCCAACATTTCAGGTGGTAACATATTGTACTTGATCTAGATGTTGCAAGCTTCACCCCAACCGGCCAGTGGGCAGATCAAGGCGCTAAAGGATCATCATTGCCCCCATGAAAAATGGCAATTGTTGGCACCGGCTATACATGGCTATGCGGCATGCGCCATCTTCAGACAAACCCAACAACATGAGATCGGTTGTTGAACAAAGGTCTATAGAACGAGATCGACTGAGCGACGATGTTGTTTCATGTTTCAGCCAATTGACACATCCAAAATGGTCGATGTATGACATGTGTTTACAAATTACTCAAGGAAGTGATCAAAGTGCAGGTAAATATAGCATGCCTAGAGAATAATATGGGTATTCGAATACTTGTTGGTTTAAGTTTAAGATATTTGAATATATTTGATCATTGTTTGTTATGTGTCCATCCTGGGATGGTAATCCATGACTGACTTGTGTGGACCTGGCCTTAGCATCCCCAGGATATCGTGATGGCCCGCAGCCGGATCGCTTGCTCCGAAGGGTAGGTGGTTTGCTGATACGGTAGATGGTTTCTTCAGGTAGGTGAATTCTCATGATTCAGCCGGATCACTAGAAAATTTTGGAATGTGTTCCAGAGCCGATTTGAAGTGCTTGGACCACCAACCTGAAATGAAGGAAACACTCAGAATCAGTATTGCTCAGTAACACCAAAGCAGAACACTCCTCTGGTTTCATTCCATAAACCTCTCATGGCCTTCAGTCTGTATTTGAACCATCACGGGTGAATCTAGCAGGCAGATCTTCCGCCAAGTTCACGTCAATTGCAAAACCCTCAACCCACCACCGAAACTTCGGATGTCCCCCTCAAACACCCCCAAAATCTCAGTTGTTCCACGTTCTTCCCATCTTTTTTCCATTTTAAAAGCTATTTCCATGGGATTTCCATCAGATTTCCCACCTTTACCCACCATGGGCGCCTCTGCCAGCCGCGACAGCGCCTGCTTCGCCGGCGCTGCTGGCGCCCTGCAGCGGCGCTCGGAGGCTCCGATCAGCGCCATGGAGCCGGTGACGGTGACGGTCTGCGGGGCGGCGGGACACATCGGAGCCTTGGACGAAGATGGTGAATATATGGTACAATGTGAGGCCCCCAAGATAGCTAAGTTGGTTTATAACTCCAATAACTATATGGTTTATGGTACTCCATCAATTGGGATAGAGATGGCCCCTACAACTATGGTGATCAAATCCACACATTCTGGGTTGGTTACCCTCTGGTAAACTAACATAGCTATTGAAAATGGCCATATAGATAGTGGATTTTCCCATTAAAAATGGTGAATTTTCATAGTTATGTTAATTTACCAGAGGGTAATTCATGGGGATTAATTCGTGAATTCAAGGATTGGTGAATGGTCTGCATGGTGAATATTTTTTGAGAAAACTTGGTGCCTGATTTGATAAGGCTTCGACCAAGAATTGGTGAATTGTAATTCATGGGCATTAAGGGTGATTTTTTTTTTGATTAATGGAATTGGCGAATAATGGGGGGATAACTGATGATGAGTAATTGATGAATAATGGCTGAATCATTGGTGAACAATTGGTGAATAGTGGTGGATTAAGGGTCAAGAATGGGTGAACAACGGTGGATAATAATTGGTGAATCATTGGTTCATAGATTGTCAATAACAGTAAATAATGAGGAATTGATGATGAATAATGGGGCTTCATGGTGAAAAATTGATGAGTCATTGATGAATAATTGGTGAATAATCCCTTCCCCCTATTACTACGTATTATAGTGAATAATTGGTGAATGTATGGGTGATTAATGAGGATTCATGGGGGATTACTGATGATTAGTAATTGAAAAATAATGGGTGAATGATTCAATGATGGGGGTTAGTGATAATTCATATTATGGGATAATGGCTTAATGTCAATAAAGCAATAGGATCTGATGTTGGGAGAGTCATGGAGAATCGTTGATGTTGGGATGTCTTTGTTTTTGATGTGAATTTGGATTATCATATTTTCAGGACACAATCCGTCGATGTCGGGGAGGAACTGACGTTGGGGCCAGTGGTTTTCAAAACGGGATAGGATGTAAAGAAAATCGGAAAGCTATGGAAAACTTACATTCGATGGCTTCTCTGGGGTGGAAACATATGGTGGAAACATATTATATCATATAATATATATATATGGGTGTATCTGGCAATGTTGGAGATACTGTACAGTCTGCACAAGTGGCAGATGCCCGACAAGACTTGGGGTAGATATTCACTTCTAGTCTAGTACATGAACCATGAACCAGGGTGATTCTGAGGCAAGCAACTGAGCATGTGCGAGTGCTGGCTTGAGATACCACTTTGATGCTTCTTTAGTTTCCCCCAACAGGATTTGATATCTTATGTGTCGAGAACTTCCATGAATGTGCTTGTTCTTCAACAAACCGCTCCATTGTTGGTGGAAGAAACCCACAGCTATTTTCCAAGCAATCATTACCATATAGCTATCATAGGTGGTATGTTGGATGATGTTAGGATGTACATATATATATATATATGTATATATATATATATATATATATGGATATAGCTGGTACGTCCAAGGATACCACTTGCCATACTTTGCCCCATCTAAGTGGTCGATAGGCCTAGTGATGGGGTATCCAAACTCCAGTTTTAGATGATTAATCCTCATGTTTATTGCCCCAAACATACCCAAACCAGTGCAGAAACCGTGTTGGTTGATGATTTTTGGGGTTTATCTTCCGAGAGATCGGGGATGATCATTGTCCCCCAAACCAGGTAAAAACCAACGGCATGGTTATATATGGTTATAATATATGAGATCCATTTTGTTGAACTCCAAGCGCCGTGATGATCTCAGGATATTCCTTACTGCCAATGATTGCATCTGGGGCCATCTTCGGACCCTCTCGGCGGGTGTGCCTGCAATGTTTAGACCTCAACCTGCCGGAAGTCATGGACAGTATCTTGCTGGGACAAAAGCTCGGGTACTGGATCACGTTGTATAGTTCTATAAGTTAAGTTCATAGTTAGGAATATGAAAATTGTGCGTACACCGCAGTCTATCTCCGTAAGCATGTGCAGTACGCAATAATAAGACAACATATTACGTCTATAAGACGTAAATATGTTTGTGCATGTATACAATATGTATCTATGAATATCTATGAATGAGGACCAAACGGAGCAAATCCATTGACTTCAGGGTAAAAAAGCAATAATTCTGCAATTCAACGCACAATGATATTTTTTAGACCCTTGACACAAAGTATCGCAATGTATATGTATAAAAAACTATTAAGAGAAATCATGGCTCTGACTCACATCTCTTTAGACCACCCTGCAATTGTCAGTGGAGATGTGTTCAGTTGCCAGTTTCATTCTGGCCACCAACAGGCTGCTTTCAGTTCCCGGGTCGGATCTTTCTCCCAATATCCGTGTTGAAGGATCAAACCCACCGATATCCAAACATTCGGTTTATCATCACACATATGGATGGTCACCAATGAAAATGAGGAGATCAAACCGGTCTGCGCAAACTGGTTTCAGTTGTTTCATTGTATATTATTGTTTGTTTCCACAAGCTTCCCTTGTTTCACTTCAGGCATGCGCGGTATCGAAATGGAGATGTACGATGGCAACTTTCCTCTGCTTCAAAAGATGATGTTCACCACGGATGATGCGCAAGCCTTCAAAGGGGCGGATTATGCCATCCTGTTGCTTTGATTTGGTGATTTGCCAGTGATTTGGTGATTTCCCATGGGTAAATATCCACCGTTTAAGGGTCATTTTGCTGGAGCATCTTTGGCGCAAATATCAGGCTGGGAGCCTTCCCAAAACAAGATGGTATCGATAAGCGCGACGTCATGGAGAAGAATGTGATGATTTTTCGCACAATGGGGAAGGCTTTGGAGAGACATGTGAAGCCAGAGTGCAAAGTTCTGGTAGTGGGCAATCCGTCACATACCAACGCATGGATTTGTGCCTCGACATGGGTGAAAATCAAGATCTCAGAGTTCTCAGAGAGTGAGATTCCGCGAGTGATGGCATCAATGGTTTCAAGCAGACTTGTAGATTCCTATCAGTTGTAGCCATATCCCTTACCAGTTCAACTGGCCTATAATATTGTTTGATGATATATCCCATTTAGGTTTTTTAAGGGCGACCCGTCTGATATCCTTTGAATCCAGCTGGGGAATGGTGCACAAATGGTACCGTGATAGCCCTGAATCCGTGACATGAACAGAAAGGTCTCGGAGTTGTTTTGTTGACATCGATATTAACTGGTTGGTGGTTTCAAACATTTTGTGTTTTTCCATGTGTCGGAAGAATCATCCAAACTGACTAATATTTTTCAGAGGGGTTGAAACCACCAACCAGTTACAGAATCAACGTTGATCCTTCTGTTGATGTGTCCTTAGTTTGTTTAGTCTCTTGTAGAAATGGCTAGAAATGTTTGTTTTTAGGGCTGGACCCCTGTCTCATGCCATTTGGTCCGGGTCTTCTTGCTACAAGATCCCGGCTGCAACACCTAACTGGCTCAACCTTGGTTGGGATTGGTTGGGTATAGATCCCTTGTTTGCTAATGTCATCTAATGTCTATACAGCAACACCTCATACCCAGCTCAAAAGAGCAAACTTTTGCTGGGCAAACGAGAGGCTGACAAAAATGACAATGGTATACAGTATACGCAACATGCAGTTGATAGCTGTTGTGCGACACCTGCAAGATCCCTTATCTATATTGGGTATTGGATGGTATTGGTCAAGTTTGTTTTGCCCCAAACAACAGTTTGTTTTATGTTGAAACAAATATCAGAATCCCTTAACAAGAGCAGTTATATCATGTTATATCTAATATGATACTTTCAAACTCACATTTGTTCCACCAGCCATATATAAAAACCGATCGACAAGGTGCGCAATATGCGCCCTCCCTGCCGAAGCACAACATCTTTGCCCTCACTCGCCTGGACCAAAATCGCGCCACCGGGCAAATCGCCCATCACTTTGGCCTGTCGGTAGCTTGACGCGTGAAAACATGGACCTGAAAACCCGTGATGTTCGTGGGGAAAGTGAAACGACACTGACAGTGAGGGGTAGTTCAATGTTTATTCATGTTTCTTGATGTTTTATTGATGTTGGTTGTTTTGCCATCAATGGCCGATATATCATTGCTACCCAACTCTATTTTGATTGCAGTATCGAACAGTTGCCATGTGGGGTTTGAGGGGAGGAGACCACATGGGTGAAGTGTTCCAAAAGATGATGATGAATTCCCCCAAGTGTTCGTTATAAGCGGTATATATGTCCCACTGTAGGGATATAGGAACTATTGTTTCGATATATATTACAGTATCCGCTCAAGAGATTGGGATTCGCCAACAAGTTTCTTCATGGATTCCAGCTGTTCGAGTAGAACGCTTGCTACAGTCACTGGACTTCAAACGTGGTGAACTTTGAACATCTTTGGACCATGGACTTCAATATACCCTCTGGTTATTTAACATAGCTATTGAACATGACCATTTATAGTGGATTTACCCATTGAACATGGTGATTCTCCATATAGTTACCTTAGTTTACCAGAGGGTATATTTCAATGATTTGCCACATAGACGTTAAACAAAGTGTTTTGTTTTGCCCTTGCCATGGGGAAAGTTGGTTGGGTCACCAGGCTGTGGTCGGTCGCATCAGGTGAATGACGTGAGAAATGTGGTGGTCTGGGGTTGCCACGCCAAGTTTCCAGATGTGGACCATGCGGTCATCAAGGGCAAACCTTTTTCCGAGATCCCGGGAGGTTTTTCGACGTGGAAATGTGGGGAGTTTTTTTCGATGTAAATCTTAGATCCTAAAACAGAAAAAGCCATCAAGATGTGTTTCAAGACCATTTATATATTGTTTCTAGCCTACTTACATTTCATTCCAAGTATGGTTGGCTTTGCAGCACCATTTAAGTGTTGCTTAAGTACCCATTTACATAGGCAATAAAAAAAACATAGATTGATGATCCAGAATCCAGCGTAGTTGGTTCCCCAGCTGCGGGATCCACACGAGTAGAATATCCCCTTTGGATCATACACTGTACATCTTAAAGCAAGCATTTTTTGTTCGCAAAATCCCGGGTTTTGCTGGGCAAATCCAAAAATGTTTGCTGGTGAATTGCCATCAAGAAATCCATGAAATCCCCCCAGGTGTTTCTCGGTTTTCCCATGTTTTCCCCAGGGTTTTCCCCAGGTGTTCTGCAAAATCCCGCAGGAAACCGCCTGAACGACCTCTTCCGTAAGGAGATGCAGACGCGAGGCGCCAGCATCGTCAAGGCCAGGAAGGCGTCCTCGGCGATGTCCACGGCCAGGGCCATCGTGGATCACCTGAAAGATCTTCACCTCGGGACGAGGGTTGGTGCCTTGGAATTTCTGGGGTGCCACCATGAAATGCTTAATTATCCATTAATGGTTAATGAAATGGTTAATGAAATGGTTAATGAAATGGTTAATGAAATGGTTAATGAAATGGTTAATGAAATGGTTAATGAAATGGTTAATGAAATGGTTAATGAAATGGTTAATGAAATGGCTAATGAAATGGTTAATGAAATGGTTAATGAAATGGTTAATGAAATGGTTAATGAAATGGTTAATGAAATGGTTAATGAAATGGTTAATGAAATGGTTAATGAAATGGTTAATGAAATGGTTAATGAAATGGTTAATGAAATGGTTAATGAAATAATGGTTAATGAAATAATGGTTAATGAAATAATGGTTAATGAAATAATGGTTAATGAAATAATGGTTAATGAAATAATGGTTAATGATTTGGTTAATGATTTGGTTAATGATTTGGTTAATGAAATGGTTAATGAAATGGTTAATGAAATGGTTAATGAAATGGTTAATGAAATGGTTAATGAAATAATGGTTAATGAAATAATGGTTAATGAAATAATGGTTAATGAAATAATGGTTAATGAAATAATGGTTAATGAAATAATGGTTAATGATTTGGTTAATGATTTGGTTAATGATTTGGTTAATGAAATGGTTAATGAAATGGTTAATGAAATGGTTAATGAAATGGTTAATGAAATGGTTAATGAAATGGCTAATGAAATGGCTAATGAAATGGTTAATGAAATGGTTAATGAAATGGTTAATGAAATGGTTAATGAAATGGTTAATGAAATGGTTAATGAAATGGTTAATGAAATGGTTAATGAAATGGTCAATGAAATGGTTAATTGATAACTAATGGTTAATTGATAACTAATGGTTGTTACCCTCTGGTAAACATACAAAAAACTATTGAACATGGCCATTTTGTTCGTTGATTTACCCATTAATAGCATGCTGGTTTTCCATAGCTATGTTAGTTTACCAGAGGGTAGCCTCTGGTAAGAGTTTGCTATTGAAAATGGCTCATGAATGTTTGTTGATTGACCTATTCAACAAGGTGATTTTCTAGTATATATAGGGGGGTTACTCCCCAAAAATGGTCACAATATGATACTTAAATGATCTTACTCCCCAATGAAACAGCCGTTTGGGGTTTATTACTCCAGGGTTGACATTAACATGACGACTCTGCCAGGGGTTGGAAGATTTGTCTCCACTGAAGATTTGGTGATGTTCAGGGTCTCTGTCTATGTCAGTAATGGAATCCATTGAATCCAATTATTGGTATTTAGTGGGCTTCAAATCCATGAATGGGATGTGAATATACTAACAAATGGGATATGAATAGATGGTTTAAATATGTTTAAATTGATATTATTGGGACATTTTAGTTGGTGCATTGCCTGGGGAAATGCCCGAACTCAAAACCTCTATAGGATTCTATAAGTTTAATGAGAAAATCATAGGAAATCAACTATGGATATAAAAACAGGTTAATGGATACGATTGGGATATTTGATGGGTCTTATGTTTAATTATACATCATGATATTAATGGGATAATAATGGTATATGAACGGGATATCAACTAGGTTCAATTAGATTTATCCAATGGAGAACAAAAAACGGTTGATGCCATGGTCTTAATATGTTTTATGGATGTTGAACAGTATTTATTGTATGAGAGATTTGGTTGGCGCCTTGGATAAAGACATGGGCATATTAAAGAACATCTCATGGAATTTTTATGTGCATATGACTGGGAACATCACCTTTTTTCTTAACTAGTAAGCTGGTGTTTAATATATTTTAATATGGGATATTCAAGGGATTTCATGTCATTGATATACCCTCTGGTAAACTAACATAGCTATTGAAAATGGCCATTTATAGTGAGTTTTTCCGTCAAACATGGTGATTTTCCATAGCTACGTTAAATTACCAGAGGGTAAATGTATATTTAATGGGCTTTAATGGAAAACTCAACAGTGGTTTGGCAAGTGGCAAGCTGGGAAATCCTCGAACTAGCCTCCTGGAGGCTTTTGAATGGGAAAACATAACGATGACAGTATTTACCTATATATATATATACATAGAACTACATAGATAGACTAGATAGATAGGCTAGATAGATGGATGGATCGATCGATAGATCGATGGATAGATGGAAAGATGGATAGATGAATAGATGGATAGATGAATAGATGGATAGATGAATAGATGGATAGATGGATAGATAAGGTAAGGTAAGGTAAGATAAGATAAGATAGATCAATAAATATATAGATATATAAATAGATAGATAGATCAATGTATGTATGTGTGTATGGATGGATGGATGGAAGGATGGAAGGATGGTATTAGATGATAAGTATTTTTCCATTGCCATGTGTGTGTGCGTGTCTAAGAGGGAGATGTACCTCAAAGAGTGACAATGTAGGCGTGAAATGGTACTCCCCGAACTGAACCAATCAGGGTTAATCAACATTCATTCTGTGTAAATCTGATATATCATAAATGAATTCAAGTGAAGCGTCAGGTCAGCAAACGCTCCATTTGGATGTTCCTGCTTTGGGTTCATAGTTGGGACGGTTAGGTACTCGGATCTGACGGTATGTCCCACCATCTTGTTTGTCGGATTCACGGGATGCCATGTTTACCAAGCCCTCACCATTTTGATGGGTCAGATATTCCATCCCCAGTCATGCGCCTCAGGCGAGTTCGTATCGATGGGTGTGTGGTCCGACCATGGTGCATACTCCATCGCCGATTCCCTGGTCTTTTCGGTGCCGGTGGTGTGCCAAGGGGGCGGCAAGTATCATGTCTACAAAGGACGGCTCGAGATGTTCCGAGGCTTTGGAAATGTCAACGCTCGCACTTGGATTACATGATTACATGGTAAAGTGCTGGTAACATATGGACAAATATTGTCAAATAAATGTTAACATGTGGATAACTATCATACTATATGTGTTAATGTAACTATTATTTTTTAACCGACCAATCTTACCCTGTTTTCTTGCTAATGCCTCTTGCTTGACCCTGTGCTGGGCAAACCGTCCAGCATTTAGTGCTACAATAGACAATGATATACAACTTACAAGCCTTCAACATATCCACTATACATATAGGGGTTTCCTGAAATGGGGGGGTACCCCAAAATGGATGGTTTATAATGGAAGATCCTACTAAAATGGATGATTTTGGGGTACCCCTATTTTATAGGAAACCTCCATATCTATACCATACCCCATTATCATAATCCCTGTAAAGAGGTTGAATCATAACCATTTGGAAATTGAGTTTACTTTTCTGCATCATTGGGGGGTTGCAAAAAAGAACAACTCCCAGTTCTTAATTTAATATCGGTCCTCCATTTCTATTCATTTAGTATGCTTCCGGCAATGTATCCTGGTTGGTGGCTTGGATTTTTAAATTTTTCCATATTGGGAATAACCATCCCAACTGACTAATATTTTTCAGCTGGGTTCAAACCACCAACCAGTATCCTTATATCCTCCCATCTACCACTAATCAACCGAATTCAAGTACCATTTCTACCGGGTATCGGGTGGTGAGGGAATCCTGACAAACCAGGCCTTTAACCGACCACAATTGACCATTTGGGAGCTATTACAAATTTAAAGATCCTCCCAACGAGCGAGGTATACCCTCCATTAAACTATCATGGCTTTAGGCTTAGTTCATGTGTTTGCTATTGATAACTGTGAATTTTCCATAGCAAACTGTTAGTTTACCAGACCTTACCCAATAATAAACCCCAAAGTGGGTTGATAGCAACCCCGAAAAAGATAAGAAGTTCGCCTGTCTATTTTTTTGGGGTTCGATACAAGGTGGAAGCCCATTAGCTAAGTTGCTTTGTAACTCAAATAACTACTGTATAGGGTTTCTGAAGTAGATATAATATGATATAATATAGTTAGATTAATTTATAAATCAACAAACATAACTCGGGTGCCCCCACCTTGTACTATCAGATACTATGGTTAATGATGGTTGCTACATGGTTACCATTGCTCCAATCCAGCTATGGGATTTGAACCTCAATCAATCGGGATATCGGGCCCCTACAACTATGGTGATCAAATCCACATATTATGGGTTGTTATGGGTTGGTTACCATCAATGATGGTTAATATCATAGTAACCATTATGACTTAATTATCATAGCCATGGCTAATGGAAGACCAGTAGTGGATGAAAATGATGGATAATTAAATCATGGTTACCCTTGGTGGATAATTATCAATTAACCATTAATTATCATGAATTCATGGTGGTTGATGGTAACCATGGCAATGCTTTCCCCGAAAGACGCCACGCAGCCGCAGGACTCTCGTTGTCGGTGGCCTCCCAAGAGAAGCTGCGCCAGGTCGAGGCCGAGATGTTGGCCGATCGCGACCTGGCGCGGCAGTGCATCGTCAGCAACGCCGGCTGAGCGGGGGCCGTGAAACGGCGGCCCACAACGGCTGGGAAAAGGATGGGGGATAAACATATACTATACATATATATATATAATTATATATATATATAATTATATATATAATAATCTCTATATATATATATGTGAAACCATAAATAATAAGAAAATCTGGAAACTGAAACACAGATGAGATGGAGAAAGTCGCAAAAGTGTAAAACTGGAGATTTAGACATATGTAGGCAACAGATCCGTAATTTGTTTGGGTTATAAGGGATAGATTTGAGAAGTTGTAAGAAAATGGCCACTGGGACATTGAAATGCGAAGAATCCCGCCAGGTCCCAGAGGGCTTCTTTATGGGTGGGCTTCTTTATGGGTGTGTTTAACAATGTTTAACAGCTATTCTATGAGACAAATGTGATCATAAACCATGGGACAAGCCAGCTTTAGCAACTTTACCTGAATTATGGAAATATGCAACCAGTCTCTCTGCTCGTGTCCACACACCAGAAGGCAGTCTGCATCAAAGTGCCAAAGCTAGCAAAGCAGGCTTCTGCACAGGCTTCTCCGATGCATATGTTTTGCAGTCATCGGTGGATGATGATATCGAGTTTGCTGGATTTTGTTTGTTGTATTTCCTTAGTAATTTCATTCAATATCAGTCAAGGTTCCAATATATTCCACTGAATTTTTATATATGTATCTTCCTTTGCTGTTTGCAACAGATGCGACTCTCAATACACGGTTCACTGGTTCACTCTCCAAAAAAGTTGGAGGAAGGCAAAATGCAATCGCTTCGAGAAAAGACAGCTGCGCAGTTTGGTTAATTCAGCATCCCCATTGCACATCATTGCACTGGCACATGTGATATATATTATACATACATATGATATATGAGACATTTAAATGATGTTGTTAACTTCTACATTTTGGAATATGTTGGATCATATTTCGGGAAAGAAAAAACAACCACCATATGGGATATATCGAAATTTAAAAGCTTTGGAGGATCCCACAAGCGACATCCTCAGTCCAACACTCTGCCCCAGGCGTGCTTCCTTTCGTTGAAGCGCAACAAGGCGTGGGGCGGCAAAAGCTTGTCACAGGTTGTCCTTGATCATCACTGATCCTCCCTGATCACACAAGTCTAAACAAGTCTATCTGAAAATATGGAATTCAAGCAATTCAAGCCCACTATATTCAGGCAGACTTTAATTTCGTAAAATGATGATGAATCATCAAAGTCGACTCTTATGCTTTTGATCATTTGGGTCTGTCTGAAAATACGCAATAGGGTATCCCGGTATACCCAAAGTTGATGGTTCGTCATTCGTTTATATGTTCCCAATGAAATTGCTATTTGGGGGGAAGTTGTCCTCTAGAATCCTTTAGATTTTCACGCAGTCACCCACATGGTGCCAGCTCTAGAGACTGAACCTCGCACCTGACGAATGAGCTCTGTTGAAGAAGATGATCTTGTTAAGAGCCAAAGTAGAATAGTGCATTCAATTTGGATGTGTCAGAAAAGGACGAAACTGGGGTATCCGGGTATCCCAAAATTGCTTTTCTTTTCACTGGAAAATGATGACTGACCCACGGATGCGGTTATGATAAAGAACATTGTCAAAAGATCATTGTCCGAAATTATCAAGCCAGATTTGGCATGTCCGTGAGAAGATGTGCCCAACCACGACGGTGTGTAGTGGTTGGACAATACGAAGTAATTCAAAATGAAAATTCATGAACATATATATATATATAGCTATATATGGGATAGACAGTTAACTGTAGTTGGTTAAATACTGATAGGTTCTTACTGATCTATTTGTCAAATTGGTTTCCTGAAAGATGCCATACGCCATTCTCCCCAAATCAAGACCTGCGAATCGCTCAGGGCGCCGTCAGCATGGAGGAGGTGGGGCGATTCGCCCGGGTAGAAGAAATAACATCCTTCGAAGAGAGTGGATAGTGGTTGTTTCTATCCTTGTTTAGGTTTGATATAATATGTATATGTATATATATATATATAGTATTATTACTACTACTATTATTAGGTAATATGATGATTATTATTATCCCCTTTTCAAAATGGAAACTGTTGGCTTCGTTTGGAATCCAGGATGACCAGATATTTGATTCTAAGCCAGCTCCACCGAAGACTCTTGAAAGCTGAAACAGGGGACGGAAGGACAAAACGAATCACAGTTGAAAGAAGACTGATTAAACTACCCTCCAAATGGGGATGGGTCAAAACCCTGGTACCTAGTGAACCCCAAAATAGCTGGTAAATGGATGTTCATCCCACTAAAAATGTATCTATAGGTATTGACACATACCCAAATGAAAACATGAAAACCGACATGAAAAGAAACTTGAGAACCATGTGGAATCCATGCGAAGAACATGTCCGCCTTAGGAGTGTCAACATGCCCTTGTTTTGTTTCTAGTGTAATGGGGTAAATGCCATCAACACCATCCACCCCATTCATCAAACATGATGGTCCATTATCCCAAATAGGGGTGAGCTCTTGTGTGACATGGCAAGATACTATTGAAATACTACACATTTATATATACTGTATATATATATAATGTTTCATAATATA
This sequence comes from Cladocopium goreaui, assembly GCA_947184155.2. NCBI lineage: Eukaryota > Dinophyceae > Suessiales > Symbiodiniaceae > Cladocopium > Cladocopium goreaui. The sequence goes on along the minus strand of CAMXCT020000336.1, from coordinate 281,884 downwards.
TATATAATAGATATGTATAATAGATATGTATATATAATAGATATGTATAATGGATATGTATAATAAATGTGTATAATAGATATGTATAATAGATATGTATAATAGATATGTATTTACATATTATATTATGATATATTATCCATATGTATGTACATGTGTGTATATTAAATAAATAAATAAATAAATATATATATATATAGATATAGATAGATATAGATGTTAGTTGCGTTCCCCATCTTCTTGCTGGTTTTTCCAACAGCGCCGGCAGTTGGAGCACGTGTTGAGAGCTCTCGAGCCTGGCGCCCGAGTTCGATGAAGTTTTGAGCTGCAAAACATGGGGATTTACCCTTTGGTAAACCGACATAGATGTGAACCATGGCCCATTTATAGAGGAGTACCTATTGAAAAAAATGCGATTTAAGGGGATTCAGGAACCAAAAGTGCTGATTTAATGGCATTTAACCAATCAAACAATGATGATATCCTCTGGTAAACGAACATAGCTATGTAAATCAGCATGTTTGGTAGGTAAGTCATCTATAAATACATTATTAGTTCACTGGAGAGTAAACCGTCAGGAACAATAAATCTGGATTTCACTGGCAAACATGATGATTTTGGCAATGGAAATGAGGACCCAGACGAAGCTAAACCAAAAAACAATAGTGGTGAATTGGTTAATTTTTCGCAACAACCTGGTTAAATAAATGAAAACAACATATGTGACGTAAGTATAATCAACTATTGGTTGAATAAATGAAAATAAACCATGGACAGTACATTCGAGGCCCAGGGCCCATGAGATCCTTTCTTTGTGGACAAGAAATTGAAGAATTGACCTGTAAGTTGCCATTCCCTTTTGGAACACTGATCTCCGAAGTTTGACTAATAGTATTGGTATGTTTTAATTAGTACTGGGTGCTGCTTGTACCTGTAGCAGGTTGAACCCCTCTGCCAGTTCCAGATGTGCAAATAATATCTGAAATCCAGGACAGCCGTAGAAATCTGAATACAGAGGTATAGAGATGGCAAAGGTATAGAATTGATCATAACATAATATGTTTATATCATATCATATCAGTTCATATCATGTTATGTTTGGAGGAATCACAATTTTAGGCCCTAAACTCCCTAAAGCTTCTTCCCTGCACGACAATCAGGCCTGGCCAAGATGTGAGCCCTGTGCTGTTGGCAGTTCTATCTCATGCTGTGCGGAGCTCTGTTGGCTTCTCATGGGCGATGAGCAAATCCAACACTCAATACTGTCAGTTTCCTTGGACTGATCGCACAAAGGTTGTTCTGATCGCATGTCTCCAGATTCCCCCAGAAACTTCCTACTGTCGGATAGGGCCACCCAGGATACCCCCTGAGGCGCACGAAGGTCCAGCCAGCTTGCAGAAATCATTTCAGCAGGCGCTCAGGGCAGATGGGATCCTTGACCCTTTTTGAGAAGGGGCAGGCTATAAAAATGGCGTACATGGAGAATGGGAGCGGCTTAAGCATCAAGAAAAGGGCATTGTTTTTTTTCGGCATTTCATGGGATGTGTGACGCAAGAATATGATATTTGGATGTGTCTGAAACTTCGGGTACGCCCTAGAGTCGCCTATTTTATGGCATTTGTTTACTGTAGTAGGGAAACTGATGATTTTCACATTGATTAGCCAAACGCTAAGATAAAACGCGTGTTAGTACCATTGTTTTACTGATTGTTGGTGATTACCAACACAATGTTAACCAACATTGTTAAACCTTAGGTTCCATTACCAAATTTGTTTTAATGACTTTAATGGTTGGTGATACTAGAACCTGGTACTGGAACCTTCTTGGAGTATTCATCAGCGCAGCAGCATGGTTTGGTTGGTTTGGCTTGGGCGGCTATTATTTTTTTCTGGCCTGAAATTTGCAGGGACGAGTAGTATCTCTCAAGAAAACATATACCAAGCTTACAAAACTGTTTAAGGATGGGATAGACCTTGAGCGAGACGTTTGGTGAGTACCTATCTAATAGACAATGGATTGATAATTGATGATAGTATGTAATATACAATGCGACCCTAAGAACACACCACAGGGCTGATAGGTGCACGTGCTTATGTAATTGATTATTTGGCAAATTTGGGTTCCACCAAAACAGTGCTACTAAAATGATACCTATATATATATACACATATATTTTGTGAAATGTGCACATTCAGATCATGTTCCATAAGAAACCCCTAAGATCCTCAGAAGAAACCACTCAGCCGTGCTCCATAAATTTCCAGTCCAATCAAGGTCAACAGTTTTCATGCCTGAGACACGTTGGCTCCGGGAGCCCTTAGAAACAAGGAGTTGTGGCGGGTGGGATTGTGTCTTTGGTATAGCCATAAAGGTGCTGCGGATTGGAAACTGGAAGGCTGTGTTCAGCTGGGATTTCATAGCCGGTGCGCTCAGTGGCAAAACAAGCGAGGACGCTTGCAGCTTGTGGTGGTGGGCACGGTGTGCCATTTGGTTGGGGACTCCTGCTAGCCAATCACATTGGTAGCGGAGCTCCCCAGCTATTTGGGGAGCATCCTGTGACCTTTGGGTAACAGTTTTGGTGCTGGACATTGAAGAGAAGGAGACGGCCATCAGCTTGACGTCTTCGAGCTCAACATGTCTGAGTCGTCAGGAGGTGAAGCTTCTGGCGGAATATCCAATCAGCTTGCGACGTTGGTCCCAAGTTTCGATCCGAGCAAAGATGACTTACAGGTGTATCAGCAGAAGGTTCAACTGGTGTTATCTGTATGGCCTGCCAATAGAGTATCAGAGTTAGTCACGCGCCTGATCCTAAACACGACAGGGTCTGCATTCGCCAAGCTTCAGTTGCACCACACTGAGCTTGGTACCAATGATGCAAAGTCGGTGCAAAAGCTCATAGAGTACTTGGGGGGCCAGTGGGGAAAGACCAGTTTGGAAAAGAGATATGCTGACGCCGAAAAGGCACTTTTCCAATGCAGCCAACAGGCTGATGAAAGCACAGACTCGTATCTCGCGAGGGCTTATGTATTGTGGTCAAAACTGAAAACGCAGAAACTTCAGATAGATGACTTGCAAGCATACATCACCCTACGTGGGGCACAACTGTCGAGTGATGATAAGAAGAGGATTATCCTGGATTCTGACTCCTCATTGGATGGAAAGCTCACCATTGTTCGTGTACAGGAAGCCGTTCGATTGTTGGGCACCGCCTTCTTTCAGGAGATGACTGGCCTGGGAAAGAAATCCACCAAGGCAAAAGTGTACGACTCGGCCAATCTGGTTGCTGAGGACAGCATGGTGCATGGAGATCATGATGATCAGGTACATACTGCACTGACTGAGGAATGGACCGAGGATGACATCTTAGAGGCCTTGTTAGCAGAAGGAGATGAAGATGCAGTGTTCATCACAGACTTCGAGTCAGCGGCCAGTGAGATTCTCCAATCTGACGATGACATCGCAGCAGCATACTCAACGTATGTTGAAGCTCGCAAGAAACTCAATGAAAAGTTCAGATCAAGGGGATTCTGGCCAATCAGTAAGGGAAAGGGCAAGATGGGCAAAGGTAAATCCAAGGGGAAGCCAATGTGGGGCAGTCGCAAATCGCTCCAACAACGCATCCTGGAATCGAATTGTAGGATTTGCGGAAAAAAAGGACACTGGAGGAATGAATGTCCCAACAAAAACCAGGGAAATGCCAGTGGGTCAACCGCTGCTGCCGCAACTGTGTCCATGGCACATCCTGCATCCGATGCCGACCTGAGCCTGCCTGAAGAGTTTCTGATCTTGCCTGAAGCTCCAGCTGCCGCCAACAAGGACATTTTGTCCAACAAGCCAACCAATGTACAGTCAGTTTTTTATGGTGAAGGGTTTCAGAATGAGCAGAAGGTAGTAGAGTCCTCGAACATGGGAGTTCTCCGGGATAAAATTAGGGGTTATGTTAAGGGTAAGCATAACTTTAATTTTGGAGCTAAAACCCTTGTGCACAGGATTGAGCAAAAGCTGCGCCAACAAGCAGCTCCTTCCGCCAAAGCCACCGAGAAGCCAACGCGCATTTTGCGCTTTGATGCCAAAGCCACCGAGAAGCCAACGCGCATTTTGCGCTTTGATGCCAAAGCCACCGAGAAGCCAATGCGCATTTTGCGCTCTGATAACATGAGATCGCACAGCCAAGAAGTTGCATTGCCGCCCGACTGTCCAACCGTGACAGATTTTTCCAATCAAATGCCAGCCAAAAGCCCAGCATCAGCCATTGCCGAGACTTCCGAAGTTTTGTTTGCCACTCATGACACTTGGGGAATTTTGGATACGGGAGCCACAAAGACTGTAATTGGGAATGACCACCTCAAAGAATTCCTGAACAACCTGGATCCAAAAATCAAACCTCATGTAAAGAGAAGCACTTGTGATATCACGTTTCGGTTTGGGAACCAAGGGACGTTGAAAGCATCACATGCTGTGGTAATTCCAGTGTGCGGCATGTGGCTGAAAGTTGCTGTGGTGAAGGGAGCAACGCCTTTCTTAGTTTCAAATACGCTACTTCGGGCATTGGGGGCTCTCATTGACACTCAAAATCATGAACTCATCATCCCTAAACATCAAGCCAAGGTATCACTCAAGTTAACTCCCAAGGGATTGTATCTCGTCGACATGAACCACTTAACTGCCATCACCCCCGTGCCGAAGAGTCCAGTAGACGCTGCCGAGACTTTTGCACAGGACACTTGTGAAAGCGATCCAAAACATGCCAGTGCCGCCGACCGAGATCGTTCAACTGATCCAGCCGTAAAAAAATTGTCCATTACCTCAGAAGGATCTAAGTCGAATGTGACAAAACCGGTTGGGGAAACAAAGATGAGAGGTCAGGTAGGCACTGAAAGTCACTGTCGTGCATCCGAAAGACCTGTTTTGAAAAGTCATGCAGCCAAGCCGAACAAAAGCCCTTTTTCCAATCAAGACATCCGTGCCAAAAGCCTAGCGATCCCTGCTGAGAGCAAACATGAGCAACTGGACCCAGCGCCTTTCCAAAGTCCAGGCCAGCACAGTGACTCCGGCCGAAGTGGAGCCCATTGGTCATTTGACGCTGAGCGAGCTCAAGGAGACCCCAATGACATTCGGAAAAGCCCACTTGGGCAAGAAGTACGAGGAGATTTGGTCAACCGACCCCAACTGGATTCGATGGTTCCTGGGGCACTATGCCTCAAGCACCAAGACCGACCACCGGAAAATGATCAAATTCATACAGATGAAGATCGAGGAGTCCGAGACCGAAGTCCCTCAGCCCTCAGCCAAGAGCCTTCCAAAGTCTTTGGGAACAAAGCCGAAAGCCAAGGCCATGATGGTTCCAAGTCCAGAGATCAACGAGGAGCAGACACTGGAAAGCTTCGAGATGATGTCAGATCTAGGATGGGAACCTCCATCCGAACAGAAGGAGGAAATCAATGCACTCCAGGCCAGAATGCTGAATCTGGAGAACGCCATGCAAAGGATGCTCCACCTGATGCAGAATGCCATGCCTCTCCAGCCAGCGATGCCTGCCGACCATCCAGACTCTGCAGTGGCGGAATGGGACGACCCCTGGAACAATTAGATGAACATGACAGCCACAGCAACTGGACATTGCAGGCCGGGGAAATGGACGAGTTTTGTTCATCTAACCCCAACAAAGAGAGCATCAGGTTTTGGAAGTTGGTGAATCAGTTTGAAAAAGAACTTCGAACATGCGCCAAGATGTACCAATCAACAAGTCCCAAAATAGATCTGCTAGAAGTGTTCTGCCATGATGATAGCAATCTGTCAAGCCAAGTGATACACCTGGGTGGAACCGCAAGTCGCCATGGATGGTCGCAAGGCGATCTGATGACAGCTGAAGGCCGCCACGTGCTGTTTTCCACTCTGCTGAGACGGTGTCCCAGACATGTGTGGTTAAGTCCTGTATGCGGGCCATGGGGCGCATGGTCAATGTTCAACAGTTTGAGATCCTTGGAGTTGTGGGACAAAGTTCATGCAGAAAGATGGAAGATGCTCATTCAAGTGGCACTTTGCCTTGTGATTTGCCGGCATCAGCACAGATGCAACCGACATGCGCATTGGGAACAGCCAAGGGGATCCCTCATGTTGAAACTACCATATCTACAAGAGTTATACCGATATATGTTGGTAACATACCCCGATATGTGTAATGCTGGTAACTTGAAGGACCCCGAAAATGGAAAACCAATCAAAAAGGGAATGCAGATCAACACGACCTCGCAGAAAATATTCGAGTGCCTCCGAGACTTGAAATGCACACAAGACCATGATCACCAAGTGATTGAGGGATCCACCAAACTGTTCGGAATGCCTGTTCCGCGCTCCCAGTTCACGGAGAGGTACACTCGAAAGTTTTCCCGCACAGTGGCCAAGTTGTTGATCAAGACAAAATTTCCATGTGAGAAACCTGTAGGAAGTCTTGTTGACCCAGTTCTCATGGTTATGGATGCCCTGTATGCCGAAGTCAATGCCAGCTCCAGCCGAGAGCGCCCTGCGAAATGCTTGAAAAAGACTCCGACCAGAGGAGTCAAAAATCCTGCTGCAACTGGCGTACTGGCACCTACTGGAGGTCCAAAGAAACAGAAAACGCAGGTAGCAATCCAAGATACACCAGAGGATCATGTTGTTGATAATGAGACCATCAAGGAGAAAGTTCATGAGATTGTCAACAGAATTGAAAACCTACTGCCACGAGTGGGAAAGAAACAAATCGATAGCCCTTCAATCCTGCAGGATTTGCATGCCATGTTTCCGGAGATGAATATCAAAAGGGTGGTCGCATGTAAAGGCACTGATCGTAGATGGGGTCCCCCAAAAGACATCAACACATCAGAGGCTCCTTATCGTAGATCTCTCATGAAACTCCGTGAAAACCAAGCTATCACATGGGATCCTCAATGGGAAAAATATGATATGCTTTCCAACAGACAGGTGATTCGGAAGTCTCCAGCGTGCCGAGTAAATATAACGATGTTTGCAGCCGTCAAGCCACCAGAGCCTGGCCCTCATGAACCGGTAGAAGAGACCAGCCAAGTTCCAAGAGATGCCATGCATGATCCAACACCAGAGGAATCGGGAGGTGTGAGCCCCGAAGAAAATCAACCGGATCTTACAGGTCATGAAAGCCTTTTGGAGAAACCTCTCCGCGCACCAGAGTCCTCTGATCCAAGATCCAGTGACACGCCCAATACGCCCGGCACCGAAGAAGAACACGGGCCCAGATTCAAAGCTTTACCCAAGGAAGAACAAACGATGTTGAAACGCGCTCATCAAAACTTGTGTCATCCAAGTGCCGAGCAGTTGAGCCAAGTGTTGCGGTCTCAGGGGTGTCGCCCAGAGTTGTCCCAAGCAGTCCATGACATGAAGTGCGCAACATGTGTAGCCTGCCAAAAACCCAAGATAGCTAGACCCAGCACCTTCAAGGACGCGTTGGACTTCAATGATAAAGTGTTTATTGATGGGATTTCCTGGAAGTCAAGAAATGGTCAGAGTTTTCACTTTTATCATGTTTTGGATCAAGCCACCAATTTTCATGTTGCCATTCCTGCACCAAATCGGACAGCCGAACAAGCCATTGCAAAGATTTCCGAAGCGTGGTTCAATTGGGCCGGACCCCCAAATGCACTGGTCATGGATTCAGCAACGGAATTTACCAGCGAAGCGTTCCAAGGGTTTTTGCAGAAACACGATGTAAGAGACATTGTGACTTCACCACACGCTCATTGGCAGAATGGTAGGTGTGAACGACATGGCCAAATCCTCCAAAATATGTTGAACAAGTTGGATCAAGATCAGGAAATATCCAGTTTTGCAGAACTCCAACAGGCCTTAATACAATGTACCCATGCAAAGAACAGCTTGAGCATTCGTAAGGGATATGCCCCCGAAGTTCTTGTCTTTGGTAAGCAATCCAAACTCCCAGGATCAATTGCCAGTTGTGAAGAGTTGTCCTCACATGCCAGTGCAAACAGAGAAGATGCCCATGGAATTGAGTTCCGACAGAAGCTTGCCCTCAGGGAACGAGCTCGTGTAGCCTTTCATAGAGCCGACAACGATATGGCTCTTCGCAGAGCCGTTTTGAGACGTTCCAGGCCAGACAGACAGGGATATCAACCGGGGGAATGGGTAATGATGTGGCAACCCCAATCTGACAATCAAGGACATTGGTTTGGTCCATTGAAAGTAGTTCAACAAGAAGATAACTTGTCTATCTGGGCCACCAAAGGGGGCCGATTGCACCGCCGAGCTCCCGAACATGTGAGACCTGTTTGCGCAGCAGAAGCAAGACAGATCACCGATGAGAGAGATGCTGAGTCACCACCATCAAACGAGAATCTCCCTGGCAACTTATCCATGCCTGAACCCCAGCCAGAATTATCAAGTTCATTTACAACACCCATTAACCGCAATGCTGAAATAACCCCAACGAATGAGGATAACTCAAGCCAATCTCAAGAACAACCTGATGATGAGCCAGAAGGGGAGAATCAGGAAGGATCAGAAACGCAGGAAAGCCGTCCAACGTACCTTGACACACCAATTCCCAACATAGATGCCGATGATGATTTGGTGACAACTCATCTCCTGTGCTGCGATGACAACATGCTGACGGTGGATCCGACAGAAACACCGTGCGCCTGGAGATTTGAAGTTGAGGTCCCAAGGTCCATGAGCTCAAACCTAAGGGATGATGAATCACCAGATGAAATCCTTTTAGCATCCACCGAAAAGAAACAAAGGACCGAGGTGAAATTGTCCATGCTTAATAGTGAGGAAAAGAAGGCCTTCGAAGAAGCAAAACAAACAGAAATCAAAAACTGGTTAGCAACCGGCACTGTGTCAAAAATTCTCAGATCCAAACTTGCACCAGAACAGATACTCCGATGTAGATGGTTGTTGGTATGGAAAGATCGCGGAGAAAACTCAAAGAAACCAGAATCAACCATCGAAAAAGCAGGTTCCAAATTGCAAACCCATAAACCAAAAGCTCGACTCGTAGTCCTGGGGTATTTGGATCCTAATTTAACGGAAGTTCCAAGGGATAGCCCAACACTAGGCCGACAATCCAAGATGTTGCTTTTGCAGTTAATCGTGTCGCATGGATGGAGCTTGGGATCCTTTGATATCAAGGCCGCCTTTTTACAGGGCAAGCCACAGGACAATCGAGTGATGGGACTTGAACCAGTGCCAGAACTTGCAGCTGCCATGAAACTGCAACCCCAGGAAGTATGCAAATTAGACAAGTCAGCCTATGGACTCATTGACGCTCCTTTTCTCTGGTTTCAGACACTGTGTGAAGAACTGAAAAGTCTCGGATTCGTTTCAAGCCCATTCGATCCATGCCTGTATGTGCTTCGACATCCTGAGACTGGAAAGCTTTCAGGAGCCCTTGGTGTTCATGTGGACGATGGGATCCATGGAGGAGACGAATTTTTCCATCAACAAATTCAAAAACTCGAAAAGAAGTATCCTTTTGGGTCCAAGAAATCCAGATCATTCACATTCACAGGTATCGACATGCAACAATTCCCTGACAATAGCATTCAACTGTCACAGGCCAAATATGTAAATAGCATTCAACCAATTTCCATGACGCCAATCAGAAAATCCCAAGAAGAATCTACAGTCACAGAAGAGGAAAGACACAACCTCAGGGGGTTAGTGGGATCACTTCAATACGCAGCCGTTCACACCAGACCAGACCTTTCCAGTTCACTAAGCGTTTTACAATCTCAGATCAACTCCGCAACAGTATCTACACTTGTCACAGCCAATAAAGTCCTCCACAACGCCAAGAAACACAGTGATGTGAATATCAAAATTCAGCCGATCCCTCTCGATGATGTAAGACTTGTGGCTTTTTCAGATGCATCATTCGCATCAAAAAGCAAGCCTGAATCTCATGCTGGAATGATTATCCTTGCAACCCATAAAGATATAACCCAGAATAAGTCATGTGTGATCAGTCCTTTGTCGTGGGGTACAAAAAAGATTCAACGTATTGTGACAAGCACTTTATCCGCAGAGACATCAGCATTGTCCACATCCCTCGACCAACTAACTTGGATCAGACTCTACTGGGCCTGGTTGCTGGACTCAAAAATTCATTGGCAAAAACCAGAGAAAATTACCAATCTCCCACCTGCCATTTCCATTCCAACTTATAAAGCGAACCATCAAGACATTGCCATAACAGATTGCAAAAGTCTATTTGACTTAACCACACGTACAGCCATTCCCAATTGTCAAGAATTTCGTACTCAATTACTAGCAAGATCAATCAAGGACATTTTGGATGAAGGGATTAAACTCCATTGGGTTCATTCTGGCGCTCAATTAGCCGATGCATTAACGAAGATGATGGAAGCAAATTTCTTGAGGGAGACCCTTCGTGTCGGAAAATATTGCCTTCATGATGCCGAAGAAGTGCTCAAAAACAGAGCTTCAGCCAGAAATCGACTTCGATGGCTTCGAACCACGAATGATCAAATGTGCACGTAGCCCTTTAAAAAACTTAAGTTTTGGGAGTGTGAAATGTGCACATTCAGATCATGTTCCATAAGAAACCCCTAAGATCCTCAGAAGAAACCACTCAGCCGTGCTCCATAAATTTCCAGTCCAATCAAGGTCAACAGTTTTCATGCCTGAGACACGTTGGCTCCGGGAGCCCTTAGAAACAAGGAGTTGTGGCGGGTGGGATTGTGTCTTTGGTATAGCCATAAAGGTGCTGCGGATTGGAAACTGGAAGGCTGTGTTCAGCTGGGATTTCATAGCCGGTGCGCTCAGTGGCAAAACAAGCGAGGACGCTTGCAGCTTGTGGTGGTGGGCACGGTGTGCCATTTGGTTGGGGACTCCTGCTAGCCAATCACAATATTTATATATATATGTATATACTCATAGCACCCAACTCAACAGCGGAGTTTATTAATCGGTTGACATTACTCTGGCTGCCACGATTGGATCCAAGTTGTGCCTCAGTGGATAAGTGAGATGATGTTGATGTCCAGTGTGTGAAATGGGGCATGATTCACCAAGCCCAATCATGCCCAGCCCGAAAAAAACAGGTATAATCGGTTCAGCATAACATGAAAGGAGAAATTTGGATTTTGCTATCCTTTGTTGCGGTGTTGTCCTTCGTCGTCACCTTTTTGTCAGGTTCGAAAGTTCGCAGAGAAGCTTTGGGACGCACAGGGGCCCAAATGTGTCATGTACAACCATCGGGCCCCACAGCAGCCCATTCGGTTCATGTCCATTTGGATCCATTAGGTTGAAATGGCCTTGTTTGGCAAAGGATCCATACCGGTCCAAGCCACAAATTAGATGCCGGGCAGTCATGAATTTGAATCCAAGTTTTTATTGATCAAGGGTTTGTCACTGTCGCTACCGGGGTACCGGTACTTTGAAAACTTCAAATGCATATTTTGGAATATGTTGGAAGTACTGCCTGATCATTGAACAACCCCATACTCGTATCATACAGTTGATTAATGTTGGTTGGTTATAAATCCAATAAAACGGCCTATTGTGGTGAACACCAATTTTTGTTGACACCATTGATGCTTAAACGATTAATCATAATGTTCATTGATAACTTTCCGTCTTATAAACATAGGCCTTGCCAAACAGAGGGTCTGAAGAAGACAAGTAATGATCCTCAGGATCAAACTCATAATTTGGGTCATTGTAAATCTTCCGAATCATGATTAAACCATCATGTTTATCATCAGTTTTATTGGTAACATCATCATCTTTCTTGGCTAAACCATGTTTTTTTCAGTAAATTCATCAGTATTCTCCGTTGAATCATAATTTTTCTTGATTGAAATCAGCCTTGATTATGGTTCAATCATCATTTTGCTTTGTACATGTTGTTTTTTATAAGAAAATCCTATAAAATCCTCATGTTTCATGGTTAGATCCTCCTTTTTAGAGGTGACTTTTTTCCGGACAGCAGCCCAGCGGCCCTACCGAGGTCCCACGGCTGCGCGTGCAGGTCCTCTTTGCGTTGCTGAGGCTTGAGCTGCGCACGGAGACTGTAGAGGCGGGGCCGCTTCCCGGTGGCTTCCCAAGGGCTTCCCTGTCAATGGGATTTTCAGGATCCTAAAATGGAGGTACTGTACCATATAAGGCCATATTTCCTGGGGATATTCCCTTAGATAGCCCTTACATAGGCCTTATATGTGGTAGCTACCCCAATTTAGGTTCCTGAGATGGCCAGTGATGTGGCTTTAAGCTTGGCGGATGTAACTGATATTGGCCATGGATCAAGACCTATAAATAGATATCTGGTTGGTGGTTTGGAACATGACTTTGATGACTTTCCATATATTGGAAATTTCATCATCCCAACTGACTATATCATATTTTTCAGAGGGGTAGGTCAACCACCAACCAGATATATATCGCATTGTTAGGGGGATGATCCATAAATCCTAGCTATTTTGATGTGAAGGTGTTGACCCCCATATGGCTTTGTGTAAGCCTTTGGTGTTCCAAAAAATATTCTGGTTGATCATGATATTCTCTGTGAAATGGCATTTGTTGAGGCATCCCCCATTTCCAGACCCATATACCCTAGGGTAAACTGACCTAGATGTGGAACAGCCATGGTTTCCTTAGGAAAACAAACTACAAATAGTGTATCTTCATGGATGTTCCATATTCGTTTACACTGGGGAAACTAATATCTAACTAATGGGTACCTTTGTAAGCCAAGAACAATGACGATTTTCCAATTATACTTAACTGGTGGATATATCTAATTAGAACTAACATAAGTGGATTATTTCGGCTCATAATTTATAGAACTTCAGGGTTTATAACTATAGGCTATAGGATTTATAACTAGAAGAACTATAGGGTTTATGGTGGATATATCCAACGATAGCTTTAACCACCAGGGTTTATTGTGATCATACCTTTGGTAATCAAACATGGCTGGCTGACAAATCCACTATAAATGCATGTAAATGCAGGATTTTAGATGGATTTAGTGGTAAAAGCATTGAACTAAAGGGGATTGCCATCCATTGCCATCCATTGCTTATGTTTGATTACCAGAGGAGAACTCGAATCACTACGAAAAAAATCCTGAAAGGTAACATGTTATATATAACTATACAGGGTCTATGGCGGGATTATACTCGTAGTATAATAGCCCAAGAAAGAATAGAAACTTGTTTTTGGCATGGTGGTTCGATTATATTTACCACATATTTCGTGGTTTCCCACTTTTCTATATGTTTGGGGTTGCGATACCGTGATTTTTTCACATATTATAGCTCTACTTACTCTAGTTATTGTGTTTGCGAATTGATTTTTCTATATATATATATATAACTAGGGTTTATTGTTGATATATGGGTTAATAACCACTATTAACCACTATGAACCACTATTGTTGTTATATGGTTAATAGGGTTAACATCTACCGTTCAGTTGGTTTACCACTTTCATCCCATCCCCGGGTCCGTCCACCATGGTTTTTTTGGGTGTTTAATATTGGAAGGATGGGATTCATAATACAACTATAGGCTTCATGTTGGATAAATCGACAGATATCTATTAGTACATTGGCTTTATAAACGAACTTCTCACTACCTGCAGACCACCTTGCAGGGGTCCGGGAAAAAAAACGCGATGTTTTTTGATACCCCAAAACGACTAGTTCAATGGTGAACATAATGATAGCTAACTTAATTAGGGGAGTATATTGCCGAGATTTCGGACAACACCATAATGTATCAAAGAAGACTAAATGTCAAACTCATTGAACCCCTCACGGAACCAGACATGTTGGGATGTTTTTTATGATCTACTTGGATGTGCATCCCATCAATCGATCAGAACAAAAGTCAAGTGGATCTCTTTACTAAACGTTGTTTCATGTTGTTTCATATAAATGTGTTGACATCTATACAGTCGATTTCCAGTATCTCTCCAGTATCCTCGGCAGGTCAAAGACATCTGCAAACATTTTGAGGATTTGCTGTCAACCGTTGGACCTTCCTCCACGGATGCCACAGAAGTCTGGCCGGGAAGCACGTTTTTTTTGGGGAATGCCAGCCATGCGGTGCCATGATGGTCATGAGTCGTGTCCTTTGGACGCCAGAGATTATGCAGATGAAACGTACTGTATAAGTATAAGACTAGACTTAGTAGACAAATAGAAACCTTCCAGCACCCATTCGCAGTGATAATTAGATGTTTCTATTTGTACCTGCCTGATTAGTAGACGTGTATAGTACCTTCCAAAAAGATCCCAGCACAACCTTCGGATCAAGGCCGCCCAAGGTCTAAGGAAGATCCTTGGCGGATCAACCCCAAGTGGTTTGCAACTGGGGTCATAAGCAGAAAATCCATGAAAACCCATGAAAATCCATGATACCCCAGGGTAAAACCAACATGCGTGTGCAAAAAAACATGGGGAAACCCTAGGATTTACATGCATGGTGCGGGTCTTCCACGTCTATGTTAGCTTACAAGAGGGTAATCACTGACAATTGGGAATTACCAGATACTACTACTGTACGTCAAACCCTCATGTTTGGTCCATCATCTCATCCCCTGATATTGAATCCCGCAAAAGGGCCCCTAAATGAATAGATTCAATACTTTCCACATCTGTTAATATTTGCTATGAGGTGGAAAAGATTAACTGAATTACTATGCCCGTCCCTTTTTGGCTAGTCATTGTTCCATCAACAATGGCATGTTTTAACAGGCCGCGCGTTCGCCAAGTTTGGAGGCTTCGCTACTTGGACTTTGTGCAAGGTGTCCATGGCACAGTCCAGGCCGTTGGTGGAGGTTTTGGAGACTAGTGACTAGCCCATGACGGATCCATGGTGCTGGTATATATGCGATCCCATAAAGGTGGTATATTGATGGGATCCATGTCACACAATATATAGCATACATTCATTTCTAGTGACTAGTCCGAAACGATGCTTGTGATTCACAGCCCAAATTGACGGTCGGTATTCCGCCAGGATGTAAACAGCAGGTTGCCAGGACGAACTCGACTCATTCCCATGCAAAAAAACTCCAGAATTTGTGCGATCTGGAGAAATTATGACCACCCAAACTGGCCGACCTCAGAACAAGTAACCCAAGTGACCCAAGTGACTCAAGTGAACCTGAACATTTGACGTGTTGAACTATCAATGGCCCTAAATAAGGTTCAGGATTTGTCATGAACCCTCTGGTACAGATTTGGGGTCGCTGAGGTGATGCTTTTACAAACGAAGTTTTCCCAAAACTAGGGCAAGACAATCGCCATGTTTGGGATGCTTTTGGCGGATAATTATTCTATCGCAGATCTACCTATAGTTCATGCTGTGTCAGTTCTATCACCATGACCTCATTCGTACATGAGTGAATATCCCATATATCCCTATGTTTGTTGATTATATATAGATATATGATGATGATGATGATGATGGTGATGATGGTGATGATGGGGTGATGATGGTGATGATGTTGATGGTGATGATGGTGATGATGATGATGATGATGATGAATATATGCCATGTTGCAATGTTGGGGCTTAACATGCACCTTCACATGACAGTTTACGAGGTTTACCAGTTGTTTCTTTCACAGCTAGATGATACCCGGATGGCTTGACGTGTGTGAATCATTGTGACAATAGTAGCTTTATTCATACCATGTTACCATGATTACATTATCATTGTTACCATTATCATTGTTACCCATAACATAGTATACTATATTACCCATAACCATATCATCATATCATTGTTCATACCCATATACATGGTTATACTATATTCATTATCATTTACCATGTTGTTATGTTTAGTCAACATTACTATTACAGTATATTATAAATACTGTTTGTTGTCATCACTACTATACTACTGTTGTTTTCATTACTGTTCCCAAATAGTTCTTGTGGTTGAGGTGCCACGTCCCAACGACCTCCACCTTCGTGCGCTGCGCTCGGTGCAGGCCGTGCCAGGATGGCTCTATGGTTGTTGGCTGAAATTGTTGACAAGATATGCACGGTTTATATATGTTTATATTACATATTATATGCTATTAGATGGTATATGGTGTATCTATGTATATATATACGTGTGTTTGTGTGAAATAGTGTATATATATATACATATATATATATATATCATATACATCTGTATATGTGTGTGTGATACGTATACAGTATACATGTTTGATATAATGTGTATGTGGTGTTTCCATCACTCCTGAAATGATTGTCCCAATGAACCAATATTGTCGGGGTGGGATTGAAACCATCGAAACCACCAACCAGCCAAAATCGTTTTGAAACTCAATGGGGATCCAAAGGTTTCGTGAAGTGGGCGGAAGAGCTAGCCTCAAAGCTAGGGTTGGTGTATATTGGTTTATCGGGTTTATGGTATGGTAGGATTCGTTTTGAAATAGATGCCTCAACATTAGGCATCAGTGGGAGTTACACCAAATTGAAAAAACACTGGTGTTTGCCAGAAAATGAATGAAACCGCAGGCCCTGCGGTGCATCAAGGGTATTTGGGTTTAGCTAACAACTCCCTGCGGGTCAGTTGTTGATTCCATGGTTTTTCATGGTTTTCCATGGTTTTTCCATGGTTTTTCCATGGTTTTTCCATGGTTTTCCATCCCTGGGCAGGACCAGGAGATCTATCGGGAAAAGGCCCAGATGATCCTTCAAGGCCATCCAAAAAAGAGAGGATGCTGTGGCACAAATTGATCAGCAGCATCTTTTGCTTGCATTAACTACACATATATATATACATATATATATATACATATATATACATATATATATACATATATATATACATATGTATATATATATATATATACATATATATATATATATATATGTACCCTCTGGCTATTTAACATAGCTATGGAAAATGGTCCATTCAAAATTTGGATTTATGATGATTTACCTATCAAACATGCTGATTTTCCATATAGCTACGTTAAATAACCAAAGGGCAAATACAGTGTGTATATGGATTTAGCATCTTGTAGCCATGATGGGTTTAGCACATATCATATTACTTCATATTCATATCCCGCTAATCCTGAACGTCATACTTTTGGATGTCCCCAGTGGAACAGTGATAGCCGGAATTATCACTATGTAAGCACTGGGCCTTAAACTTAACTAGTTACTAGACTTCACTGCCCACTGTGCCAATGATGTAATCATTCCAATTGCTGTTTGGCGAAACCCCATATCCATCTATATCCCAATGTTACAACACCCAGTGTTTCATAAATCCCGTGGCTTATCACCATTTTCTCATATTGTCTCTATTTAACGCTAAATGGCCATAATTGAGTGATGATTCCCTCATTTTCAGACCATCGTTCACCGGTACAAAAACTGCTGCTACCGTGCTTCCTTCGTCACTTCGCCAGGCCTTGAGATACATTGAAATCATCGCAGAGTGATGCATTTGCCAGGCCAACTTGGCACGCTGCAATCAAGGCTCGTAGCCAGGCCCCAGCTCTGCGCTGCGGCTGAAGGATCTTGTTTCACCAATCGCACCCGCGATAAAAAATGGCACTCTTGGATGCCATCGGACGGCCAGTGGGGCTGATTGTAAACCGATTGACCTTCCAAACACCCCCCCAAGAGATGGTAAAAAAATATATACTAAGATTGCAAAATAAAACATAATTTTTAAGGGTACTTGGAGGGTCTATATAAGTTTACAGTACAAATTACTAAGCCGTCCACTACATTGAGATTTATTGGGTATATGACAATGGTTTGTATGATATTAAATGTCACCCACATGGTTGCTGGGGACGGTGTATTTGTTAGACACTTTGATCGGATGGGAGGGAGTGATGACATGGGTCTGTCAGAGAATTACTCCATACTACTCCCAAGACTTGAAAATAGTAAATTCCGGATGTTTTGTGAATAGAATAGAGCTCTCTATTCACTCTTTTCTACAAACAACTATAGCAGTACTGTAGCCCAAAATAAGTAGAACATGGCCATTGATTGATGCATCGCTGTTAATGATCATTTTTCCATATCAGTTTCCTAACTGATCTGGGTTTTTCTCTTAAATCATCCAAATCATTGGACCATGAATTGGGATCCAAATCGTGTGATGAAACCAGTCTTGAAAGCCATGGATTTTGGGATATGATTTTGGGATATCCCCATTTTCGGAAAGCCTCAATTTTCCTAAAAAGAGACACTCCTTGAAAAAGGGACTGAGATAGGGGTCTCCCCACCTCAGGAGCCTCCGGCGGCGGAGCCGGCGGAGTCAGCATCGGCGCCGGAAGGTGAAGGTGGGGAAAGCTGAAACTGCAGCAAACAAAATGTCAAAGGGAACTAGGCGCCAGAACATGTAGCATATGCATGTATCAAAATACCTTGAAACGCCCTTTGTGGCTCAAGCGCCCCTTGAAGGAAAATGAATCGTGCTGTCGCTGCTGCGCCATAACGGGACTCGGTTGACCAGCAAAGCAGGTATCGAAACTACAATTGGTAACACCTAGAACAAGGGTGAAATTGTTCACAGGTTATCAGCCGTAAGGGCTCACTTCTCCCGTCGGGAGAGTAGTACCTGCGTGCTGGTAGCCGGGCTGTCTGAGCAATTGATTGAGGACGCAAAGGACCAATCAGCTCGTCATCGCAAAGATGCAAGGCGGCAGCGGAGATTCGCGCACCACGCAGTTTACCTTCAATGAGAACACTGCTATGCCGGTCGAGGAGGTTACTCAATCTTCCCCTGGCGACACGGCAGACAGTGGTGGGATACGCTCTACCCGAACTACTCAGTCCGGATGGCAAGTTACATCAAACAGACGAAGAATATCCACCCAAAGTACACCAAGATCTTCTCGAAACAGTGCTCGAAGTGATGTTGTCCGCCAAGGGCATCGACCATCTCGAGGACGAACTACCCCAAGGGACAGATCCACCAGGGCCGTAACCGACCGAATTGGTGAGAGGACCGGGGATAGTCGTGTTAAGAGGAGATCAACGGATACTTCTGTGGCTAGTGAACCTATTGCCATGATAGAAGAACTACGGGCACAATGTCAATCCCTACGTAATCAGTTGAACCACATGGAAGCATATGCTGCATCAAGAGATCAACTGATTCATGACATCGAGATCAGATTCACTGAATATCTTCAGGAACACAACCAGAATGTATTTGATGAGGTCAATGCACTCAATCATAGATTGTCATGTTCCGCAAATGAGGTTGCAGAATATCAAGCAGAACTAATGGTAGCATCTCAGGAAGACGAAGGTGCAACAATACGCATCCAAGACCTTGAACGCCGAGGTGCCCTGATGGAACATGGTGCGAGACGGATCCATCAACGTGGTATGGAGATTCAGGAAGAGTACAAGGATGAAGTACATCACCTTCAAGGACTATTGGGTAATACGGAGGCAAGACTGCAACAACTTCATCAAACCAATGTCTTAACCACCGATATTGCCAATCGATTGTACAATGAAGGTCAAGAAATGCAGACAGATTTCCAGAACTCAATCGTGGAATATCGTAATCGATCCGAAATGGCATCCTTCTCAAGCAATCAACTTGAAATGATTAGCCAACAACAATCAATTGCAGTTCATGAATTGTCTGAACGGAATCAGCTATTGAGTGAAGCTCTAGTTCAGTCTCGTAAACAGGCCGAATTGTATGAAAGCAGTATTGAAGAGATCACTAGAGAATCTAGAAAGAAGGTTTTCGAGGCAAATCAGGCCAAATTGGAAAGTGATCTGAAGCACCGAAATACTGAACATGATACTGTCAGAAGAATTGCATCATACAGGAACCATGAGGCCGAAGCGATATCACACCTGAGGCTTGAATCACAGGCTAGTGCAAATTCGATCGCAAGGGCAGAGCACTATGAAGAGCTCTACACCAATGAGCAGGAGATGAACTGCGAATTGAAGGATGAGATCAAGTTGCAGAACATGAAGTTTCGAAGATCATTGACTCAGGGCACTACGACCGACGGTCGTGGCCCCGATGAGATGCTCGTTGAAGATCTACGTAATCAAGCCAAAATCGCTCAAATCAGGGTTCAGGATCTGGATCATGAAGTTCATGAATGTTTACAAGAGAACATGTTGTTAAAAGAAAGATTGGCTGAAGTTGCGGATGTAGGGGCGTCGTCCTTCTCCAACGCTGAAGTCCGAACTTTAAGATCTGAACTAGAAAGTGAGCGCAAAATGAAATTGGCTAGTGGTGTTCAACAGTATGAGAGATCATGTATGTTTATGGGGGAAATTCAGGATAGGGATGAAAAGATTGGTATCAAGAATTCTGAGATTATTGACATGAAACGTCACCTAGATGAACTGAGAAAGAGTCTCAAGGATTCTGAAACTTCTATGTCTAGGGTCAGCCCTGATACACTTCCCTATTCGGCAGGCATCCCCAACTATGATCTCTCATCAAGACTGGTCATTGACAAACTGGAGAATGAGGTGAGTGAGGCTAACTCCGAGAGCGCTATCCTAAAATCGTGGGTAACGCAGATTGACAAGGAGTTGACCTACGAGACAAATGTTGCTCAATCCTATCGCGGACATGCTGGACCTTCTCAACAGCAACCTTCTCAATCGAGCAAAAGGATCACCGATCTGCTGAAAGAAGTCGACAACAAGATCGCCGATGGAACTGAGAAGGACTATTACAGGCCTCCGAGCGGATGGGGCGGTCCGCCTGACCCTGATGGACCTCCTGACCCTTTCGGGCCCAACGGTCCAGGACCACCTCCAGAACCTCCTGGTTTGCCTTCAGTTCGAGGATCACAACGTGATTCAGCAGATGACGTCTCCACGGCGGCGTACACGGCAGAAGAAGTACCGAGAATGTCAAGACGGGAGGCTGACAAAGTCTATGTTAGCCCATGGCCGAAGCAACAGAACCTTGGGGTTTGGCAATCCGACCTCATAAAGAGTGTTGTTCTTGCTGCGAATGATGGAGACAAGGCTGCGTGGGAGGCATGGTTACAGCCGGCTATTCGACCAAATCCTGACATCGAGCTATTGAATGACAGTGGAGGGCAACGATATCAGTCAATCGACGCCAAGTTGTCAATTGCATTGTCAAACGTGATAGCTCAAGCCGGTGATGTTGCTCGTCATGTAGCAATTAAACTGAGATTGAGAACACAGAGTCATAGCCGGAGAGGAACCTATGTTATGGGACGAGAAATCTTGGCTATGATCTTGGAACACTTCAGAACCCCAGGTCAACGAGAGACAGCCTTCACCATGGAGCACATCGTATCGATGAAGTATCTCGGTGACTCAAACCTGGAAGTGTTCTACGAGAAATGGATGGAGATGGTGTCAAACATGATGCCGGATGATGTACCTCCTGATGATTGGCTTCGTGACGCTCTCTACAAGAAGATTCGAAATTCGAGTCTTATGATGTTCGACATCAAGCAGTACGAGTCATGGATTGAAGGAGACCAAAGACGAAGCTATCGCTATTTGTTGGACGTCATCGAAAGGCACATCTCCAGAATCAGAGAAGACAAGCATGTGGCCGCTAGGGAGAAGTACGCAAGAGACTTTGCAGGTGGCGGCAAACCTACTGCTCCTGCCCCAAATCCAACTGCTGCTGCACCAGATGCCAATCCGAAAGCGAAGCCTAAAGCCACTCCCAAGGAGAAGGCAGCACCCAAAGCGAAGGCCAAGGCCGATGCAGCTCCAGTTCTACCATCACCTCAACCGAAGCAGCATGCAAAAGGAAAAGGAAAAGGTCAAGGGAAAGGAAAGGATAGAACAAACAGCCGAAGTGCTAGTCCCAGGTCCAAGAAGAAGATCCCATGCCACTTCCATTTCATCAAGAAAGCATGCAGAAAAGGCAAAGATTGTGAATACAGTCACGACCAAAAGGTGTTTGATGCGAACAAGAACGCAAAAGGTAATGGTCGAAAGCCAGGAACTCCAAGAAGTCAATCTCCAGCGAACAAGACCAAGAAGATTGATGAACCATGCTGGCACTGGGCCAAGGGCAAGTGTCGGTACGGAGACAAATGCAACAAACGTCATGATCCTCATCTATTCAACACTGCTCCAAACACCGAAGCACCAAGCCCAAAGGCTACTCCTGCACTTGTCCATGAATGGAGTGATGACGAAGGAACATTCCACAAGGTTGCATCGAATGTCGTCAAGAAGAAGGTCGGATTCGATGAATCCAAGATTTGCATCCAAACATATGTGAAGAAGGACTTCGTGAAGTGCAGCCGGAGATCCCAGACCATCCCCAAAAGTCATGGTAAAGTTGGTAAGCCCACCGATCAGATAAGGCAGGATGAGCAATGGTCTTATTCATGCAGACTAGCATCGAGCCGAGGGAAGGCAATGGCTATCCTGATCGATGAGAAGGGTGAGTACAGTGACATTGATGAAGTCCTGGTCATCGTCGGCCCCAACCTGGACATTCTGATCAGACTCGACATCGAGGACGGTGAGGTGTCCAGGGAAGTCTTTGTGGAGAACTATGTTCAGCATATTGAGGGTCGATATGGTAAAAGGGGCAACACAATGTGTATCACTGTTCCCGTTGGAGAAAGAGATAAGAGATTCATATTGGATTCTGGAAGTGGTCATGATCTCATCTCATCTACACGAATAAGTAGGATGGATCTACCAACATATGATGATAAAGTCGTCAACTTCCATACAGCAAATGGGGTAACATGTTCGACCAAACGTTCAAGTATCAAGTTCGAGGCATTCAACGAACCAGCAGAAGCTCATATCCTGGAAGACACGCCTTCTGTGATCTCCATGGGCAAGCGGTGCGTTGACCTTGGCTACTCATTCGTATGGCCGACTGGAAGAACCCCTTTCATGTTAGATCCCAATGGCAACATCATCGAAATGACTGTCAAAGACTACATTCCTTATGTGAGTGTCGATCAAGAGAAGAGAAAGTTAAAATCATCCTGTGTGGAAAAGATCATGGCAGTTCTTGATGATGGATGCTCAACGTCTGAAGGCGAAGGCCTTTTGGTCATTGATGGAGAAAGTGGGGACGAACTTGAGGATCTTTCCGACGCCGTTGGACGATCCGATGTTAAATCTCCCAAGAAATTAATGAAGAAACGTAAGAAAGCAAAGTTGAGAGGCGATCAACATGAAGTGGCTGTTGGAAGTGATGCAGGTGATGCTGAGGAAATGTCGTGCTATGCCGATGACTATGCCGAGTTTGAAGATGATGGGTACGAGCCCAGCATTGCACCTGATGATGTCTATGAAGATCATCAAGTTGAAGTTGAAGAAATCCCTGAAGATGGAGGAGGTGAAGATGACGATGATGTCATTGATGTTGATGAGGAAGATGGAGGAGTCCGATTGAGTAAGAGGGGAACTTTGAAGAATGAGGCAAGATCAAAGGTTCATCTTCTAACTCATCGCTATAAGAACCCATACTGTGAGTCATGCGTGCGTGCCAAGATGAAGCACAGGAAGACGTTCAGAGGAGCATTTCAGCGTAAGCTCACAAAGTTTGGGGACCTGATCACGTTCGACTACGTTGACAATCGTCGTATTGCTGAACAGGATTATGGTGATGACAAAACTATCTTCGTCATCAGGGATAGATATACGGGGATGCTTCAATCTTACCCTTCTGCTAGGAAGGATACTGACGCAGTCATCCGGGCGGTCAAACAGTTCATGGGCCGTCGTAAGATTAGAGAAGCATATTCCGATGATGCCCCGCAGTTCGACAAGGCAATGAAAATCCTGAAGATCCCAATGGACACTTCCTTGGCCGGAAAGACCAAGCATAACTCACTTGCAGAAAGAACTAACCAATTTGTGCCCGTGGCAACTACAACTTGTCTACTTGAGGCAGGGATTCCACCATGCTTTTGGATGTACGCCATCAGATGCGTAAGCCATTTGCTCAACATCGAGCCCAACGATGATGAGGTAAGTTCTTGGTGCAAACTTCATGGAGAAGAATTCAAAGGGAAGATGATACCTTTTGGTGCCCTCCACGCTGGCGGCGTGTGGCGCTAATGCACCTCTCTCAGACTCCCCAGGCGAGACGTCTTCCCCTTGGGTTCCTTGTTCATAAAACAATGGAGCGTCCGGATCAAATTCATGAGTGCACCATGGACATACTTTCTTGTTCTTGGGGTTCCCGGGACATGGTGCTCTAGACTTATGTTTCTTTGTTTCTTCAGGTAGACTTGGAGTGGATACGTGTTTCAGCTTCGTATCTTTTCCAACAATGTCTAAGTACTTCTCAACCGACAGTTTCAACAGACCCTCCATGTCATAGGTCATGGTTGACACCGGGGTACCATCATGAAGTTTGGTAGATCCCTTTCTCAAAGCACAACCAAGATAGAGTCCTAAGTCAGTCTCGGGCTCGATGTTGAGTTTTGATCTGAGCATCTGGCCTGGAAGACACCCATAGAAATCAGCCCATCTCGATGCCTCAAAAGTAGCTGGAGAATTGCCCAAGTCCTGGAAGAAAGCAGCCTCCCAGAATTGGTTCTTCACCTGATTACCAAGCAAGACACCTCGGCCTTTGAATTTTCTACTAGGGCTTCCTGCAGGCAACTGGTAGTTTTTCTCAACACAGATACCATGTACTCTGGCCATGTGAACCTCTGTCTTGTTTGCCTTTGCTTCACGAACAACGTCATCATATTCTCTTACAACACTGAAATCATAGACTCCAGCAGCGTGTTGACCTAACCATTCCTTCCTCATAGCCTTACGTGCATCATCGTTTTCCATCATTTCCTTTCGACCAACAGGCCTTGCAACTGCGGTGTTGAACATCTTATTGATATTGATTCCGTCACCGTTTGAAGCTATCTTTTCTCGATGATCATCACAATGATTAATGCACGGCATGCATGGAAATGGAAGGAAAACATCACCGAGGCCACGAGCGTCTTGGGGTACTTCGTTGGTGTTGTGCAAGGTCGCAGCAGCCACCACTTTTCCCTGGTTGAAGTCATACACTTTGTCGTTGTTCCAAGTAGCCTTTGGTCCCCTGCCCTTCTCGATCTCAGACCATTCGTCCCACTCCATCAAGAAGTCATCATCATCAGGTACATCAGTGTCTGATAGATCTGAATAACATGGAGCAGAGGCAGAGATCCCTCTCCCGACGGGAGAAGCGGACCCTTTTCCATATTGAAAAACTTTGCCTCTTCGGGCGTAGTCTTGGGACGTGGCCACTCCAGAAACGTGATCGTCTTTGTCGTCTTTCTTGGAGGATTTGGCTTTCTTCGCTTCTTTCTCTTTCTTCTTTTCTTCTTTTCTCTTTGCTCGCTCTTCACTTTCCTTGATTTTCGCATCACTTTTCTTCTTTTCCTTTTCAGCTTCAATCTTCTTCTCTTCGGCCCTCGCGATCCCCTTTCTGACAGTCGGTGACATCTTCCTCCACTCGTCAGGGGTATACTTTGAAGGCCTTGGAGTAGTCGATATTCTGCGAAAACCACGTTCATCAATACGATATGGATGACCGCGAGCATTGAGCTTCACCCATTCACCATCGTCATTCAGGTATACGACCCCATCCCCAGCCTTTCCAACGGAGTAATGTTCTGGTCCTCCTTCTGGAACATGAAGGTCTGGATGTGCTGGCTTATCGATACCTGGTGGTCCCATTCTTTCAGATATTGCATCAAAGTGTCTTTCAGCTTCCAACTCTCCTTCAGTTGGTTCTCGTGGGACCTTCGACGAAGGTACACCACCGCCGCCATGACCATCGTCATCATCTCCACCTTCATCGTCATCACCATCATCCGGTGGAGGCGGCGGTAGGATTTCTGGGTTTCCTTCAAGACGATCTTTCACCTTTAATCCCTCAATGGAAACATTAATCCTCTCATACTATAACTTACATGGGAATTCAAGGGGTTCTTTTAGTTCGACCCTTTCGGTATAGTGCGGAGTCCTCAGCTTGGCGATGGGTTTCTCGGCATCATAGGCCAAGTTCTGCTTACTCCAGTCGCATAATGCCCATACCCTGTACTTTCTCGACCAATGGAGCCCGGGACCTATGGAGTATCCGGCGAACACTCCAGGAATTCCCATGGGGTCAAACTTGTGTTGTTGTTCTCGTTCACGTGAACCACTGGGCTTGAAGTACACGTTGATGAAGCTGCTGTACGCGGCGAGGATTGCTCGTTTCGATCTGCTTCGTTCCATTAATTCCCTGGCCAGGAATGTAACAAAGTGGACCATTGATGACGATGCAAAGTTGTATCACTTAATGTGCTACGTGAATTCCAGCCTGTCTAAAAGAATGACCGGATGGGTTGGGGACAATTTCAATGAATTGACATTGTCTTTATTTGCTGATGCTGATTTTGCAGGGTGTGCCCAGTCTTTGAGATCTACTTCAGGGTCTCATATGCATATTCAGGGTAACCACATACGGTTTCCTTTGTCCGGGGGCAGCAAACGGCAAGGATGCGTAAGCCATTCAACGCCTGAGGCTGAAATCGTGGCAGCCGATGTCACCCTCCGTACTATGGGTTTGCCCGCTATGAGCATTTGGGAAACGCTGACGGGAAAGTCGCCCAAATTATTGTTCCATGATGACAATCAGGGCATGATAGGTGTAGTCAGGTCGGGTCGTAACCCCACTATGCGGCATCTTGAGAGGACTCATGGCATAGCCATTACTTCCCTCCATGAACATTTTACTCGGGAGAACTACGTACTCATGTATGAAGTGACCTCGAAAATGGCCGCCGACATTCACACCAAAGGTTTCAAGAATCCGTTGGCATGGAAAAGAGCATGTATGCTCATCAACTTGTTGGACCCTGGTGACATCGGTACGAAAGATCTGCTCGATATGGTCTCACCTACCACGGATGTCGATACCACTGTCCGTCAAGTGTTTCAAACCAAAACTCAAGATGTTCCAAATTTTCCATATACCGAAATACCTATTCTACCACCTGAGGTGTATCAGAAGGGTCTTTCCGGTAAAGAACAAGTACAACAACTACCTGGCATGGACCCCATACTGGTTGTTAAGACGCCAACCTTCTTTAGAAAACGACCACCTGGTGTATCATTGCCCCATGATTGTTTGAGAAGTACCTGGATACTTTCTCATGGCAAATGGATCAAGGTTGAGGATCGAGTTCCACCCGTTCAACAACAAGACCGTTTTGATCAATGGGTAGAACGCGCTTGTTTCCAATACCATCCGTGTCAATATAGTATATCACCGTCGGTGATTACTAGGCAATCAGTTGGCGTTGTCTCACCGGGACACCCGGCGTCAACAGCACGACAAGGGCTCCACGCTGCCGCGGTGCCGACTCGTCAGACCCCAGTCCTGAAGTATCCTCAGTTAACTGTGGGGGTGGATCAACTATTTTGTCATCAATCCCAGGGAAATGAACCCACAACCATTCATGCAGCTCCTTGTGGTACTGCTCGAGTGATCAACACGCTTCTTCGAGTTGTTCATGGGGGGAGTTCTGGATGGGGCAGTCTTCCAATGGGATTTCCTCCGTCGGGGGACCCCGATGATGATCCATATCCCACAGAAAACAAAGATCCCAATCGACGACGAATTATCTTTGCCGGTGGCGACGTGATTGCTGGTAGGGTAGCAAGGGACAAAGCCTATAACCCCACAACGTCATCAAGAAAGGGAAAGAAAATATCCAAAAATGAATGTGATCAAGATGAATGGATATGGAAGGATGAAACAACATTGACGAGAGTGCACAAAGTACCAAGAAGAAAGATGTTTACCCCCAAAGAGGCTGACTTTCTACCATGTAAGCTGAGACGGTTTAGAGACGAACGGGAAACCAACCAAGTGTTTCAGTCAAGTGGGAGATTGATCCACGATTCATGGAGATTGGCGGGGAATAACATCGAGAAGACCAATAAAAGAAATGAATTCTGGACAGGGACCACTACCTTCAAGATCATATCCAATGCAGACATCAAAGATGTGATGGACAGCGGGTCTGATGTGGAGGACAGGGCATCGTGCCAGGACACTGTGGTCACCTGTATCCTTGATGGAAACATGAAAATCATTCCGTTGAATGACATGTTTATAGCCCATCACTACAAACTGAAGCATGAGACCAGAAAACAAACTGATTGGGACATTCAGATGACACTCCACCGAAAGAATGGGAAGACTCTGACATATCATTTCAAGCAATCTTATGCCGATTTTCTCGGGAAAGTACTCGATGACGTTGTCATATCACTCAACCTCTATGAGATGAAAGATGATGTCCCATGTTTGCTCCTCATGTGTGCTGAAACGCAAAGTATCATCACAAAGATTCACGCACAAAGTCGGTTCTTGATGCATGTGGTCACAATTACCGAAGATGACAACCTAATGTCCAACTACGGAAGGGCAAAATGGAGACGTTGCATCAGGAGTCCTAGTGACTGCGTGTTCTTTGCGGGACCTTGCACCGGTGGTTCACCGTGGAATCGCTTAAACAAAAACGTGAGTGAGGTCACTGCACACAACATCAGAATGAAAGCATTTCTGTATTGGGAGTTATGGGAAGAGTTCACATTGTGTCTGCAACGTGTACATATTTTGCACGCGATGGCATTGTTGGAACTACCTCGGGGATGCGACTATTGGAATGATGAGAGGATGAAGTTTCTGATTAATGGGACCCAATCAACTGTGCATGACTTTGATGGATGCATGTATGGTTTGACTTCGAAATTCAAAGACGTTGGGACCGCCATCAAGAAACCATGGAGAATCGTATCGTGGGGGGTTGAATTCTTTGACCTGCATGCAAAATGTGATGGCTCACACACTCACGGTCAATGTGCGGGTAGAGAAACACGAGCAACACAACTATATACCGAGAAAATAGTCAGATGCATTCTTCGGGGTGTCACAAATCAAATGTTGATCAACAACGTTTACGGAAGGAGATATCGACCAAAGGTTTTGGATGAGGAGGATCACCATAAGTCGAAGTCATGTGCTTGTGTCATTGTGAACGACTATGAACGCGACACCAATGTGAAGACCATCAATGAACAATTATTCATTAACTTCATCACCCAACGAGGCGGTGTGGAGGTGAAGCTGAGGCTGTATCCACGTCGTGGATCGCTATTGGCAGATCCGGATCCCGTTAGAGGTAGATTGAAGGTGAAGTCAGGCTGTTACCTGCGTCGTTGGTGCGCCTTGACGGATCCGGATTCTCCGTGCCTCATCTCGGTCTTCGCAATGGCTGGAGCTGACCTTGTGATCCCTTCAGCGGCCAAAGGCATTGGCTCACTGAAATCAACTCTGTCCCTCATCAAGGAGAAGAACCAAGAGCACAACCTTCCTGCTCCATTCTCCACCTATGAGGAGACAAACTTCAGAGGTTACAGGGATAAGGACCTTGACGAATGGTTGGATCGAGTGAAGATTTCTCCTCCCGTCGTTGTGGCCTTAGCCTTTGTCATGGACAGAAGTGGCAGAGCATTCGTAACTCATGCAATCAGGTTGCTCATGAAAATGTTGTCAAAAGTGACCAACGAGAATGAGTTGAAGATGTCTGCCACCAGCTTCATTGACAAAGGGGCCCGATTATCAAAGTTGGTGGAAGGGGCCGCCAGAAATCCAGATGAGAAAAGCATCATGCAGCTCTTGTGCACCTTCGAGTGTGCGATCAGAATAGATGAACTATGGGATACCCTCAAAGACCACTACACCGGGCAGAACAGTATGATAAACAAGGAGATCACGGTTAAGGAATTGCGCGACAAGATCGCGAATACAAGCCCAACAAACCTTGGATCCTTGAATCAGACATACCCTCCTTATGGAAGTTCATGCTACCAAATCCGGAAGAGGACGAACTTCGAGGAGATTGCCCGTCGGAAGTGGGAGAGATGGTCATTTGAAGCGATGCGGAGAGAAGAACCTGAGCCACATGAAGTTGAAGACCGCATCAAGTATCTGGTCAACATCATGTACGAGGAGAGCTATAGCCTCGGCTACGCACTCCGACGTCACAACGCCAGAGCGACCAGCAGCCAGGGTAAGACCATCATCGTCCAGAATGTCCTGGAAGACTGGATGTCGATGAATTATGATCTCAGCTTGGAGCGGACGGCAGCTGTTGTCCATCTACAAACCATCCTCATGGTCTCCAAGATGCTACATGAGTGGATGACACGATTGGAGAACTTCAAATCCATGTCACACCTGAGCGAGATCATTAAGACTGATCTGGTCAGAATGAAGCAGGCCATTGACCTCCGCGACGACCTTTGGGAGTTGGGGGGCTACAACATTGAGAGGGCCGACCAGGGCATGTTCGAGGAGGTGGAGAAACGGAACAGGACATTTTCCTGTATTCGCGACTATGTGACGACCACTGCCACCACCCAGATGGGCCAAGGGGCCACAGAAGTCTCCCACATCGATGGCTGGGACATCCCGCTGATGCCGAGAGACGGCAGAAACCCTCCAAGCCAACCGGATCATCCAGGTTGGGATCCATCACCTATCAGAATGATGAACGACAAGCAACAAAGGGAAGCCGATGCGCAGCGGGCACAACAGCAACAACAACAGACTGGGCCTAGCAGTTCCACCGCCGGTGGACGCGATGGTTACAGCTCTGCAGCTGGGAGCGCACCACCACCGAAGGCTCCACCATCGAAGGCAAGGCCGTCGACACCTCCTGCAAGAAAGGACTGGGTAATTCCTCGGGTACCAAATGGGTATCTTTTCAGGACATCCTCAATGCCCGATCAAAGGAATTCAGAGTTCATCACGTCTGCTTGGATGGACGAACGGGATCACTTTCTGTTATCAATCATCCAAGGCCCCGCAGCTCAAGCTGCCAGTACATCGGGATCAGCACCTTGGGCACAGTATTTGAGGAGAGTGACCGCATACGCCTGCATGGTCTTCGGAGTTTGCAATCCGGGGGTCGTGACTGAGGATACAGCATCCACCATCTCTGAGAAGGATTGGCTTAGGTGCTACAGCCACATCGTCCGCAAGTACATGTTGACGCGGACTGGATGCTACCTGTCAACGGCAGGAATGCTGATGATGCTCGGGCACCATGACGTGAACGTCGCCAACCAGTCCGAATTGGGCCGAATCAAGAAGATGATCACGAATCCGCTTGCATGCAGGATCATCGAAGCACCGAGCGGTCCAAGGGAGGTTGACATGTTGGCAGGTGACTTCAGGGCTGGGACGACCATCCTTATCACCGATCTGATGTTCCGCGTGGGAACCCAAAGTGGGACGCATGGCATCCAAATGGGGTTAGCTGACATGGGATGGGAGAGTGTTGAAGTCTTCAAGATCCATGATTCTGAATCTGAACGACCACTTCAACAATTCCTCGACACGCTTGACAAGGTCAAGCAACATCTCAACACGGACGCCATTGATGATGGTCAGATAACGGTTCATCTTTGGTTATCATTGCAGTTCCTCCATGAACAAAAGCCACCCCACTGCGTAATGCTTGAGAATGATTTCAAGAATCAATTTGTCAAGGGGGTGATCGATCTTGATCAAGTCACATCCCGACCCTTGATGGTCGCCATCAACAACGACTCCATGTTCAACGGTATGGACTCCGTCACATCAAGAATCGCAGTTGAGCTGATCGAGAAGATGAGGCTCCAAGGGATCTTAGTGACATCTGACCAGAGAATGTGGCGGTCGATGTATTCCCAATTTGGAAAACAGTACCCAATATTGAACACGACCAAAAAGGGGACCTTGGGAAAGACTGCAATTTGGTCTGTCATCGAGAAGAACCTATTTCGCCAAAGAGTTTTCCTCATGTGTGCCACAAACAGGGAGTATGTATCCGTACTCAATGAAGGAGCATTCAAACCTGATGAATCCGGCATCAACACAAAAGTGTTGGAGGATATGACTGGACCAACTGAGGCATTCAAGATCGCAAGTGGCGAATGACCCCAGGTGACTATGCGAACGATGACACAACCATTTTCCAACGAGGCCCTGGAACCGCCGTCAACAAGTTCACAAAGGACAAGAGGTTTAAGACCCGTTGGGTTGAACCAGTGGTCGGCACTCATGAACTGGAACCAGTTGTTTCAGATCGATGCATGTGGTTTACCATCGACAAGGAGAGCTCCGACATCTTGTGCGGATGCTGCAGAAATGCGGTGACGATGGATGAGATCGAAACATGCCAGGTGAAACCGACCCATTGCATCAACTGCTCCGCCAACACCCAAGATCACTACAAGCGCTCCGCTCCAACATTGGAGGCCAGGAAATCCGTCTTACTCCTAGCGGCCAGATTGAAGGTCGCATTTGAGGATCTTGGTGTCGACATTGTTGACATCAATCAAGGATTTCAGACATGGCTTACGTTTACGGCATCTTCGTTGATTTCAAATGCCTTATTGACGTATGGGGAGCACTTGATGAAGTCTCTATCGCACATGGGGGGGTCAGAATATCGAAGAGGCAAGCTCTGGAAATCTTCCGGAATGGACGCGGCAAACAATTCAGCATCTATCGCGAAAGAATTTATGATGAAGTCGCGAAGAAGTGGCTCCTGGTCTACAGGGTCACGAAAGATTGCGGAAATGTCGCGTACAAGGACTTCTTCGAGAAGGTCGCTGTTCCTGAGGTGAAGGAAAGGAACGAGATCTTTGGATTCTCCCGTGCATCAGCTGAGAAAACTGGGGATATCATCGAGTTTTGGCTTGGTGTCTTGGATGTGGCAAACATGGCCAAAGGAGTTGTGAACGTTTTCAGTGCCAGCGTTGATCCTGCTGAATACCTCAACGGATTGGAAAAGGCATTGGCCCACTTCACATCGACCTCCAGAACTACAAGCACCATCAATGACAAGAGACGGGGATCATTCGACTGCACCCTGCAGACTGCAGAAGCCGAAAGAGTCATGAAGATCATCCACGCAATCCCCGGATATGAATCGCTGGCCAACTTCTGCTGCCTCACAGAGTGGGAGAAAGATCAGGTATTCTCTCAGTATCGAAGAAAGCACAACATCACAGGGGATGACGCCAGCATGGGCGCTGATGCCGATGCCAAGCCAGGTGACGAGTCGTCGGCTCACCCTCAGGAGGAGGAAGCTGATGAGCCAGCAAATGACCCCACTGATGTAGTCAGGGACTCAGAGATTTCCGGAAAACAACAGCTATTGGATGCGTTGGGAAAACTCTTCACCGTCTCTGAGGATGTCAATGTGTGTTTGTACTGTGGTAGCACCAAACATGGTCACCTTGAATGTGAACATGAGAAGAAGGATGAAGTCAGAAAGGTGCTAAAGGCCGTCCGAGCGTCGCTCGAGGCTGATAGTCCCACATCTGATGACGTCGATATGGAACCTCCTGAGCACAAAAAGGACGGATCAGGTGCTACTGAAGGGTCGGGGCAAACGGATGAACCTACAAAACCGAGGTTTAGTGAACACCAGTGGTACGACAGCATCACCCTGAGCATCCGATATTGATTTCAATCAATATTTTCCTATGAAAAAATATTGATATTGATTTTTCAAAAAATATTGATATTAATTGATAATATCAATATTTTGGATATTGATTTCTTTGGTGAAAATATTGATTTGGATATTGATTTTGATATTGATTTCAATATTGATTTTCTGTTGGATTTTTTCATATTTTTTGGTTGACCAACTTTTCTGCTAAAATGGATGATTTTGTGTTTCCTCAAGGGTCAGCTACTCAGATTTGGCAGTGTGCTGCATGTACACTGTTTGTTTGCAGTTTTTGGTTCAAAGCCATGCCCTTGGCACCTGTGCTGTTGCAGCTTTTAGAAAAGGGCATCTTGGTAACCTTTGCAAAAAAGGAGGGAGAAAACCAGCTAACATTGTTAAGCACCATCCCTTGGAAAAAGGGAAATGCCCAAGGGAGGCCCCAAACACTTTGCTAAGCCTGCAATAGACTTGGGCATATTACTGAAAATTCTGAAGAACAATTCAGAAACAGTCAAGAACCTGGGCCTGTATGAGACAATTTCAAAAACAGCTGCAGTAAATCCAAAGGGGTTGCTCAAGTGCAAAGGCCTCCTGCAGGATTTCATTGAGGCTACACCAACTTGTGAAGTTTCTTCACAAGCTCTTCGAACAAGCCTCACACACCTGCTGACACACAATGTGTCAGTAAACACATCAAAATTCAATGGAGCAACATGGGCAAACATCAAAGCTGAGAGAATCACAGTTCTTCTGGCTCATTGCAGAAAAGTAGCTAGAGACATAGAACAACAAAGGCTGTGCACAGCCAAGCTGACAAGCACTGAGTACCAGGAGCTAGAAGCTGTGTTTTCCCAAGTGGTTCTTAAGGATGAGCCTGATGAACCCTTGAAAAAAGGGAGGGTACTGAAGCCAAACTTGAGTGGGGCATCTCTAGACAATGATGGCATGCCAAACATGTTTGCAACACCTGACAAAAAATCACCCAAAAAAGAAAAGAGTACAGCCATTGTGCACAAACCTTCTGACACCAAATGGAAAAGGCCTGGAGCAATGTGCAAAGCAAACCCTTTGGAAAAAAGGAAACTGAAAGAAGCAAAGGAAAGTGAAAGCAGTGGTGGCAAAAGTGATTCTTTGAAAAGAAAGATGGGGTATGGAAGCAAAACCATGAAAAGGCCAGCAAGCAAGAAAGACAAGCCCTTGAAAAAAGAGGCTTCAAGCAAAAAAGGCAAGCCTTTGAAAAAAAGGCAGGCAAGCAACATAGACCCTCACCAGACATGGACACATTTGAGTGTGTGCAATGCTACCTACCCAGAAAGAAGTTATATCACAGGGTGCCAGAAAGGCAGCACCCAAAGGATGTTGATTGTGGAGGTCCCAGCAAAGTGGACCAAAGATTATAAGGGTGTGATTGGAAAGCTCAAGAAAGCCATTGAACAAGGCAGCACCAAAGCAGAAGCTTTGGAATTAAGGTCCAAACTGGTCAAGAAAACAATAGATTAAAACTTGTGCAAAAATGGCAACCTTTGGAAAAAAGGTGGCTCCTTTGGAAAAAAGGATTGGGGAAGATTCCAACCAAAATAAAACCTTTGGAAAAAAGGTAGCAAATGTGGGAAAGGTAGGCCACAACCTTTGCAAAAAAGGTTGCCTGCAGCCTTTGCAAAAAAAGGTTGCCTGCAGCCTTTGAAAAAAAGGTTGTGGCAAACTGCCTGTGAAAAAACAAACATTTGGAAAACAAAAGGGTGTGCTATATATCCTTTGATGGCAGGAATATGCAGCCAACAGCCATTGGAAAAAATGATATATGGTACAGTCTTTGGAAAAAAGACATCCTCTTTCAAAACAGGCAGCCAGTCACAGAACCTTTGGCAAAAAGGTACCTGCATGCTTTTGCAACAGGTTGGGCCTTTGAAAAAAAGGTATGGCAAGGCATCAATCAGCCAAGAACTGCTCAGCAGATCTAGTTTGGCAAAGTTTTTCTGTTTCCAAACCTCAGAGCTTGCACATTCCCAGCCAAGCAAAAAGTAGCTGCTGCCACTCAGCTTGCCCACCCCACTGCCACCTGAAGTAGGGACCCCCACCAAAAATATGGTATGGTAGGTATATAGTAGTTGTTGCTGTTGTTGTTAGCTTGTCAAGTAAAGGCACCAGGTCTGTAGGTTTGAAAGGGTCCAGCCTTGGGTAGTTGCAGCTAAGTAGCTTCTGCCACAGTGATGAAGCCATGCATGTCTGCAGCCTTGGCTGGTGGTGCAGAAGATCCTTGGAAGCCTTTGCAACAAGGGCAGCCTTTGCCATAAAGGCACCCTCTGAGAGCCATTGAAAAAATGGCCAAGAAACCATACAAGTGGGATCAAGCAAAGTGGGAAAAAGATGATGAGTGGTGGAGCCCATACAACAAAGTGGGAAGGCTCAAAGGAAAGGGTTCCACCACATGGGCCAGACAAGCAAGAATAGCAGCCCAGTTTGCAGGAAACACAGACCAACAGCCCTTGGAAAAAGGGCAAAAGGAAAAAAAACTGAAGCAATGGAAGTCATCCAAGAGGAGACACAACAACCTTTGGAAAAAAGGAAAAAAACAACAGATGACCCCAAAGAGAAAGGGGCAGCATCCAAAAAATTGGAGCCCAAGAAGGCTGAAAAGGAGGCAGCAAGTGGAGCCTCAGCCAGCTCTTCCTCAGGAGAGCATGCAAAGCCCTTGGAAAAAGAGGCAGTAAAAGAAAAGCCTGAAAAGCCATTGGAAAAGGATGCAGCAAAAGAAGAGCCTGGAAAACCCTTGGAAAAAGGGAAAGCAACAGAAGAGCTTGCAAAGCCTTTGGAAAAAGGCAAGCAGAAAATGAACCCAAAAAAAAAGAGGAACGCAAGCCTGTGGAAACAGAGCTAGCAGCACATGAGCCTGCAAAACCCTTGGAAAAAGGGCAAGCAAAAAATGAACCTGGACAAGAAGCAGGCAAGCCCTTGGAAACTGCCAAGCAAGAGCCTGCACCAGAGCCAACAGAAGAAGAATGGCAAGTGGCCACAAACAAAAGAAAGAAAAAAGAAAAGCAGGCAGATAAAAAAACCTACCTGGATGTGGTGGTGAAAGGTGGGTTGCAGGATCACAAGACCCCAAAGCAAAAGCAAAGAACAAGCAGGGGGTATGTGAGCCTGGGGTCAGAATCTGCCAGCTCCTCTAGGGCCAGCAGCCAAAAGGGGACACCTGCACAGCCTGCCAGGATGTCTCTGCTGGAGCCTTTGCAAAAAAGGCAGGGGGTCACTGAGCCTTTGGAAAAAAGGCAAGAGATCCCTAGGCCTTTGGAAATAAGGCAAAGGTTGGCCCTGGATTGGCACAATGTCTTCCAGCTGACCCACAAGGGGGAAGACTATGTGCCAAATGCCCACATCAGAGCCTTCTGGGACCTGCAGGCAGAAGGGTTTGAGATTTATCTCTTGACCTTTTGTGGCAGAGAAAGGGGTGACACAGTGGTCAAATGGGCCAAGTCTCTCCCCATCAAGTGGGGCTACATCAAGGTAGTTGGGGACAGGTGTGGCCCCTGGGGGAAAGCAGAGTGGGCCAAGCATTTGGGGTGCACACACCTGGTAGATGACAATGCAGACATCTGCAAGGAATCCTTGGAAAAAGGATTGAAGGTCTACCCAGTGACCACCAGGCATGAGCACCACACATGGGCCAAGAAGGAAGGCCTGGAGACCTACAGGGACTTTGTCAAAGTGGTGGAAGCCCTTGTGGATGATTGAAAACCTTTGGAAAAAAGGTTCAGATGATTGGGAACCCTTTGGAAAAAAGGGAGAACAAAATGATGAGCAGGATCAAGAACCTTTGGAAAAAAAGGTGTGTTTTTCAACCTCCAACAACAAATCTTTGGAAAAAAGATATTGCTTTTGCCTGAAGGCAGCCCCTTCAAAATGAAGGAACCTTTGGAAAAAAGGTCAAAGCCTGGCTGCCTGAAGGTTGCAAAGTTGTTGGCACAACCCTGGTGTACATCACCAGCTGGCAGAAAAAAAGGGCTGGGAAATGTGCATGTTTCTCATGAAACTGGTTTGGGTCACAACTCTTTAAACCCATCCAAAAATAAAGGGTCCCTTTTTTGCACAGGGTGTTCTTGATCCACCAAACTGATGATAGACCAGGGGTGCACATTCTTTTCTTTAGATCACAGATCATAAAAAACAATGGTTTATCTTTGTGAAAAGAACATTGTGATTGCCACTCCACAAAATAACACATCATACAGCAATGGTTCATGTCTGTTAAAGAAAATGTTTCTGGGCATTCCCCACAAAGAATAATTTCAAAACAATGATGAAATCTATTGGTCCCATTTTGTCTGGAACAAATCCATATTTTTCAGTTTTGGTCAATTTTGGTCAAATTTGGTCAATTTTGGTCAACTTTGGTCAAACTTTGGTCAAATCTAGTCAAAACATATGTTTGACCAAAATTTGACCAAATTTGATTAGATTTGACCAAAATTGACCAAAGTTCACCAAAGTTCATTTTGTTGGGAAAAGATGTAAAAAAATGAATGTCACCTGAAACAGGTTTGGCTCAAGGTTGTTATTTCTAGATTTCAAAAGGGTGCCATGGGGAAGGCCATGAAATCAAAGCCCTTGCAAAAAGGGCCAAAAGCAAAAGCAAAAGCTAAGAGTTCTTGCAAAAAGAACAAAGCTGGTGGCAAAAAGGCAATGAAAACACTTACATCAGCAAATTTGAGGAGGCTTGAAAAAAGCCAAGGGCAAATGTCTCTTCAAGACAAGCTGAAAAAAGCAGGTGAGGAAGAGACAGTGGAAGGAGCAAAGGCACTCCTGCAGAAGCTCATGACCAAGGATGAAAAAACAAAACTGTGGTCCAAACACCAGACCTACTTGAGAGGCAACCAGGATGAAAAGAGCACATATGATGAAGCAAGCAAAAAGGAAAAAACCGACATGACAATGAAGTGGCTCTTGAAAAAAGAGCATCCAAAGTACTACCAGGTGTCCAAGGAGATGGAAGGATCCACCAAGGCAAAGAGGAGTGAGCAGTGGGTCAGTGAGATGGTGATGCTCACAAAATGGTCTTGGGAGGAATTACAGATGCATTTAGCATCTGGGAGGATTGTAGGAAGGGAGTGTGCCTCTACCTGGGGGGTCTATGAGTATTGTGACATGCAGGATTGGGTCACAGTCCAGGCTGCACAATCAAAAAAACGAGCCAGAATTGCACAAGAGTATGTTCCAAACTCTGATGAGGAGATGCTCCTGGACTCATGCATGCAAGGCAACATGAAAGCTAATGCCAGCAGGCTCTTGGCTCAGAGTTCTGGCAGCAAAGGGCTTGGAAAAAGCTCAAGCAAAGGGAAAGGGAAAGGCAAAGGAAAGGGAAAAGGGAAAGGAGATAGTCAGCTGGCCTTGCAGGATAGGGAAGAAAAGCATACAGAAGATGAAGAAGAGGATGAAGACAAAACAGAAGAAGAGCAGCTGAAGGATGCTTACAAGAAAGCAAAGAAGGCCAGGGACATGGCAACAGCAGTCTGTGCAGACTTTGAGGATTGCTTGGCAAAAGCAAACCCCTACTTGAGCAAGGCATCAAAGCAAAATGGCTTGAAGGACCAGCAGCTCTTGGCTGCCATGGGCAACAAACTGAAGGAAGCTGTCAGCAAAGAAAATGTACCCCTGAAAAAGTTAAAGTCTATGCTTCAAGAAACTGCCAACAAAGTCAAGGAGGTAAAGGACACAATGAAAGAGTTGAAGCAATTGGCCAACAAGGCTGGCAGCATTGCTTCCAAGGCAGCCAGTGCCAAGTCCAAAAAGTAAACCTTTGGAAAAAAGGTTGCTGCAGAAAAAGGATGTTGGGAAAAAAGTGCTCCACAAGAGACCTTTGGAAAAAAGGTGGTCCCACAAGAGACCTTTGGAAAAAAGGTAGACCCACAAGAGGCCTTTGGAAAAAATGTACCCCAAGAGAAGCCTTTGGAAAAAAGGTAAACCAAACATGTACAGCACTTGAGCACAAGGTGAGGTGGGAAACAATTTTGATGGGTGAAGTTCCAAACATCCTTTGGGAAAAAGGGCCACTGGGTAGCATGTCTTGGAAAAAGACAGTTTTGATGGGAGCCCCCTCACAAGAGGGAACCTTTGCAAGAAAGGTGGTTCCCTTTCATTTTTTCATGGCTGAACACCAGACTTTTGTCCATTCACCAAGCAAAAAAAGGAGCTTCACCAGGGGGGTTGGCAAGGGGGCATGATACCATTTGAGTCTTTTCTTGTAGGTTTGTTCTAAATGTGTGTACCTGTTTTTTTTGCATGCTTGTTTGTAGTACTGTTAGCACTTAGCACCTGCCCCCCTGTTGCATAAGGTCTCAGTCAAGGATGCTTGTTGGCAGCCAGCTGTTGCTCAAGAGAGTAGCTGGCAGATACCATTTAGTTTCTGGGAAAGAGAGCCCTTGGAAAAAGGGTTGCAGACAAGGGGGCAAAAGCAAGTCTTTGAAAGGAGCCTTTGGGAAAAAGGCTTTGGCAAAAAGGCTTTGGCTTTGGAGCAAAGATTCCAGGAGAACCTTTGGAAAAAAGGTGGCAAGAAATTCTTTGTAAAAAAGAAACCCTTGAACAATGACAAAAAGATTAAGGGGATGGAAAAAGGATGTGGAGCTAGGCCTTGCAGAAAGGCCAGATGCAGAGGCAGAAGATCCAAGCCCCTTTGCCACCAAGCTGCTGAGCCACTGGGCCCATGGTACTTTGAGTGCCAAAGCCATACAAGAATTGGCACATTTGGCACAGCTTGGTGGAACCAGCCATGCAGAAGTGGCAGCCCTTGCAAAAAGTGGCAACTATGGTGAAAACCCAGGGAACATTCACAAGGCAATCATGCAAACCTTTTTGCCTAATGTTTCCATCCCAGCTGGGTTTGATGTGGAGGTGCCCTGCTTGGACCCCAAAACCAGCCAAGCTTCAACCTCCACAGCATCCATCTTTCTCCCCCACACAATGTTCTCAGCTCTCTATGAGCACTATCCAACCAAATGGGCAGAGCTGTTTTGCCCACCAAAGCTAGAAGAGTTTTGGAAGGGGGTTGAAAGCAAGAAGGATGATAGATTGAAGGGGCACCCTTTGAAAAAAGGGAGAATTGGAGAACCCAGACCATACCCATCTTTGTCCATGGGGATGGTGCTGAATTTATGACAAGGGATTCTCTCATGATATATTCCTTTGGGTGTGTCCTCAATCTCTTTGGGAGTCTTGACTCTCACCTTTTGATGGGTGTCTTCCCAAAGGTGGCCACCACAAAGGACACCTGGCCAGCTTTGTGGAAATGGTTCAGCTGGAGTTTCCATGCCTTGCAAAAAGGCTTCCACCCCTCCAGGGATCCAGATGGAAAACCCTTGGAAAAAGGGTCGCCTTTCTATCCACACAAAGGAAAGGCTTTGGCATCTTCTTTCACAGCAGCCATCTGGACCATCATTGGTGATCAGGAATTCTTCTCCTTGCAGCTGGGCTTGCCTCACTGGGCATCAAAGAATCCATGCCACCAATGCAACTGCACCAGCAAGAGTGGAGACCTTCCATATTCTTGGTTGGATCCAGATGTGTTCACCTATGTGAACACAAAGGTGGCCAAGGCCAACCCCAGCTCCACCCATCCAATCTTCAGCATTGATGGGGTCACCAGCAGGATGGTGAGGGGGGATGGCTTACATATCCTTTTCACAAAGGGATTGTATGCCCATCTGTTGGGAAGCTGCCTGCACTACATGTGCTGGTTTGACCCAATCACTGGACACCAAGTGGTCAAACCACAGGAGCGCCTTGCTGTCATCTTTACTGAAGTGCAGAAATTCTACAAAGTGCAAGGGGCTGGAACAGTGCTCACCAACCTCAAGCTCAGCATGTTTACCAATGAAAAGTCCCCACACCAGTCCCATGCATTCCTAGATGCAAAAGGGGGCGAATGCAAATGGTTGGCACCAGCCCTGCTGGAGGTGATGAAAAAAATGCTTGGTCCAGAAAGGGATCACCATGCCCATATGATACAATGTGTCGAGATCATGGTGCAGCTGGTCTTCTTGTGGGATTCAGCAGACATCTTCCTCACTGAAGCAGAAGAAGAATTCACAATGAGTTTGTGCAACTCCTTCCTGCAGGAATACACCTACTTGAACCATTGGGCAGAAACATCTGGCAGAAAGCTTTTCCACATTGTCTTCAAGCACCACACCTTCATCCATCTTTGCCTTGGAGCTGCAGAAATGAATCCTAGATTCCATTGTTGCTTTAAGTCAGAAGACTTTGTGGGGGCTATAGCCAGGCTTGCACACTCTTGCACCTCTGGAGTGGCAAGCACCAGGCTCAGCACCAAAGTTCTCCCCAAGTATGCAATTCTACTCCATTTGTTGCTTACAAGAGAAGGCTTCAGCATGGAAGGTTAGCCTTTGGAAAAAAGGTCGCAAACACCTTTGAAAAAAAGGTTCCATGGAAACCTTTGGAAAAAAGGTTGACCTGTGGCCTAAGGAAATCTTTGGAAAAAAGTAGCTCACAAGGAAGCCTTTGGAAAAAAGGTAGCTCACATATGGAGACCTTTGGAAAAAAGGCAGCACAAAAGAGAAAAATGTGCCTTTGCAAAAAAGGCTTGAACTTCGAGCAGGATTCACCCACTCATGCTTTAAAAAGTGCCT
The DNA here is from genome assembly GCA_947184155.2 of Cladocopium goreaui. Taxonomy (NCBI): domain Eukaryota; class Dinophyceae; order Suessiales; family Symbiodiniaceae; genus Cladocopium; species Cladocopium goreaui. The sequence continues at coordinate 239,728 of CAMXCT020000336.1, read as the reverse complement.
GGCAGCTGAAAGTGGATGGCCTGGGAAAAGTACCCTAAAAGTAGAAGTTTGGGGCCAAAAAAAAGTCAAAAAATGCCCATTTTGGATATTGATTTTTGTCTTCAAAAACCTAGGAAAAAATATTGATTTTTGAGGTTGAGAAATATTGATTTTTATATTGATTTCCCTTTGAAATCAATATCACAAAACTGATATTGATTGAAATCAATATCGGATGCTCAGGGCAGGACTATGTCCGAAGTCGGAGACCTCGATGAGTATGGTAGGTTCTGCATTGAAGGGCGTGATGTTACAAAGCTGGGACCACAGAACGTCGTTGATCTCAACGAAGTGATCCGGGACGCTATTGTCAGAGGAGGAGGTGACACATGGGCAGTGCCAGAATTCCTTGCAAGCTACTCTGACAATAACATCAGAAAACCCTTCTACAAACGAATCGAGGCGCCACAAGATGGTTTCTTGAAAATCATCCCTACAACGGGAGCCCATTTCTTCAACTGCTTTTACTTTGGCGGTGTGGAGTATGCGGCCAGCTATCGCTTCGAAACTGGCAACCGACTCGACAGCTATGAGGACAAGGTGAGTACCTCACTGAACAGGATTCTACGTCACAATGTGGGGAAGGTATCAGAATCACAGAGTCTGTTCTGTGATGACGCCGGCTGGGTGCCCATCGAGGAAGTGCTCAAATGTGAGTCCATCTGGAGACATGAGCACGCACGCTGGCCACACGTCTTCCTCGCCCCCAAAGGAAGAGCAAATGATCAAAGTGCATGGAATGTCAATGAGGCGAACTATCGCATGACATTGCTGTTCAAGATCATGTTCCACTGTGCTCGATATGGACGTCGTGTGCGTGAACAAGTCTTGGCATTCGGGATCAACAAGGACATTGATCGCAGCAGCCTGACGTGCATTGACAACAAAGTCGATGCGGACACGCACATCCCTGACGAAGGGCTACTGCTCTATCCAGTGGCAGTCCGCGCTCCAACGGGGCACAAGGAAGGATCTTCCAGAGATGACGTCTCATTGCTGTCATCGTTGCTTTCGCATCCAATCGCACCCAACACCATCATGTCATTACCGGTCTGCTTCCACATCACAAAGAAGACCAACCTCCGAAGCATTTAGGAGGCAAGGGTTAATTCCAGGAGGTCTTGGAGAAGGTCATCGGATGTTCACGTTCTTCAACCCGTATGTGCCATGGGATCATAGATCATGGACCATCACGAAGAGCGTTGATACGCGAAAGGGGGACTATATCTGCCTATTCATCCCGACCGAGACCTTGATGGTGGAGTATGGCGGTCGATTGACTGACTCGGGACAGATCGTTTCACCAAAGATCATCCCGTTCTCAGCGATCAAAGGAGGATGGATTCAGGATCCCAAGGATCAATACAACAAGACATGGCTCCGGTTGTTCGTTCCGTCGGGCGACGACCAGGTAGTCCGGTCTGGCACTGTCAAATCAAGAACTGTAGCCACCAAGGAGTCCATCCTGAGGGTCGCAAGTCAATGCATCGACGCCGAAGACCAACCGTATGACGAGATCACCATGGATGCCATGAACATCGTCCACCAATTCAGGAACAACCTCATTGAGCCTGGCGGACAAGAGCAATACCTGGCCCGCATCAAGCTGATTGACTACATAGTCGAACGCAAAAGGGTGCAAACTTCAGGTTGCCGTCATTGTCCTCATTGTCTCAATGAGACGCCGACGAAGTTAGCAGTGTGTCTAGTTTGTTGGACAGAACTTGAAAGCTGTGGAATTCGACCATATCGGCTACAAGCTCCTGAAGACGATGAAGATGAGGCCACAAAGAAAGAGCTCGATGAAGAGGTTCGTCGACAAGAAGAATCGTTGTTCAAGGATACGGTCCATCAAGCACAAGAAAACGTATCTGAATCCAACGACTACGGCTTCAACCCTGACGAGGTCGACTACAATGAAGGCGATGATGAGGAAATGGACCAGGAGGAGGAAACTCAACAGGAAGACGACGAAATCGTTGAAGAAGAAGACGATGATGAGATGGACGTCGAACCTGAAAATGAACCTTCATCCAAACTACCAGCATGGACTAAGAACCTTGCGTGCGGAAGCAAAGGTTTGCCAGGAGATGGACTTGTCAACAATGATGTCTCCGAGGCCGCGGCTCACTTGTACGACAACGCCGTGATGTCAAAGATCATCGCAATGTTCAGACTCTACTATAAACAGAGAGTCACTCTGACCCCAGAGGATTACTATGCGCTGATGACGGAAACCAAGCGAGTCCGGCTGGACCTGGACGACTTCTGCCCTTACACAGGCGAAGATCAGGATGGCAACCTCAAGCGACCGACAGAGCTGGAATTGGACGAACTCTTTCAGGAGAAAGGGAAGAAGAACTCATGGTCAGAGGGAGAGAAGATGTACTCTGGACGGCCAAGAAACATGATGATGCCTGTCATCAAAACTTTAGAGGTTTACGAAAAGATGATGGAATTTCTGGTATGTGCCGGGTACACTCCCGAGTCCTTAGGTTTCCTCATGCCAATGAATAGGATGCAGGCTGATGCACAGGGGAAACAGGAGATGAGAGTGACCATCAGCAACTTTCTCCGACGACTGCTGAAAGGAACCTTTCCAGAACATGAATCATATACCTTCTTTCGTTCCGGGAGCCACGGCTTCCCCAACCGCATTGAACTCCCAGCTTTCTCGGTATATCTGAGTCTGAGAGAAAAGGAACAAAGGGTGGAACTACTCTTTGCTGCCCAACAATGCGGAATTCCATTACCTCAAAACTTCGTCAGCAAGATGGCTTATGCTATTCAACTGGCTGAGGCCGAGGCGCAGAGGGGAAAGGCCGAGATGAAAATGAAGATGGCTCCGAACCTAGGGGACGAAGTGGTAAGTGAGGTATTCAAAGCAGTCGGGGATAGTGCCGGCGCCAGGCGTGCCACGGCAGACGCGAAAGCCAAATCATCAGCCCAGCCTTCACAGAAACCTGAAGGTACTGGTTCAGCGTCATCCTCATCGACCAGTGCACCAAAGGCTAAGGCTATGCCGAGGTCCTATGAACCATCTAAAGCACCACCTGCAAAGCCTTCATCGCCGAAAGCTGCTCCGAAACGTGCGGCAGGATGGGAGAAATCCCCAACAACACCTCAATGGAAGAAAGTCCGCCGTGAGCAGTAAACCGACTACCTCTGTCCATCTAAATGATCACTGGACTATAAGATGTGTATCGTCTTTGTGAACAGATGATCAGGAAAAGACCAACTGAGTGGACTCTGAGCGAGGCAGTAGACTAATTCGCTTAGGTCCGAGATTTTCAATATTCCCAATCTGCACGAAGTTCTGCACAGTGCACGTGAATTCGTTAGTTAGCATTGTAAATCTTTGGTAGCGAAGCGACCCACTTCTCCCGTCGGGTGAGTGGCCTGCCTAGCCAACGTAGAAAAGTAGATGTTAGCTAGCAACAATTCGCGATGTACAGCCTGAAGAGACGCCGTTGCATCGACAGCCATAGAGTAGGCGAACCCGGAACCATTATTCCCGTCGGGTATGTGGGAAAGGGGGAGCCGAATGGCACGTTTTATGTAAATAGGCGTAATTCAAGTAGCAGAACCATTCTAATTCAAAGTTCCCTCTCTCGTGTCCGTGGTCTGAAGAATACCACGGGCATGGGGGGTGTCAAAGGGAACTAGGCGCCAGAACATGTAGCATATGCATGTATCAAAATACCTTGAAACGCCCTTTGTGGCTCAAGCGCCCCTTGAAGGAAAATGAATCGTGCTGTCGCTGCTGCGCCATAACGGGACTCGGTTGACCAGCAAAGCAGGTATCGAAACTACAATTGGTAACACCTAGAACAAGGGTGAAATTGTTCACACAAAAATATATCTAGTTGGAGCGCAACATGTTGTTTATATGAAGAAATGACATATCCATTGAGTCCATTCATTTACCCTCTGGTTATGACTAACAGTTTGCCATGGAAAATCACCATGTTTAATAGGTAAACCATCTATAAATGGACCATTTTCCATGGCTATGTTAAATAACCAGAGGGTAAATGATTAAATATGTGTTTCTAGATTTGAGTGTGTCATGACTGTTTTCTCTTTTCGGGGTGATTACACCAGACGAGTAATGAGAACTGGCGCTTATCCATTTGGGTGCTATAAATGGCGCGTGTGCCATTTGTGATCATATGTGCTAGTCTTGTTGAAAGCATTCATGATACTGGGACATATGATCACAAATGATCAACAAGTATGATCAAATCATTTGTGATCAAACCATTTGTGATTAAACCATTTATGATTACACCATTTATGATTAAACCATTTATGATACTACAAATATTTTTTGGAAAAAAACAGAAGCTATGTTTTTTTTTCACCACCAAACCCAGGTGGCCCAGGTGTACGGTGTGCACGGTTTGAACGCATGTGCGATAGTCAGCTGGATTATCTACACTTGTCCATGAATTCGGGGATGGTCATCAATCCATCATACCATCATAGGATTCATATAGTCATATAGTCATATAGTACGTTTCATATTAGTATTATCGCCATTACTTAGTATGTTTCATAGCCATTACTTAGTATTATAGCCATTACTTAGTCATATATAGTACTAGTATGTACTAGTATGAGTATTATAGCCATAAAGCTGTATAGTCATATAAGTAATATAGTACTAATATTAGTATTATAATATAGCCTAATTACTTAGTATGTTTCATATCGCCATATGATAGCCATCCCATGGGATCTCAGATATCCATGGCCCGGCAATGGCCAATGGCCCAAAAAAGGCAATGCTCTGGAAGCCTCGGAGTCGCCGGAAGCGATGTCTCCGGAGGCGCAGAGTGATGTTCCGGCCGTTACCCTCTGGTAAACTGTCACATAGCTATGGAAAATCCACCCATTTTTAATGGGAAAATCCACTATTTCTATGACCATTTTCAATAGCTATGTTAAATTACCAGAGGGTAAAACAAATACAACCAGAGTGATGAAGTTTCTGGGGTAACAGAAGCTAGAACTTGTCAGAGTGACCCAGAATAAGCTGAGTTTCAGATTTTTCAGGTAAAAGAATGTGTAAGATACCAATCATGACAAAAGGATATGATATGGAAAAACGATGTGACGTCCTGTTTGGCTTCTTACCCCGCAGACCCTGAATCGATTCTATCCGCACTTGGCACAATAGCCATATCGATTCAACCACGGATGAGGATGATGATGATGATGATGATAATGATGATGATTACCATCTATTGATTTTGATATTGATGTTGATGTTGATATATGTGATTACATATGATTATATGCAATTACATGTGGTTATATGTGATTGTACATGATTATATGTGAACAAAATATGTGTGTAAGCAACACTCTGGGGCTTGCCTCAAAATTTGGGTACCGGTAAACCACTGGTGGAGTCAGTGGAAACCCCTGATGTCTGAATGTACACCCTGCAGTTTTTCAGCCCGAAATACCAGTTATTTTATGGTCATAAGTTGTAGATGAAGATATGAAATTATATAAATGGGTATAAATTGATGTTATCATTCCATACATGATGTGACTTACTGACTTATAGCATCTTATAACTGGAAAAAGGGCCATAAGTAATTTGACATAGCTGGCTAAAACAAGCCCCAAATTGCAGAAACTCTACTGGGATACAGTATTCCCAACAGTGGCCCCGGCCCGGGGGTTCAATCGAGTCAACACATGATAGTTCCCATCTAAAATGTTTTCAGGTAGATCATGGGGGGGGTGACCATACATATAATATATTATATATACACATAATATATATATATATATATACACATATATATATATATATAGATATATCCAAATACATCCCAACTACATGGGGTGATCATCAGTCAGTTCCACGTGTAGCTCCACATAGCTCCACCGGCGACTGAGTTCCAGGCAGTGCCCGAAAGTTCGGTGGAGCCATCGGCACCCAGTCCCAGTGACAAGGAGGGCCGCGGCCGCTTCAGAATAGCGAACCGGTTCTGTTAGGTATTTGAGTGTCATCCGATGGATGAATATATATATATGATATACTATATATATATACACACTATATATACACTATAATATATATATATATACTATATATATATATATATCTCTTAGTCCAGGTTTCAGGTTGACAGTCAGCGTTGACACCAGATTTTTCACAGTGGCTTTGTCTCAAAGGCGTGCCATCCGAGCCAAGTCCGACGGAGACGTCGTATGACGTCCAGCATTTTTGGTCATCGTTGATATCAAAAGGCGATGACAACCCCGATATCGGGTTTGATCCCATAGAGAATTGAGAATTTCCAGTGAGGAGCTCCATGGGTTGTGGTGAAAAGGATGGAAAAAGGTAACTACAGGGTTGCTCCAACCCATTGTAGGAAATGATAGCCACCAGGCGGGGAAATGGGTCATGTCACCTCTATATTTAGCCAACTCCCCTTGTACCTTGGGTGCTGGGAGCAACCCTGAAATGTGAAACGCTTGTTAGCTATAGGGTTCATCATTGGTCAAAGATCTTATATATTCACTATAGCTATGGATGTTATGAGTTATCGCATGTTATCACACGTTATCACTATAAATGATTTTAACAAAAACTAGTGCAACATAAATTATATGCACTGTGATTCAACTATAGTCAACTATATAAAATAACTATTTATTACATTGGTGGTTAAACAAAAATAACAAGATCTTCACTGGAAATTCACTATGATTCACTCATCAGTTCTAAGATCTATTCACTAATAGTAAAATAACATTCCAAGATTCACCAAATTCACTTCTAAGATCTGGAACGATCCCGGCCACAGGAGGAATCCAAAGAGGAGCACCATTTGGAACACGAAGACGGCCGCCTTGGCATTGTCGAAATATGTCGAAATGCTGGGGATATCATTGGGACAAACAACGGAGAATTATATGGGATTTTCTATGGGAAGATGTTGTGGGGATATTCCCTTACAAACATTGGATTTTCTATCAATGGGAATATGTTGTGGGGATATTCCCTTACATAATACATAAGCCTTATATAGGCCTTATATATGGTAGGTACCTCCAGTTTTTGTCGGTTCCTGTTGCATGGCCATTGATTCTAAGGAGATCTTGCGATAATTTCGGAAATGTGATGACCTGATCTGGATAAGGGAATAATCCCAAAATATCCCAAAATGACCTTGTTTTATCTTGTTTTAGTTTAGTGAACTATAGTTTATTCAATTTATAGAATTATCCGATGTCGATATGCTTCACATTTATGTCCTTTCTTGGCTCGGGATGATTTTCACTGCACGCAATGAGCCGCCTACCCGCAGTATTTAGTCCTCACACTGTCCTTGCATTTCCCGGTTGGGTTCAAGATCACTTGGCTTTGTGACAAAGTTGTGGTGATATCATGTGATCTTCAGTCTCAACAAACCTGATGAATGACCCTAAGGAAGGGCTTTTGAAACCCCCAGATCGACAGAAGATCTATGCTCCATGCTGCTGGAATGTTTGCCAACACTTACCCCAAAAAATTACCGAGTTGCGTAGGTAAATATACCATACCTCTGTGGATGAATTCAACCAACTTCACTGCGACGCTACTACAGAATGATGGCTAGGGATAACTATCCCATCCAGTGGCCCAACATCCCATCCAGTGGATCCAGTGGCTGAATTCGAATTCTTTTGTTTTAAGATCAGGCGAGATGCACGAGTTCAACGAGACGGCGCACCTGGTCGAGTTGGAGGCGGAAGACGAGGAGGAACACATCCACGAGGTGCTCCATGGTGCTCCATCCCGAGCTGGGTTTTAATATCATTGAGTATCTATTAATCATTAATCCTTACATAGACACATTCAAAGACCTTCAACAACTGGTCACCTCAGTGTAAAATGGTGTTTTTATCCTCAAAGCATGGTTTCGATTGTATTTCATGTTATGAAGAGGGATTTATCAGATTTAATGATATATATATATACACATTATATAAATGCAGCAGATTGCAACAGACTGCAGAGAGAATGGATTAAACCAGCTAAAATGCTGTGACAGGGCTGGTAGGGTACGGTATGCTGCGGTATGTATGACATGTGCCAAGAACCACGGCACTAAGCCAACAAGCAGTTATGACATGTAGTTTGATTTCACCAAGCCAAATGGTTAAAGTGTGAAAAGCGCCGGTTTTTCCATGGACATAGCATTGACCAAGGATGCATGATATGGCCATTGAATCCGAAAAAAAAAAGCGATGATGTGCACGAAAAACGAACGAGATCTTGGTGGGACGGAGATATATCAGCAGAGCAGATGGATAGAAATTGAATGATGTTGATGAAGTTGCTGCAGTTCAGGATCTTTTTGGATTAGAAATGATGAGGATCAGAAGTGGTTCATGGTTTTGAAGAAATGTTTTTGGGTAAAAGTCTATTCACAATTTTCGCACCAGCAGGTGGTGGAAGAGCCACATGAAGAAGAGCCCGAAGAGGACCGCCGAATAATTATATAATTATATGGTTTTGTTTGAGGTAAAATGACAGTTTAAAACCAAAGATATAATATATATATATTATAATAGAATATATATATATAATGAAATATTATATAGCCACCAATATGGTATGTGGTTGCCCGTGAATGGGGGTTTCCTTAGAATAACATTTTTGATTGGAAAAAACATATGAGCCAGCGGATGGAACGGGGCACTCTATCGACAGACAAACACATCGTCAGGCTTTGGAAGTGCATCTATGGGATAGGTATAGCAACCCAACAAAAAATACACCTAACTAACACATTGGTAAATTTAAGTTTTGCTATTTTTTAAAGTTGTTGTACACATGACCGATGTTGTTCTTGGTCATCCCACCATATTCCCATGGTTTCATGCGTTTTTTTTCCCAAGGTTCCAGCAGGCTTTTGGAGCAAACTTGGGGCAGGAGCTTGGACCTCCAATCAATATCTACAAGCCGGTGACACCCTACGAGGCGTAGGGCAGTTTTGTTTGAGCGGAAACGCGCATAGTTAAGCAATGGTAAGCATATTTGAGCACAGTTAAAAGGATCCATTCTGTAACTGAAAAGAGGGAGGAACATGATACAATGATACAACATGATACAACATGATACAACCACTATGTCAGTTTCTTTCCTGAATATCGTTCCAAACATCACACAAAATCATGTTGAAATGTTGAATGGTGTTTTCTCCTGCAGGATAAAAAGGCTGAACGGCACCCGTTGCCCTGCTACTGTAGAGATTTGTTGTTGGAACGCTTTCCGTGCTGCAAAAAAACGCTTGCAAACAAATGGGTTCGTAATATCTGTAGCAAAGATATGCCAGCTGAAGAATTTTCACAAAAAAAACATGCACAAAATACTGTGTTTTTTTTCCGCGATGCAAAGTAACTATGCATCATTCATGACGAGCAACTCAAATTCTGATCAAACATTTAATTTACATATTAAATATATATATATATACAATTACTTGACTCGATTTGACCCATGATTTGAATTTGAATATATATATATATACATATATATATACATATATGATCAGGTAAAATATGGAAATTTCGAAAAAAACTGAATAACATGGGAAGATGATTGAAAAGTCCATAGTCTATCTACTCCAGGAAGACTATATACATATTATATATATATAATGTCAACCCTGGATTAA